>JADLZK010006542.1:0-245089 GCA_015847255.1 Hyparrhenia diplandra | reverse complement strand
ATGCCCTGATTGACCTTCTCCATAGACGTACACGTACTCTGCCGACCTGACCAAACCTACGTACATCCAAGGCTGCTTGCTTGTGGTGTTTGGCCGGCTTGAGTCACAGAACTAACCTAAAACCACCCCTAGTACAACAACGGTCTGTGGACTATATATAAACCAAACAACGCACATCATCGATCAACCAATCCTACTATTAGTAAACCCATGATGCATGGATGCGCTAATTCTGAACAGAGACACTCACCGAACCAAATAAGCAGCGCTGTGATGGCTTGTGATCAGCTTGCCCCGGTCGTGCGTGGTGCCTTTCTCTGGTTCCGAGCCATCAACACTTTTGCTAGCGCCTCTAGCATTACCGGTGGCCTGGTCAAAAAGTGCGGCAAAGAATACACGCGTTTTTTATAAAGAAAAAAAAATGCATGGAATTAATTCTTCACATCTGCTAATCACGGAATGAATTCTTTACCTCTAAAGACGTGTGACTATCTCGACAATGGCGATGCTGGGATTTTGCTTCTTTGGAAACATGACAACAGTCAATCTTGATGATCAGAATAATCTGGTGAAGCACGATGGTGGTTGTATGTCTGGCGTGGTTGCCTAGTAAACAAAACGATCGATGTGGCGCCTGGGGAGAAAAAACTAGGCAAGGCGTTGCTGCATGTATGGTATGGAGCAAACCAAAAGGAGGCTCTGGGACTATTTATAGCCCAGGAAGTATCTTGGTTAAGTAGTACTCTGCCCGGACTCCAACCGGATAAACCAAACGTATAATCCCCTCGCCAGGCTTTGGGATCTCTAACAGAGTCCGCGTCCGTGTCCTTCATCTTATCTATTGGATGAAAACAAAAATTCCAAAAGGCTGCTTATACTGCGCCGGCGTAATTCTTGGCAAACGTCCGACGCCGAGCTTCTTGGCAAACACCATGTAGGAGCTGCTGCCGTCCAGGATGCCATCTCGTGGGTGATGTGGTCGGCGTCGTGCTCGGTCTTGCCGTTCATCACCTCGCAGAACACGGCGGACATGACCTCCGATCCTAAAGGACAGCGAGGACGCTCTTCGCCCGAAGAGCTAGCACCATCGACACGACGGCACGAGGCAGTGCCCACGGCCGTGCCGTTCACCATGGCGGCTGGCGAGGCCTGCATAAGCGTTTCAGCGATGCACAGTGCGGTCGCAAGGTATAGGGGTGCTATGCTGGCTCTAGCACACGTGGCAAGTGGAGCTTGCTAGGCAATGGAATTGGCAGGGCTGCTCTGTTTTTGATCGTGCAATTCGGGAGCAAGTGGTAGCAAGAAAGAAAGTTGTCTTGAAAGAAATGGGTCATAAAAGAAACATGGAGAATTTGGGGTTTGGCAATATGTGCCCTTTACACTTGTGAAAAGAATACTATTTTACCTCCACCGAAAGTGAACTGTGCTAGTTATTGAATTTGGGAATCATCATGCTCACATATGTCCTCTGTTGCAAATGAAAATAGCATGTGAGCCCATGCATTCTGATGAATACCAAGAAAAAAAAGAACATACAACAGGCAAGCTGTTGATGCTGCCAAATGTAATTAACCAAGTTGGCCTTAAGAAAAGTTGTTCCTGATTCAAACCAAATCGGTTCTATGTTAGTTATTTGATCGAGGCAAGAAGAAAATAAAATCACTCACTACATAGCTTTTCAAGATCTACAACTTTTATTTTGATAGTTTTTATCCGAGGTCATTTAGGACATGTCGGCCGCTGGAAGGCTTATTCTATTTGCCTGATTGAGCCCACAAGATGATTTCAAAAGAAGAATTTGTTAACTACAAAGTTTCATAACTTTTCAAACTTTTATGTTTGAAGTTTCTCCATCCAAGATCACTTAAAAATTTAAATTTCAAAATTGAGAAATTCAAACGTACTTTTCCATTAGAAAATAGAAATGGTGGATGAACCCAAGAAACAACTTAAGATGGCCACCACATTAAATTCAACTTAAGATGCTGATCGAGCTGGGCACAGCCCTCGGCGTTGTACCTGGCCGTTTCATTGCATCGTTGCTGCATTGCTCTTTGCTCCATTGCCGTTTCGTTCACTTCACACTAATCTCTTGTTTGAAGTGAAATTTATTTGCACGACCTAATGCATTTTGTTCCATACACAGGAAACATTATTGTTGGCACATGGCAGAGAAGTTACAGTGGTTGTTTTCTCGATCTGAGAAATAAAATATATATACAGTCGAAGAATAACATTCAAACTCCCCGGCCTCTCTCATCGTGCTTGGTCATGCTCGTGGTGTTTCCTCTGTGTGAGTAAAAACAGTATAAACATGGCGTCCACATGAAAGAGATGTTGTGTGGTCGGCACGTATCTTACTTTAGTTTGGGAAACAAATATCATGTCATACTAATCTCCTGTTACAAGTGTAATTTGTATGCGACCGCATGCATTTTTGTTTAGTTACCAAAACAGAAACATCATTGCGGTGTCCGTGTGTATAATACATGTCCACAATTGGCGGCGTCGATCGGCGGTGTGGAAGCAGCTGTCTAAAATTATACAGTCCTTGCTTACTCTTGACATATAGCGTAAACCAATGCCATTCAAAAATTTAGCCACTTAAAGTTGAGATATTGGCGTAAACCAATGCCATTCAAAATTTACCCACTTCTATGATCATGCCCCCATATGTGATGCAAAGCTACATTCTTAGGCATAACGCTTAGATTTCCATGACGAACCGCTTGCATGGATATACATCATGACGAACCGCCTGGATGGATATACATTCATGTAGTTGTCGGGATGCGCCATAGGACGAGATCACACTTGCCACCTTGGCTTCAGATGTATAAGTTTTGTGATTCAAAGGTTTAACAAGAGCCATCGTGATACCAATTATTTCTAGATGGTTTTCATGTGCATGTCTCATAAATAAATAAAGGGGAGTACTAATTTCATAGACATTAGAAAATTAGACTCTAATACATAGTATAAAATACATTAGGTAAAGTCACCAGAAAAACTCTGCATGGTTGCCGGACAATTCTAATTATTCTTTTTTTTGCGAAATACCTCTCTATTATTTTGATGAATGGCCTTACAAATATTCTTGCCTGATAAAGCCCCCTTTCAGTCCCAACAACGAGCTCTTGATCAGGCTAGAGGTATTATGGTTAATGTTTCTATTATATTACCGCGTGGAGGCTCTTTTTCGTGGCATCAAATTAATTAATAATATAACAATTTTCGTACATGACATCAGTACAAATAAATTGGCACTACTTTCGAGGACCCAGTGAAAGGCCAAATGTGAAAACAAATACAAGTACAGATAGTTCGCAAAAAAAAAAAAAAAAACAGTAATGATAAATGGAACAAGTATGGATCTTTTTTCTTCTTATTAAATCAATCAAGCACGGTACATGATAGTAAGGATAACATCTTTTAGACCACCATGAATGGCGTCGAGGATTTTCACAGATCATGCAATCGTTGAAGGGTGATCTTCAGTTACAGTTGGGAAGTGGACTCTGGCACTTGGCCTTTACATTTATCCCTAGTGTCATAACATGCAAGGCAGCGCACCAAGCCCAAGCCACAGCAGTACAGCTCTCTGTTGTCTGCATGAGCCACCATACAACGATCAGGGGAAGGAATAGGTCGGTCCACTGCAGTTCCAGCAACGAGCTCTTCGTGAGGACGACCTGCAGGTTGATTGTTTGCTCATGAGGACGTAGTATATAAATCTAGAACCAATCAAAAGATAAAATATATACTAGCTGATGATCGATGAGACACATTGGGCAATGAATACAAAGAGGAACAATATAAGTAGCAGGGCTCCAAACCTACCACTCATATTCATATGGACTGTGAATAATCGACTATCTCCTAACACAAATTGTGGCATGAGCTTGTGAATGGTGCTTCTATATATATATTCAAATACAGACAAAATACGACATGGAAAGACATCATATTATTTATTTTGTTGCCTATATCTCTATCTCCAGCTAGATGTATCTCTTTTCTTCTATATATCTATCTCTATTCATGTACTTTCTCTTTCCCTATCACTATATCTACCTTTATCATTAACTCTTTGTAAATTAATATATATATCTATGTCTATCTCTATCTGATCTATCTCTATCTCTATCTCTATCTCTATCTCTATCTCTATCTCTAATTTGGATCTAGATTTTGATCCAATCAATCTATAAATCAGCAATGGATTAATTGCAATGTATTTTAATAGGAACCATGCATGTTTTAGCAACTGTTGGATCACAAACCCACATCTGTAAATTATTCCATAGACGGATCACCTTTTAGTTAGAAGTTGATTTCTTGATCACCCATAGAAATGTGCTCTATTGTCAGTAACATCAACCACATCTGGAAAT
The DNA here is from genome assembly GCA_015847255.1 of Hyparrhenia diplandra. Taxonomy (NCBI): domain Eukaryota; kingdom Viridiplantae; phylum Streptophyta; class Magnoliopsida; order Poales; family Poaceae; genus Hyparrhenia; species Hyparrhenia diplandra. Next base: position 240,695 of record JADLZK010006542.1, on the reverse strand, counting down.
GCCATTCTAGGGATGGTTGTTGTTTATGACTGGCCCTGAAAATGAAGACATTTATATGGACGGACGAAAAACGCCGATAGCCACTTGAAATTGATTTTCACAGGCGGTAGGTAACATGGCCTGTTCCTAAAGATAGGCATCATGAAAATAAATTCATGATTTGCGAACGAAACTTTGGTGAAGAACAGCTTTATAATCATGTTATAGACCTAAACCTGTGTTGGAACTTTTTCATTTAAAATCGTTTAGACTCAAAACATATGTTCAAATTTGAAAATTTGAAGCGATACCTGATGGAGACACATAGTACAACAAAGTTTTACTGCTCGATGATCGTCTACACATGCACACAATGCCAGTGTGTGGGCGGCGGCATCCGTGGCGGCCAAGATTGTTGTTTGATGGATTTTTGTCATCAGACTGAAACCCATGTGTATGCCTGTATTGTATTTAATTTGTGCGTACCAATATAATACAAATGAAACAGCGCCACCTTGGAGGATGCAATGAAATGTGGCATACCAAATAATGTGAAAACAGAAAAGTATATAACTTTTTTCTTCTTGTAATTCTGTTATTATTATCAATCAAAGCGCAATACACAATTTAGATGAGCATCGATAGTTTTAAGACCAACATGATGAACAGCCTTGTGGATTGCTTGCATTATGCAATTGCTGAACACGGATGTGCTTAACGGTTGCCATTTGCCCCACATTTGGCCTCACATTCATCCCTAGTGCCATAGCAATGAGGCTGTGGAAAAGAGGGACAGCAGTAGAGCACTTGATTGTTCTGATGAATTTTCGTACAATATTGCCATTTGATGTCGCCGACCCATGCAGTTCCATCAACGAGCTCCTCATCACGACGACCTGATTGATATATATATATATAGTTTGCTCATGAGGGATGCATATAAATATGTAGAACCAATTAAAATATAAAGCCTAGATGGCGATGAAGCACTTACATTGGGCAGATAATACAAAGAGGAGCAACATAAGCATCACGACTCCAAACCTATCACCCATATCGGACTGTGAATGATCGGGCCGTCTCCTCACACAGTTGTGCCATGGCCTGTTGAATGGTACATCTATATATATAATTCACACACGGAATACCACATGGAAATGCATCATATTTGTTTTCTTGTCATCTTTATCTGTGGCTAGATCTATCTCTTGTCTTCTATATATCTATCTCTATATATCCTGTACGTCCAGTATTTTTCTCTTTCATTTATCTCTTTATATATCTCTATCTCTTCTTTTTTTGTCTATATCTATCTCTGTCTTAAATTGGATCTAGATTTTTCATCTAATCAATCTCGAAATCTACAATGAAGCCTTTTTAACGTTTTTCATAGTGACCACCTTTTAGCAACCGTTGGATCAGAAGCCCACATCTTCAAAATGGTTCCATGTAAGGACGACCTTTAACTAGAAGTGGTCGGTAACATTAATCATTTGTAGAAATGACAATTCTAGGGATGATTGTTGTTGAGGACTGGCCCTGAAAATGATGACAATTCTAGGAGCAGATAGAAACACCGACCACCGCGTGAAATTCGTTTTAATAAGGGCCCCCTTCCCTTCCTCCACCAGGAGGCCCCTCTCCCTTCCTTTCCCACCGTGATCTTACCTATCTTCCTTCCTCCCACCACGACAACTTCTCTCTCTCTCTCGGAGCAAGGGGCTGGTGGTGGTCGGTGTGCGCCGCCTTGAGCTTCTGCCTCGGCGCCACCTCTACCTCGGCGGGTGGCACCTCCACTTGGCGCCACCTCGCAGGCGAGTGTGGTGACGCCGGGCGTTGTGGATCCGGTGATGGCGCAATGGATCCTGTGGAGGAGGCATGCAACACAGCAGATTTTGCGGCGGCAACTCGCCAGCAGTCTCTAGGATTTTTTTAATGTATTAACTTAGGTAGGCATTTGTAAAGGTGTCCGTCTCCATTAATCGATTAATTGAGGAGCACAAAGCAACCTAAGACTGGATTAGCCATGACCTTTGGATGGAGGCGGATGGTTTACTCGCCTCCGTTAATCCAAAAGGCCCACCTCGAACTACTAGGCAAAAAAAAAAAAAAAAAAAAAAAAAAAAAAAAAAAAATCGGCAAAGCAGTTTGCTGAGTGTCAAAAAATCGGACATCAAGCAAAGGAGATTTGCCGAGTGTCAAATCTTTCTTTGCCGAGTGTGAGGCCCGACACTCGGTAAAGATGGGTAGTTTTCAGGAGTCAAGACCTTGAATGCGACCTCACATAGCACTCAGTAACACAAATAATATTTTTTCCATTCAATTTTTTTTAACTTTATTAGAAGGAGCTGCAGTTTAAATTTGACTTATAAAAGAAAATTCAATAAAATAAAATAAGTTAAGGAAATACAGTAAAAGGTCCGAGAAATGTACCAAATTTGGACATGGAGTACCAAGTATGGTAGGAACACAAAATAAAAAAGTTTGGATGGGAAAATTCAAAAAAGAAATAAATAGTTTACCGAGTGTCGGTTGACACTCTGCAAAGTGCCTTTTTTCCAAGTGTCGGAAGGGCGACACTCGGCAAACAGGGGCCTCTTTGCCGAGTGCCGACACTCGGCAAACAAGCGCTTTGCCATGTGTTTTTCTTTACCAAGTGCGGCACTAGGCAAAGAGGCTTTTTGTCGAGTGCCCGGTATTTTACACTCGCAAAGAACCTGTCTTCCTTAGTGTCGGTTAAAAAGTACATTGCTGCTTTTCTCTTGCTGTTATTTGTGTGTTTATGACTACTATGGTAATCTTAGGATTTCTTGCGAAGTATTGTGTAAATTTTTAAACTCTAATTTCTCTTCATGAAAAACGTGCCATGATATGGTTGAGAAAAAAAAAAATACAACATTTAGACAAGTAACGGCAGTTTTAACACCACCTTAAATTGACTTGAGGATTGCAAACATCATGCATTCTTGAATGGATGGGTGGTCATCCGTTTTGATTATAATGGTAGCACTCAGCGGTACATTTATCCCGTCCTAGTGTCATGTCATAACAAAAAGGACGTTGCATTGGTGTCAGCCACAGCAACAGTAGACTTCTCTGTTATTTTGATGAACCGTCCTACAATATTCTTGTCTGAATGATTATTATGTCTTGTGAGAATTAACCTCGAAGCTCCTTAATTTTAGCAGCATGGGATTAATAATATTAGGATTTTCTTACATGACATCTGTAAAAAATCGGCACCACTTTCAGGGATCCACTGAAAGGCCTGATGTTGAAACAAAAACAAGTACTGATAGATGGAACAAGGATTGAACTTTTTTCTTATTATTATTATAATCAATCAAAGTGCAGTACATGATTTAGAGATAATAAGAAAGGATAAAAGTTTTTAGACCACATGAATATGGCCTTGAGGATTGCACAGATCATGCAATCGTTGATGGGTGATCATCAGCTGCACTTGGCCGAAAGAGGACTGGGGCACTTGGCCTTACATTTATCCCTGGTGTCAAAACATAAACGACATCTCACCAAGCTACAGCAGTACACCACTCTATTGTCTTCATGAATCTCCTTACAATAATCAGGAAAGGAACAGGTCGGTCGTCTGCTGCAGTTCCAGCAACGACATCTTCATGAGGACGACCTGGTTGATTGTTTGCTTATGAGGACGTAGTAGTATATATCTAGAACCAATTAAAAGATAAAAGATAAGCTGATGATGAGACACTTACATTGGGCAATGAATACAAAGAGGAACAACATAAGCAGCAGGGCTCCAAATCTACCACTCATATTCATATCGGACTGTGAATGATCTGACTGTCTCCTAACACAATCGTGCCATGGGCTGTTGAATGGTGCTTCTATATATAATATTTAAAGACAGACAAAAATACGACACGGAAAGACCATAGTATTATTTGTTTTGTTTTCTATATCTCTATCTTCTGCTAGATCTATCTCTTTTCTTTAATATATATATCTGTTTCTATCTCTATTCCAGTATTTTCTCTTTCACTATCAGTATATCGATCTACATTTATATCTATCTCTATCTATATCTCTATCTCTATCTCTATCTCTTCTCTTTATCTATGTCTATCTATATCTCTATCTTAAATTGCAGCTAGATTTTGATCCAATCAATCTATAAATTAACTGCAATGAATTCATAATAATTTTAACCTATTGTAATAGAAACGTATTTAATAGCATCATCTTTTTAGCAACTATTGGATCACAAACCCACATCTACGGGCGAGACATTTGCTCACACGGGCTATGATGGGCCGAATGGGCTGAATCTGAAATTGTCTCAGTCTTTTACTAATAATAACTATATGTATATGTTTCTTTTGTTTCTTTTTTTTTTTTTAGAAAGGACGGCAAAAAGCTTTTGCCGCGATTTCTATTAGACGAAAAAAAAAAAAAAAGTGCCAGCCGGTTTTTGACCGAAACCGGGCCAGAAAACCATACAACTGTGGAGGGTACCCTACTCCACCTGCACACCTAGGTACCAATTCAACTCAACTCGCGCCATAAATAGCGCCCACTCAACTCAACTTAGGGGAGTGTTCCACTCCACCTACCACTTGTTGCAACAACTCACACAACTGTGAACCACCTAAACAACTCGACCGACAACAACGCGGATGGAAACAAGATAAACAGTAAGCCCCCCCGGTTGGATTGGGTCATCAACATGAGGTTCCATCATCGCCACTTTCGGTCGGATTGGGACGTCGACACGAGCCACCACGAAGAAAGGCACCAAGTAAAAACAAAACACATTGAACACTACGCCACCACACCACCACCACCTGGGAGAGGAGCCGAAGGGATGCCGCCGAAACCGCGACGTCGTCACCAACGTATGAGCCGCAGCCCGTTGCAAGCCCGAGTAGCTCCCTAAAGACTCCCCACCACGGACTGTCCTCCCCTCAAGCTGCCCACCCACAATCGTCGATCCCCACTCCAACTTTGCATCGGCAGAAAATTCGCCACGGCACCATTGTGAACCACCGATCCCGCTACTCCGCGTGGGGGCCTCGCCTCACCCAACGACTCACCCACTTCCCGGGACTCGGATATCTAAAACCGCTTCAAGAGCACCACCTCTGCCCGGCCCGGCACCGAGATCCGCGACCACCACACGCACCAACTCAAGATCTCCAACATACATGGCCCTCTGCACCTCCCCGCCAACACGGACCAAGTGCTCCCCAAGCCGCAACGCACCAAAGAACACCACCCGGTGACCACCACCACCGCCCGCGAGTCGAGGGGGTTCCCGGATCTGGCGTCTCCAAGAGAGCACGACGCCGATGGCGCCGTTGTCGCTGCGTCCGTAATGAACCGGGTTTTCACCACGGGAACCCATGCCTGCAAGGAACGACAGCCCCTCAATGGTGCCCCTAGCGGGGGGCGAACGACGACACGGCCGCCGCCCGGCATTGCCACCGACCAATTGCCGGCGGTAAAGGCTTTCGCCGCCACCATTCCCGCGCACCCTCTCATACATGCCGCAGCAAGACCCCATCAAAACCACGCCCCGCGTCCCCGAAGAAGCCCGACACCGCCCCGGGCGCCACCTCAACACCGGCGAGCACCTCGCAGCCCCCAGTCCCACCACCATGGTGGCACCCGCACGTAAACGCCGACAAGGAGAAGAAGCGAGTACCGATCATCTTGCCGCACTCGGTTGCCAAGACGCTCGGCTCGCTCCGGCTCCACCAACTCCGGCGCATGGCCGGATCGGTAGAACGGTGGCACACGCCGACCACCGCCGTCGCGAGCTCCGCCGCGCCGGCTCCCCTCCGCACCCACACCAGCCGTCACCGCCGCCAACCACCAGCGCCGGCCACGCAGATGTCGCCGAGCGACCTCCGCCACAGACGCCGCCCGGCGCCGACGCTCCCTCCCACACATGAGCACCCCCGACCGTCCAACCGCGAATCCGCGAAGGGGCGGATCCGGCGGCCAACGGCCGCGCGCCGCGAGGAGGCGGCCCCCCCGGCGAGCCCTCGCTGGGGACGAGCGGCGCGCCCGCCCTCAAAATCCGCCGGAGAGGGAGGGAGACCACGCGCCGCCGTCCTCACGGCGCGCGAGGCTCCGGCGGACCCGCTCAGCGGCGGCCAAGGCGAAATGTCCAGAGAAAGGCGGCGGCCCTAGGTTGTGTCCGCCTCGATCGGCCACATGAGCGACGCGAGGCGCTGGGGTGTGATCTGAGTAAGATTTAAGCGTCAATATGTCGCTTATTTTGTTTCTCAAAAATATTTTCTTGTCAATTTTCATTTTCCGCACCTTGTCAAGCAAATCATGAAAATTATGTTGTATAATACAAGAAAAATTTACATTCAATGATATATATGTATATATTGTTGTGTTGGAGTTTTTGAAAATGGATCATATTTACTATTTTCTACAACTTATAAATGAACTTATGTGTTTATTGAAAATAGTTCCAAATTAAACTATTTGTAGCTCCGGCTTGATTAAAAAATCATTAAAATTAAACTATGTGTAGCTCCGTCTAGTTCCAATACAATGTTCCGACCGACTAGCGGACCCAGTTAATAAGTTACACCAATCAACCGTCTAACAGTAAATTAAAATAGAAATCACTACTAACGAAATGATTTTACGTGATATCGCAAAAATCTTTACCGTGGCGGGCACTCTTTTTCCCATCACGGTTAATGCCCCGCCACATCCGGTTTTATTTTACGTGGCGGTCAATTTTACCGTCACGGAAAATTGATTTTACGTGGCGGCACCTTAATGCACCCGCTCCCAGAGAAAATCAATTTTCCGTCACGGGCAATTTCAAAAGCCCGTCATAAAAAAAAGGCCCAGGCCCAATCGGACCCGGCCACCTATATATCTGACGGTTAGGGTCTCCAGGTGCACCATCTCCCTCACTTCTCTCCCCTTCTCTCCATCCCTCTCAACCACCTCACTTTCTCTCCCCTTTTCTCCATCCATCCGGTCGCCGCCCACACCTCAACCTGGGTAACCCCACCTCCCTCTCCTCTCCTTCCCTTTGCCAACGGCGACACACCTGCGGGGACATGGCGGCGGCGGTGGGCCGGCCACGCACGGCGGGGATGTGACAACGAGGGGCGACTGCCTGCGGCGGCGGACGCGGATGCGATGGCCTCGACCCCGATCGCGGTCCGGCGGGCGGAGGCGGACGCGGCCTCCTCCGACCGGCGTGGATCCCTCTCCGGCAGCGTGCGCATCCCTCTCCCGACCGACACATATCCGCACGTGCTGGTTGCGGCGGAGGTCCCCGGCGGCGGGATCCGGCGTGGAGGAGCTCCCGCCGTGGCAGCCCTAGATGGGCTTGATGGGCCTGGGATGGGGCCCGGCGGGCCTGTCTAGGGTTTCTTTCTTTTCTTTTTATTTTTGAATACATTTGCCATTATGGGAATTTGTTATACGCTCGTCGGAAACCCATGATTAACCGTGACCTTTCAAGCGTGACGGGCTCAAATGCCTGCCACGCAAAAATCGCCCGCCACGCAAAAATCATTTCGTTACTAGTGAATACCATCCGACCCTCAAGCGAAAAAATAAGATATAATGACCAACCTTATGAACCTAATCTATACCGACCGTCTGTCCAACGCTATTTCAATATTTATACCGACCATAAGTTGGACACCAGTTTGGGCTGTGGTATAGTGGTAGTGGGTGCCCGCACTTACCTGGATCCTAGCCCTGGGCAGACGAGAGGGAAAATGCGGAGGAGAGGAGGTGGGCAGAGAAGGAGCTCGTGCTCGCTCGATTCAATAAATGAACGAACCAAAACCGCTCATAACCCGCAATGGGCGGGTAATAACTTTGTAAAAAGTCGCGCAGCCACAGCTAGTACTAGAAGCAACTTGAGAGGTGTAGATTTAATTCCAACCATGTGAAAGATATTTTTTTTTTTTTTGAGAATCCATGTGAAAGATAATTTTGTTGAAAGAAGTTGTACCAGATGTTTCCTTTGAACGGATTTTGGTCTTCCGTTGTATTCTTGTGCTTATAATGTGAGACATGTGACACACATGAGGGCAAGAATGAAATCAATTTTGATCATATGTAAAATGACACATTGTATATTAATTTTGAAGTTGTTCACCTCAAGTATCTAGTGAAATATTAGAGAGCTAATTAATTCACTTCCAAAGTGACTTCTACATTGTTGTTGAGAAATTAGTACACCTTATTATGCTGACACAACCTCTTCAAAATGGCACTATATGGGTACTAGTACAAGTTAAGAATTGAAGGTCAGTTCGAAAGCGACTCTTCTAGTAAGTCCAAGTCTTGTCGTCATTTTCAAAGTGACTGACTCTAGTAGGTCACTTTAGCATTTTCAAAGTGACTGACCTACTAGAGCAAGCGGGGAGCAGGTGTGCATATTTCCGAGCTGTGGGGTGTACGTCGAGGTCCGGTCATGTATGTAACACACCGTGGCCCTAGCTCAACCCTCTTCCTTTTCTCCATTGAAGTCTCGAAGCTGCTGCTATATTAGTTCTTCCTTCCATTCCAACAACGAGGTGTCGCCGTTGATGCTTGCTTGATCACAGAGGTGCACCAGCTGTTCCGGTGCTGGTACTACAAGAGCCCGTTGAGGGACGCTGCCAGCCACGTCGCGAGCGAGTCGTTACTCATCACAAACAGGACAACCCGCCGTTGGAGAACATGAACGACAGCATCCAGCTCGTGACAAGCGACTGGCAGCAGGTGGCGGACATGGTAACAAACTTACATTGCACAACAAATACAAAGATAAACAAGATGAGCATCAAGGCTCTGCACCTGTCACCCAGATTCATATTTGGACCGTGGATGATCGATCTGCTCGTGTCCTCAATCATATCAAAATGCATTATTTTTTAACAATGCTAGGGGTAGGTAGATAGTATAGGTTCAAATTTAGGTGTTGTTTTAAATTACCTTCCATGGTGCCTGGGGTAGGTAGTCTAGATTCTAATTAGGGATTGTTTTGAAGTATCTTTGACAATGATAAACATGGGCATTTTAGAGGCAAACTTTGGGGGTTACATATTGTGTATTTCACAATGGTAGAGATGCGTGTTTTTTTTTTTCTGATTTGTACCGACCGATAGTTGGTTATTAATATTCCTCTATTGTCTGACGCTATAGATTGGCTGTGGTCATCTAGTGTGATGATGACTAGTGTACCAAATTAAATTAGAGACAAATAATTTAGATTACATAGAAAAAAATAAAGCGGACAGGAACATAAAGCGGACTAGTCTACCAAAACAATTGCAGATATATCCAAGTAAACTTTCCCATATTATTACCCATCATTGTGGAGTACATTATTTAAGTTGACAATGACGGTTTTAAGGCCATCTCAAATGGACCTGAGGATTGCTCAGATTATTCGTTTGTTGACTGGATGGGCAATCAGTTGAGATTACGAACGTAGCAATTCGCTTGACACTGCTGAAAAGTGGGATAACAATGTTTTGGCGTTTGACGATAGCAGCAGTAGACCACTTCATTATTTTGGAGCTCCTGGTCACAAAATCCATTTCTGGTGAGGCTAAAAGCAGCTCGGTCCTTGCAGTTCCAACATCGATGGCCTCGTGAGGACGGCCTGATAGATTATGTGTTCATAAGGATGTAGTATGTATATGCATATCAAGAATAAATTCAAAAGATAAAAGAGTGGCTGATCATTAGACACTTACATTGTGCAAGGAATACAAAGAGAAGTAATATAAGCACCAAGGCTCTGCACCTGTCACTCATATTCATATTGGACCTTGAATGATCTGACTATATGTTCTTACAATATCTTGTCTTGGGTTGCTAAGTGGCATATGGCATATATATATATGAATGTCGAGATCAATACCACATGAAAATACATCAATTATTTTATTTTTCTATCTATATCTATATATTTTTCTTCTCTGTATGTATCCCTTAATTTTTTATCTTTGTTTGTTGGTAGCTCTCTGTAATCTCAACTTCTTCTCTATATCGCTATCTTTTCTTTTGCATGTCGATCTCTATCTCTAACTTTTCTCTTTCTCTATCACTATTTGATCTCTGTGTCTCTATTTCTTCTCATCTATCTCTATCTCTATCTCTACCTTAAATTGGAGCTAGATTTTGATCTAGTGAATCTCAAAGTCTATAACCAATTTTTTTTTTAAGATCACGCCGTTGCGCGTTTTTCATTAAGAAGAATAAAGATAACAAAGTTTGGTCATAGTAACCACATAGTTACCAAGACCCACCTACACTACTGGATACATATTCTTGTATTACATTGTGATTAATTTGCGACTAAGAGTAGCAACTACTACACGCCGGCCCAAGCCAGGAACGCGGCGAGCCTCCTGTTACCCGCTGAACACCAGGCAGCGGCCTCATCCTTCATTGCAAGAGCAAGCTCCATCGGCGTAGCAATCTTGTTGTCATAAGTTCTGGAGTTGCGTTCTTTCCAGAGCAGCCAACCGACCAAGAAGAATAGAGAGTCGAATCCACGACGTACAGGTTTAGGCAGCTTCTTCCTTGTGCGCAGCCACCAAGACATGAACTGCTGCTCGGACATTTCACAAATCAGATGTAAATGGATCAAATTATTAAAATCTGGCTTCCACTATATCTTGGACCCATAGGCATGTACTATTGTTCCTAAGATTGTGGCGAGGTGGTTGAAAAGGTGTTCGTCAAATTTATTACAAAAATCTTGTTGCTCAACTTAGTTTTTGCAACCAAGTCACCAACATCGTGCTGATGAACCAAGTCACAATTGAAGCTACCACTGCTACATCTTGTAATAGAACTCTACTTGTTACAAAGAGCAATGAATTACATAGTGTCTGACCACGATCAACACGTCAACAAAAAAAAATGACATGACATATATTAGAAGATTCCGAAGAAAAGTGATATACAAACGGCTTAGAAAGAAGTGCATAAAAATGAAACTAGCATAGAACTCGCTTCTTGTTACCGATGTTGAATAAAACCAGCAGTTTATGCAGTCGGTGCCAGGACTGGTGGGCAGGTTGGATTACAAACAGGGCATGAGTCCCGACACTCACTCATAGTCTCATAACATAATGGTTTCAGCTTTATTTGGCAGCAATAGCACTTGCGCTTAAGGCTACAATAATTTTCCTGACAAAATATGAGTACCACTTTGCCCTCGTTTAGTGCTGTGCTTGGGAGGCTATATGCCCGCTTGGTTGTGGTTCCAACATCCAGCTGCTTATATTGAGGACGACCTGATTTGTTTGTGTGTCCATTAGCACATATATATTGAATTGATTGTATATTGTGTGTCCATTATCTAGTATACTACACACTTTCCATCAGTAGTATATATATAAACTTGACCAAGGACAAATACTGGTTGATAACGAGACACTTACAGTTGGCGTGGAATGCAGAGAGGAAAAACATAAGCATCAGGACTCCGCACCTGTCCCTCGTATTCATACTGGATTTTGAATGATCTAATCTGATCGGAGAGACACCTATATACCGCAGTCTTGTGTATTTTCACTATACACGTTGACCTGAACGGAAGTAAATATTAATTGCATGCCTTTATTGCTCCTCATTCTTGATATCTAGCTATTTTTTTTTTTTTTTTGTAATATAATTAATATAGTGTACTTTAGAAATTTTTATTTATAGAATAAATTAAGAGATAATACAAATACATAACTATCTCTTGTCTTCTAAATACTCTATATAATTTTGTAATGTTTTAATGCACTCTATTATAGGAGGGAGGGACACCGGAGTATATTTATCACCACGGCCAATGCCCTCCAGCTTCTTATTCAAAAAAATGACTTTTCTTATCTAAAAGTTTGACCACACGCCTTACTCAAAAATATTAGCAAACATAGTCAAGCTTAAGTTATTCTTGAAAAAATATTTATTAATAAAACAAACCACAACAAAAGATGTGATATTTTACACAATATTTTTAAAATAAAACGAGTGGTCAAACGTAGAGTCCAAAAAGGTCAAACATATTATAATCTGGAACGGATTAGTACTTCCTATTTTTTGAGTAGTGTGGGCAATATATTGAGCAAGTTCCACACATTATATGTATCGATCTAGTGGTCTTTGCTTCACTACTTTTGATAATGGGCTGTTGTTCGGCCCACTTTTTCCCATTTATACCAGACAGGTTGCTTCATTTTGGTTCATTTTTTTTAGCTGAACTCATAAATCTGGATGGTTGGTTTTGATCGAGGAAGTAATCACTGACTTATATTGTCTCTTGTAAATGAAACTCATCAAATAAAATGGCAGGCCTTCTTATATTGTCTCTTGTAAACGAAAATAAGAATGACAGGCTCATGCTGGTCTATTGCAAATGGAGGTTGAACGCAATCTCCATTATTTATTTCAATTTCAAATAAATTATGCATAGTTAATTTTATTATTTAAAACCAAATAAAATTAATCTCAACAACGTACGTATTAAAGAATGAAGTGATTCTTTTTTTTCGTGTCTTTTTTTACTTGCCATATATAATGCTCTTCTGACCAACCTTGCCGACCCACATTCTAACAGGTGGGTCCACTCAAGGGCGGAGTTCTTCAGTGGCAAGGTCTGGCGGTCGCCATACCTTGAATTTTCAACGATTATCTTCCTTAAATCACTCTCTACAGTACAGTGAACAAATTCAGGAACATGAAGTTTCACCATTACGAAGTCTAGGTTACTGGTCAGAGGAAGGAGAAAAGCACCGCGATTTCCCTTCTCGATCTCGTTTTGTTTTGTTTTTACTGCTCCGTCACATATATGTATGTTCTTCACCAGCTTGATTCACTCCCACATCAACGACGTCTCGTCAATGAGCGCAATCTTTTTAGTTGCATGACGAAGACGAACTGTGCATGCATCACTTGGAAGAGTTTGGCAGCCCCCGCGCTGCTCTCGGTCTTGTTCTACGATCGATCTAAATTGTCTGATCATGCTTCGGCTCTCGATCGGCAGTGAATGACGTTAGGAAATCGGTCGTCACGCTGTGGATTTTTTTTAAAGGAAACTTTTATTACTTTCAAGCAATTACATCGGGGTGATACAACGTCTTGAAAATTCCCGGCCTCTGCCCACGGGCACACAGCCTACAATAGTTCAAACAACCACGCACACTAATGGCTATCAATCCAAAGACTAGACCGTCACCCATGTGCCGGGAAAAACAAATCCTTGGCCACCCACTCCAAGAACCGAGATGCCCCAACAAGCACCTCCCCGGAAGTAGGCCGTTGAAGGATAGCCCATGAACGGAGCCAATGCGTGATCGAGTAGAGTACCTGTAAAAGAAGATCATTTGTTTTAAAAACAACTGAATTTCTACAAAGCCAGACAGACCAACACAAGGCCGCCGCGCCAACAAGGACAAGTGTTTTGAACTCTTTTGGTATTTAGTTCAGCCATCCCCAAACATATTAGCTATGCTACTATGCTTCTTTAGACCCCATGCAATGTGGACTATTGCCCAAACCATCCTCGTGAAACGACAATCAAGGAACAGATGTTGTGTCGACTCACTTTCATGACAAAAACAACACTGTTTAGATCCTTGCCAGTTTCGTTTTGCCAGATTATCTTTGGTGAGGAAAAGTCCTCTCTTGAGATACCAACGAAAGATTTTGATTTTGAGATGCATTTTTAATTTCTATAGCCGTTTGTTGACATTGGAGATGTTTTGGTTGATCAGCCCATGATAGTGTGATTTAATCGAGAAGATGTCCTTGTGGTCAAGCCCCATTTGAACTCATCATTCTCCTGACTAAGATTGACTATAGTAAGACGATGGGCGAAATCATTCCACATTGCTAGGTTGTTGCCGACTAAATCTCTACGCCAGGATAGAATAGGTTTCGGTGATGCAAGCACCTCAGCTACCGTATCCTGTTTTTTAGGAGCGATGTTATAAAGTTGCAGATATTGTTATCTCAACGGGTTATTTCCTAAGCACGTATCCTCCCAAAATCTTATTTGTGACCTTTTTTTTTATAATGAACATTTCAAATCTAAGGAAAATCTCTTTTTAACTTTCATCAAGCTTGCCTAAAAATGGAGTCCCCATTTCTCCACTGGACTTGCAGCAGCGGCTTAGTCCGTACATACTTATTGCGGAGGATTTGTTGTCAAGTACCATCTGTTGTTAACAGTCAATACAACCATTTACTGAGCAAAGCAATATTTTTGAGTTTTAAATTTTGTATCACTAAACCCCCCGTAATATTTAGGTTGGCACATGATATCTAGGCAGTATTTCCTTTTTTGTTCATCGCTCTGCCAGAAGAAGCGAGATCAGTCCAGTTTTTTACGAATTTCTTTTGGAATCTCAAAGAAGGACATCATGTATAGTGGTAAGCTACTAAGGACGGAGTTGATCAAGGTTAGGCGGCCTCCAAAGTGACAAGTTTTTACCTTTCTAGCTAATGAGGCGTTTTTCAACCCGTTCTTGTATCTTCAACTAATCCAAGTTTGAAAGTCTCCGATAATGAATCGGAATACCTAAGTATTGGATTGGGAAGTTACCACTGTTACATCCAAACAGTTCCTTGTATAGATTTTTTGAATTCTTTTGCCTGTCCAAAATAGAAAATCTGACTTTTGTGGTCTTTTAGTTTACCTGATGACGATGGAGTGAATTGACCATGGCTGGCCTAAAATGGGTAGGTGCTGAAGATAAGGAGGGATTAGGGTGGTGGTCAAGAAGGTGAAGGCATGGTTGGGTGTTGTGATAGAGAATGAGAGGGTAAGGGGTGGAGGGAGGGAGGGCAGTGCAGGCAAAGGTTGAGGGTGAGATATGTTAGGGTTTGGTTTTATGTGGGCTGGCTGGATCTCAAACTTGTTTGCAAAGATAGGCCTCTTAAGAAGCCCTCATTGAAAATATACTTTATTTTCCGATGCCGGCCTCTTAACTGAAAGGATAAACCCCACACGTTGCTACGTACAAAACATTCCTAGATAGAGTCATATGCATGTGTTGGACCTACATGTTGTGCGTCAGTTTTAGTTAAAATTTGGTAAGGTAGTGAAAGAATTTAGTAAGGAAACCAATGCAAATTAGTTCAAATTACAATATATATGATAATACCTCAAAACAAAAAACATAATATAGATGAGTTTTATTTTTTTAATAGATTGGACATAGTAATTGCATTTAGTGAGGGTGGCATGGAAAGATTGCATAAAGGGAGTATTTAGGGATGATGTGGTATTTTAGTATAGAAGATGGCTTGCATGTTATGATGGAAATATAGAAAGGTTTTATTTTTAAATATTTACATATAGATATATATAGATTTTTTCAAAAAGAAGATTATTTCTAGATACAGACACACAAATACAAATACAAATAGAAATAGAAAGCAGATATTGATATAAATATAGATATAGATATAGATACATATTTTTTTAAAAAAAGATTTTTTTAAATATAGATACAAATAGAGATAGAGACAGATAGATATAGATATAGATATAGATAAAAAATTTTTTTAAAAAAAGATTTTTTTTTTTAGATACATATACAAATAAAAATTACAAATAGAGATTGACGGATCTGATACAGATACGGATACGAATCTGAATACGAGATATAGATACGATACAGATACATATAGACCTATGTGCTAATCTACACCCTGGGTGTAGCAAAATTCTACACCGAGTAGACAATTACTGAATGAATTTTCAGTAATTACTACTGCGCATGATTACTGAACACCCTACAGTGAGCGTGGTTCGATAATTTCATGATTTGGTTCAGTATTTTTTGATCAATTTGGTCAGTAATTGACTATTGGGTGTAGAATCCACATGAGGTGTAGAATAACACTGCCGTAGATATAGATACAAATTTTTTTATAAAAATATTTTTTTTGATACAATACAAAAATAAATAGAGATATTTAGATATAGATACAAATACAAATACATAATTACTAAGTTTCCGCTAATCTCCTATATATACTCAAGTGGTCGAGCCAGGGAAGTTAGGAAAAAGTAGTGTTGTGGGGTAAGTGAAGGTGCTAGACAAGAGAAGAGGTGCGCCACATTATTTACCAAGGTTAGTCCTATTTTTCTCTTACAAATACCTAGGTTCTATTTTATAGGCAAAGACTGGTTAGTATTGGATTGTTCACTGGTCCACCATGGGCTTTGGTCACTGGGTTAGCAAGCTAGACTGGCCTTTGTATCGATTAGTTCGTGAATTCGAGCAAATATCAAGTGCACTCTTAATGCTCCTAATTAATATAGAAAGGAATGGAGGTTGTGCGATAAGAGAAGCCCTAAAATAAGATCGCAAATGAAAAAAAAAAGCACAAAGCTTTTGTCGAGCTCTACAATTTTAATACAATTTCTTCTTCTTCGACCTTCGTATGCAAATCATAAGAGTTTGGAGGCGGATTGGGTGGGCCTGCCCTATACGCGTCATTGTTTGGATGGGATCAAGAACTTGCCAATGCAAGAAGAATGTTCAAAGGCCCTGAGAAGTGGGCCAATTACCCAAGAAATGCTTGTGTTCCTGCTACGGTAGAATCATATCACATTTTAATTACTTGTTGGGTGGTTAGATGGAGAATTCAATCTTGACTATTAGCTGGATGGTTTGGATCTACTGGAGTTTTTAGCAACATTCTATTAGCTCTACTGATTTAAACATGGCATTATAGTAATACAAAAAATAAAAGGAAAGCTTATAAATGGGTTGGTTGGAAGTACAAGAGCCTGTTTGACCACGCACAGAAAACAGTGAGCTATTAATTAGCTGCCAAAATTTACTTAAATCTTTGATTGGATCTAGCTAATTAATCTTTTTCGCTGATCCCGCAGTTCATCCGTTTTTTTATTAAGAGGGTAACTAATTAATGGGCCAGCTACCAACAATTACACCGCCTATCAAATCTGGCTACTTGTTAACTCACCTGATTCAAACGGCACCGTAGACCATTCGTTTTTTTTTTTTGGCTCTTGCTCTGGACAGCACCATGCATAGCGAGAAGAAACGGTTGCAGTGTATTGGGTTTCACCTACTAGTCGATCATCACCTCCGAACTCCACGAACCATGCTGGCGCGGGAGCATCCAGAGAATTTATGTTTGGTTTTGATTAATGGTTCAACAAAGGAAGGACATATAAGATGGCCACCTGTATTAATCAATTTAAAGAGGCGATTAGCTGAGTTTAACCTCCCAGCATGACCTACTAACATGACCATTTAAATAAAAAGGATAATGTTCACCTCTGAAAATACATTTCCTAGTAGTGTGGTTATATATCTATCACATGGCTCTATCCTAGCATGGCTGGGATAGTTTTATTATCTCAGAAGTTCAGGAGAATATCCAAATTACTTGCTATGTGACTGGTGGGTTATTGATCCTAGTAGCTAATCCAGCGTAAAATGGTGCCCAGTCAAGCTTAAAGCGCTGATGAGATGACATGTTTTTAAGATTACACAGTGGAGTGCAATGCAACGAGTATGTTAAGCTTGCGCTGGCGTCGGAGCCTGAGCAGGCACCTAGTAGGTTCACTACTCATTAGGCCTTGGGTCCGTCGCTGATTGAGCCACATGTGATATACAAAAAATTGTAACAAGCTAGCTCTCTGATGACTGAAAATGTATTTGATGAAGGTCTATAGGATGTGTATGTAAATTATTGCTCGGTTGTATTGTAGCACTAGCAACATAATTTTTTTCACACACTATACTAAAATAGTTTGATCATATGAATACGGGAACAAAACAAATTCCACATTGACACAATGTGGACAAGCGAGGGGCACTCAGGAGCGTAGATGATTCAATTGTTTTGGGAGTCCCCATGATAAGCATGGATAGTAATGTGGGGTTTGCGCATGAAATGGTTGAGGATGAATTATGGATAGTTAATTACATACACACTACAAACTAGATTATTTACAAATTAATACTACATGTAACTGGTGTTTTACAATAGCATCACACCAATATGTACTTCCCATGGCAACCATTCCCTTCAACCATATGAACTACTCCACACCGTTATAGCAAGTTAAACTTATCAAAAACAACAAAATCACGCTTATTTGCATACGTGGTTTTTTCCCTAAGGAATCATATAATGTTGTTAGGTGGGATCTGGCACCTGTTGGCGACATACTCATCCTCCTACAAATTGTAAATGCCCTCATAATTCTAGAAAAAAAATCATTCATTGTTAGCCATCATATACTAATCAATGTTAATTGTAAACTGGTGGTCAGTAGTCCTATTTGCACTACTAATCATATGGTCTTAGGTGTTCACAGTTCAAATATCTCGGTAATATTAAGCATCCATATATGTAAAGGCATAGAACAAAAATGAAATTTGTGAAATATATTACCTTTTCTTTTAGCCCGCCAAGAAACAAAAATTTCTCAGGAAAAGTCTACCTAATCCCCCAACCTATCAAAGGTGGTCTACTTCACACCCCCCAACTAGAAAATGGTCTAATTTAGTCCTTGTATAACATTCCAAAACCGTCTATTTTACCTCCTAGGCGGTTTTCAACAAAGTGATTTGCTACAATAACGGGTGTTTTACTACAGTAACACGGGTTTGCTACAATGTGGGCGATTTGTCTATTTTTTTTTAATTTCTGTTGATTAGGTTGGGGAGGGTAAAGTAGACTTTTTTCTAATTTCTCACCACTAGCATTGACATGTGTGTGGTGTCATGTATAATGTCCATATATACAGAAGGAGGCAGCTGTTTTGACAGCTTTTTTGGCTTGCTTGAATACTAATCATTATGCTTACTAGCTATTAAATGCACAAAAATCTTTTGGATGCTAATAATAAATTATATTAATTAACTTATAGATATATATTCGTTCTTCGTATTATATATCTTCCTTCTCGCTAACCTTTTCTTCATTCTCACCCATTTCAGTCAAGTAGACTCATACAACAAATTTCCCTGCCAGAAAGGAGGTCATGTCTCGTGCATTTCGGTGACTCAACAGCTCGCGATTTTGAGGCAGCAACAAAGAGGAGAAACTGAGGTACGCGTATGGACTACTTATTTTGCTAGCTCTGTCAATGAATAATCTGTAGATGTTTTCTTCTCCATATATCGAGTATTTGTTTCATGATGCTTTGGGGACTGTTTTTTTCCCAGCACCATTCTCTGCCCTAACGAAAGATATACCCAAGACCACATGTTCTACTTTTGGGTGTCTATATTTCGATCGACGACCCACATCCCTAAGTCACATGGGTTCCAGTTCGAATTGTTGGCTGCTTCAGGAGAAATCTCACCCACACCCTGGTCTGATTCGCTTGGTTCCAGCAGCACTCTAGGCGCCGCGAAGAAACACTGCCGTGATGTCGTCCGAAGTGTGGGGTTCCCCTGACGGTCTCACCAGCTGCTTGATTCTGTACCTTAGGATCCTCACCCTTGATCAATGCCGCCGCCGTCATTAGGCACATTGAAAATGCTCTCCGATCCATGTGAGGCTAGAAGCTAGTCTCTTTGTCTCGCGCATAGTTTTTGACGGGATGATAACTCTTGTTCCTTCCACTAATTGGCTTCTAGCCGAAAATGATCGCAACTTCGAACCCTCGTCGTGCACTTTATTTATGCAAACCTCCTGAACTGTTGTCATAGGCGAGGTACTCCCACTATGGTTCTAAAAGGTCATCTTCTCAAGAATGGCCTTCAATTTGGACTCACCAAGTTATATGTAATACGAGGCCCTCGTGTCGCTCTCCCCTAGGCAGCTCGGGCGGCAACCAAACCCTAGCCCATTGTCCATTTGTCTACTCTGTCCCCACCGAGCTGCGCGCCGCCGGAGCACACCACCGGGGAAGCCCGGGCGGCTGGGCCGTGAGGAAGGTGGCGGGGGCTTCTTCTCTCCTATCCGTGTCTTTCCACGCTGAGGCGTCGCCCGGTCTTTGTGATCCAGTCTTTGTGGCGGGTCCGGTCTCTACCAGATCTGCACGGGTGGTCGGGGCACCGGCCGACGGGCGACGCGGGCGGGCGATGATGGCGGCGACTTGAGGCGGTGACGATTGGGGATGTGGATCCGGCCCTCCGTCGGTCATCGGGTCTATCTTGGTTGGCACCGGTGGGCGCACCGCGATGGCTGTCGGGCGCTACGGCGGCGGTTGGATCTAGATGGCGGAGGAGTGGAGGTGCGAGGGAGGAGGGAGAAGAGGTGGAGGAGACCTGACGACTAGCGGCACTGTCAGATCTGAGGCTTCGAGATGTGGGTGGCCGCATGGGCGGCGAGTGCTACTTCCGATGGAGGCCATATCTAGGCTTTGGGCAATGGATCTCGCAACTCGCCAGTTCAAGGGCTCGGGGGCACATGTGCATGGATGTGTCGGTGGCTACGTGGGTGAGGCGGCGGATCGATGCTTAGAGGTGTGGATGGTCACACGGGCGGCGTATGCCACTTCCGGCGAGGCCGTATCTAGGCTTCGAGCTAGCAACAGATCCGGTCCTCCCGTTGGTTCTCGGGGCGCCGGGATGCAGCCGTTAGTGGAGGCGTGATGGTGGTGCACTTCCCAAGAGCTCCATTATTCCGGATCGATCCGCGGCGGTCTTCGTCGTAGGTCATTGGCGTAACAACATGAAATTTGGTGTGGATAGTGGTTGTGTTTGATGGCGTGACATCTGTGGGTGTCACTTCCTCGCTGGAGACATCGTCACTTCTCTTCAGCACATGGCACCTTGGAGTTCTTTTATGGTGAAAATCCAGTACCGGTGTTCCTGGTCGGGTGACGATGGCATGTTTGAACGTCATGCTCTTCTTGGAGATGTCGCTTTTCAAAGATACTCTTTGGGTTGTCAGTGTTGGTGCCAGCTTTTCGTCCCACTACGTTCTTAGTGCTGTTCTTTGGCAGTGTATATATTCACGTCTTGTAGCAAGCCAGAATGTCACAAATGACTTCTTGTGCTCCTAGTTGGAGTTTTGTTTTTGGCCTGCGGGCTATTTCTTGTAATAATTGGTCTAATTTTACCTTGGTAGATGAAGCCAGGTATGAAATACTATCCATTATCTAAAATAAATATATATGTGGACTAGAGTAGCATTGATGCCATCCTCTAGGCACATATGGTTTTGATTCCTGATGGACAGACTGGATCTCCGGCATCCTTAACACCGGCAGAATGTTGTTTGGTCATTAAGTATTCGCAGATGACATTCTCCCATGCGAGTTCAATGTCGCCTCTAACCCTTTGATAGATAGCTCGCCGTGTACAAGCCCTGGCTTCTTAGCTATGGCTGCATAGTGGGGGCAAACTATCAACACAATGCTAGCGAGTCTTCTCTCTTCCTATCTATTACATGCATGCTTGCTATATGCTACTCCCTAAGATCACCGACTTGCTAGACATGAATCTCTAGTCCAGCTTGCCTCTATGACCCACACATAAATTCTCCTATCCTCGGGGTGATGGATGCTCCGCCTTTCCATCCTTTCTCTGGTCGATGTGCCTACTGATGATGCAGGCCAACGTCCCTGAGACTTCTTGTGACTCAATAGATTTAGGGCTACAAGCTTCCTTGCTAGCTCACGGACAAATATGTACTTATATGAATATTTAGTCTCCTGAGGATCCACACTGGTTGCACTTCTCTGGAAACCCTGAAACCAGTGATCATATCTTTATCTCCTGCCCGCTGAGCGCTCACATTCAGAGTTTATGAGACCTTGGGGATGTCCAGCCAAGGGAGACCAGTCTTTCCAGTAGGGGCTCTGCCTCTCCTTAGCTTGTTCCATAAAAAAAAGGAGACCATCCTGTCAGTTTAGTTCGTCCCGAAACCCTCCCCAAGAGGTGGGCATGATGCCGCTGGTGTTGTGGCAGAACTAGATCACTAGGAACAATATGGTCGATCCAGATCACTAGGACAGGAAGTTGAGAAAGACCTATCACTTCAAGAGGAAGAAGAGGTTTTGGTTAGCTGTGGAAGGACTTCTTCCAATCACTTCGCCCAGAAATGCACAACTGCCCCCAACAACAAAGCTAACTTACTAGATGGAGTATCATCCTCCGAGCACCAAATTTACATAAACAATCAAACATCTTTGGCCCATAAATCCAACATTTGGAACTTTTCTAGAAATTGCCATACACTTCATGGTACTGTTTATCTATACACAGCAGAACTCTAGTTGTAGCATCCATGAGTTTATTAAGTGGATGCTACTCTATTAAAACATGTGATGGAAGACTTGTAAACAGAGATGCACATAATTTCTGTTGATAATACTATTTGAGGCACATGAGTCTTTAAGTTGTCTAAAAACATCCTCCCATATGGTGTAGGGTAGTATATGTCACACTTGTTTAGTATTTTTTTTTTATTTCTGTTCTATCCTTCTCATTTGTCTTGTGTGTTGTACAGAAAATGAATGCAAATGATGCTCCACTTGATATTGAGCCCTTGACTTCAGCGGATCCAGGGGAAAAAAGTGGTATGCACACCACGTAAAATTCTGTTTCATCCAGCATATAATGGTGGATGGAAGGTTCTCCGCCACGTCAGGGAAGATGGAAGAATCGACTTAGTAATGACTCATTCCTTCCTTTGTTTTTTTTTTTTTCATGATATTATCGTATTCCATTCTGTATATATGAAATATTTTCCATGTTTTGATATTTGTTCGATGTTATATGTCATCCTCCTTACCTACTAGTTTACAAGAGAAATGATTAATTTCCATCTAGCCAACTGACATATCAGACACACTGAGAGGCCTAGGGATCCCCAGGCTGCATAAACAATGAAATATGTGGTTATTATAATTTGTTTCCACTATTGTGGAATAGTTTACTCAGCATAGATTTAATAACATCATCATATTTGACACTCCGATGAATCTAATAAACTAGTCACTGTAAAATGATTTTATGAAATTTATTGTCTAGTAAATATTATTTGTTAATAGGGTGTAACTTTTTTCACTGTAAATATAGTAATACACATTCAAAACCCCTACGACCCAGCTAGGTGTTTGCTGAATTTAAGTTTGCTACGGATTCTAGGGGGAAAAAATGTGTCAACAAGAGGTCCATCATTAGCCAACAAATGAACTTGACATCGGGAAAAAAAAGTTACATCATGTAGCATATGATTAGTAGTTACCATCCTGTTCCAGCGCTTGAAATGATTTTGGGCATATACGATGTTGGAATTTATCAAGCTATAACCGTTTTTTTTTTTTTGAATCTATCAAAATACAATTTGCTGATTGATCAATCCATATCCAGATTGATTGGTGTGCACAACCTAAATCATTTTTTTTTTTTTTGGAAATGGATGAAATTTCAGTTTCTCCTCTTCTAGAATGCATTAGATGAAACTTATTACAACTTCGGGCATATGTCCCCAAGTTATATGTGGACTAAAACATTACAATCGTGAGAACAATAAAAAGATAGATCCCTACAATTTATAGCTGGAGTGGTCATCCTTTGCGGCTTCTAGTTCTACATAGTCAACTCCTGGCAATCCATATTCACACCAATTAAGTAAAGAGTAGAATCAAAAGCTGAAGCCAACCTATGAGAAAAATCAATCCGTCAGCCAGTTGATTGATACTATGACCACTAAACCAACATGACACCACTTGATAGACAAAAACCACTGCCCATAGCTATAACATAACTGAGATAGCATGGGAATTTCTAAGGTGACACGCCTCCAAGGAGGAGCATGACACCACTGATGCTAACATCACCCGTCTAGCGTGGGCCAGGTGTTCACCATACCAAGAACCCAGGACATATACGTGTGTGCCTTCAAGGAAGAAGTTGGTGCCTAAGGTTAAAAGGAATAAGACTCTAAATCTTTGCTTTCAAGATCAAATTATTTTGTAACCACTATATAGAATAGAGATGCTACCATATTGGTCTAACCAATTTTGACACTTTTTTTGTTTCTTATTGTTCCTCATATCTATCTTGCTTTCATCCATTGTCTTGACTAATTAATCACAACCTTCTACTATGGTGCATTCACAGTGAATCTTACATTTGTTTCCTGTGATTGTGATGGGTCTGAGATCTCCACCTATATATAAGTATTGATGTTATATTTTAGCCATGCTATTTTACTAGCTAGTCTGATTATCACAAAGACACCGACAAGTATAAATTTTGATGTTGTCTCGCCAAGCTATTTAACTATTAAATGTGAAAAATATATGACTACATGACAATACAATAAATAAGTTGATCCTTTAAAGGAGGTTCTATAATGGAATATTATTAATCATATGTGGAGGGATTAAAACATTATGTGGTAACAATGCCTACAGTGTTGTAAGACTGTTTTAATTTTAGACGTACAATTCCATGTTCTTAACTACTGTGTACATCTATGTTTTTGTTTTGCAGACATACAAACATAAAACTCATGGTAGATTTCGCTCCAAAAAGAAAGTTCTTAAGCTTCTCGATTCTCTATTGGAAAAACAAAGGGTAATAAAAGTTCTCAACAAACTAAACCTACCTTATATAGTTTACTCCTATGAACTATATATATTGCCATTACCACGTCTGTTTATTTATGCTAAATTAGTTTGATACTACTAAATTAGTTCAAATTTATTTGTCTTTGCAGGAGTCAGCTGATCCAGCTAAACAAGGTTCTGGTACGCAGTTAAACTAGTTTCAAATTTCATTTGTTCTTCGCTTAGAGAAAATATATATATATATATATATATATATATATATATATATATATATATATATATATATATATATATATATATATTTGCACTATCTTTATGTCATGCACTTATCTAAGTAATATATCGTTTGTGGCGGGCAGTTCAAATATTGTTTGGTATAACCAATTTAGTAAACATAGATATGACATGTTCACTAATTGGTTAACATGGGGAGGTACTAAACATAACACTTTATTATTAGTTGCGGCTGCTACGCTATGTTGGGCAATATGGCAAACATTTGATAAAAGCAAAACCAAATCTTTTTTTTTTTTTTGGTACTCCTCGGGGAATGCGCCAGTGGGCCACATTGCAGCATCAGGATGATGAGAAGAGGCCAAATTAGTTCTTGTGTGTCGGCATCAGCTGTCTGCTTTGGAGTTCTTCAGCTCTAGAGGATGGCTCTCCGGTCCATGGATTGGTTTTTGTTAATTTCAAACTCTACTCAGTGTGTTTTGTAAGCCGTGGTGCTTAACATTGTAAGTCTGGTTGTAAGCTGTTGTGCATTACAACATGTGGAACTGATTGTGAGTTGAACGTTGTAATAAGTGGTTTGATTCTACTTGGCAGAAATGAAGCCGGATTCTAAATCCTTTATCTAAAAATCTAAGTAATATATTGATGGGCTTTTCGTTCATTAATTATTTCTATGTTGATTATATTTGCGATGTGAAAGATTTTTTTTTTTAACTACCAGATAACCCTATGTACAGAAGATTAACTACAGCCAACATAGAATCTATGTGGACATGTGAATCCATGTGGTCATAAATTCTGAATAATGCAGTAGTACATGATTATAGAATATTAATTTTTATTTATCTTCTAGTATTTTTTTTTTTTTTTTGAAGGAAACTAGGTGGGTTTCAGAAATGGGTGATGGAATACAAGCTCTTAAGTACAATTCCCATCCGTTGATGTTTGTACTAGGTTTTTGGACACTACACCATTTAATTTCTTGCATCCCCTAGATGCCATAAGAGGGTAACCAGAATCGAAGGCCAAAGGGTGGTGTCAAGAATTCTTCGGTGGATTGATGTTCTGAACATCATCACATAGACCAAAGGGATCGAGGAGATTGCATTTGCACTTGAAAAGGTGTGGTGCATGCATGTCTTCACTGTCACGTTTGCACCTTTCTCATATGTTGTCTCTGAGGACACGTTTAGAATGCAAGTTTACTGAGGTGCTTAGAATATTTTTAGGAAGACCTTCACTTTGTTTGGGGCAACAGTACGTGTTCCACATACACCATGTGTGAGTCTGCTACTATATATAGGAGGTGGGCTATAGAGCAGCGTATGCATCATTTGTTTGGTATTCTTTGCCGATAAGCTTCAGCAGCCGGACATCAAGGTCATCTTCAACGCAGAGTTACTGCTAGGGAAGGCGACTGTTGGCATGCTCAACGCGTGCTATGCTTTGTTAGTTGGAAGACTAAGTCAAGCCCCATCAGAAAAAAACCCTTCTACAAAAGAAACATTAGGCCACCAAAGTATGGGAGATGATAGCAGGGTGGGTGTGAGCTATGTGACCGTTTAGAATCCAATGATTGGTGAAGAAGGAGGAGGTAGAGGCGCCTTTATAGACATCTACACAAGTGATTGACCAGTAAGTGTCGAGTTCATCTCCTTTGATCTTCCAGAGATAGGAATTAGGGGAGGCATCAAAAATAGAGGACTCATAGCTAGCAAATCTAATCCTTCCAGGGAGATGGATCGCTAGCTAAAGAAGAGAGCAAGCAGCGATTTTGAAGCTCCAAGTTTTTTTAGACACAGTCCACCCAAGTTTGCTAGCACAAACGGACTACCATGCGACAAGGCATTTGGAGCCATGGTAATTAATGAAGAGGCCAGTTGCTAGCTCAAAATCTTCTAGAGTGTTTGCTTGGCGGTAAGCACGGTTTCCTTGAGTACGTAGCACGAAGAAAACTAAGTGTATCATTGACATACTAAAGCATGTGGATGGGGAAGAACTCGAAATCAAGTGAGCAATATATGGGAGAAGGGAGTGTTGTCATAGAAGATGGTGAAGGACATCCGATGATGAAGAGGTAGGATATTGGATCCCCTTGGCCAAATCGCTCCCCTATAGGTGATCCAGTTTCTAAGAACACCATTGAGCAAGATTGCTGATTTACCAGAGGTGAGAAGAGATTGAGCAGCCAACAAGCTCACCAAGAGTACTCCGCAAAGATGGGGATTCCGGTAGTGAGAGAAACCGTGGTTCATCTGCCATGAACAGAGCTGGTTTAGTCCGCGCTTACGAGTAAGAGAATGAGCGGCTATAAGAAGTTGGTCAATACATTGCATAAGGCTTCCCTTATGTAGTTTTGAAGAGAGATGGGACTAAAATCAGAAGTAGTATAGACATAGTATGTCTTTGGAATGAGAATAATGAATAAGCGATCGATATGTTCCAGCTCAACATTATGGCAGTGGAAAGTCTCATGGATGAAGACAGAAAAAATTGTGGGAGATCGAGTCGACCCACATGCTAGACAAACTTGTAGAAAGATGGACCAAAACAGTCGAGTCCCGGGCTAGTGGGGTGCATTTGCCAAATCATAGAGGATATTTAGAAAAGGGCCGGGTGAATGGACCATCAATGAAGTCAAGGGGATGGGGCTGCTGGTGTACATGGAATTCAAATTGAAGAGCCAAACATATGTGCGTGCACTGCCAAGGAGGTATGTTAAGAAGTTGAGAATTTTGTGCTTTACATGCATAGTGAGCACACATTCATCATGCTCAAGGTCCATAATATTATTTCACCATCTTACATCAGGGAGGAGAACTTGTGTGGGCGGATGTCTAGTCCAAGAAAAGCGCCTCGTGCAGCTCCGACCAGTTGGATCTCTGATTTGGGCTCCTCCGTGAAGAAATCGAAGATCTTGGCCTCCGGTGGGATGGCAATCTCTAGTATTGCCTGCGACCTAGAGTTTTCCGCCTGCACCTTGAGGTAGGCACGACCGGCTATCTCCATCGCATGCTTGGTGGCGATCTCCAATTTGGTGGTTGTGAGCTCCCACTCACGTTGATGCTCCATGGCCTTCTCCACCTCCACCGAGTGCCCCTTCTCAATCTTTGAGAGGCGAGCGTTGATGTCGGCGATCTGCATTGTGACGGTGTTGATCTTGATGAGAGCGTCCTTGGAGAATTTGGCAAAGAGCTTTTATAGCTCAGTTGCTCCAGTCGTTGCAGCGGTATCGAGACCGAGCTAGTCTCTGGATTCTAGATGTGTCAAGGGGTTCGTTGGGGGCTCATCGGCAGTGGCGGGTAGGTCAGCTGGGGACGGTGGCTAGGGCAGCGAGTGAGGGGGCGACGTGGGTGGCGGCATGCGGTAGGGAAGGGGGCAACAGGTGCGGCTAGGGCGGGGAAGAGGGGCAGGTGTGCGCGCGAGAGAGAGAGAGAGAGAGAGAGAGAGAGAGAGAGAAGGAGAGAGAGCTTTTGCTCTTCTATTACTTGATTAGATTCTTTGCATCCTCTCCACTGTTTATGGCCCTCATGGGACTTGACTCCTAAGCGAATTAGGAGACTGTTATCAGATTCGTATTCTCCTTTCTACATTAACAAACATAATTTCCTATATAAATCGGCTATTTCCTAAACGAACTAGGACCGCACATGGTAGTTGATGATGATGGTGGGGCCGCCGGCGGCGGCGGCCACAATGCCTCCCTACTCCTTGTGCACACCCCTAGGGCAGGCGCAAGCCCGCATTGCACGGCGACGGCGGCGGCGCCTCCTCTTTGGGCCCCGGTTGGCCCGTATTCTCCGCCAAGGAGTACAGCCCATGTCGAACGCGTGACACCATGCTTTTAGAATCCATTTATTTTGTAACCTCTGTTTGGAATAGAGATCATACCATGTTCGTCAGGCCAATTTCCACACTTTCTTTGTGTATTCTTGTTCTCAGCTGCACATATTTATCTTGTTATCATCCACTCTCTTGACTAATCACTGTAAACCCTCTATTATGCTACATTAGTGGTGTATCTGAAATTTTTTTCCATAAGATTATATATGATGGGTATATCTTTCCAAGCTATTTTACTAGCCAGTCTGAATCAGGAAAAGATCGAGCTGAGTTCTGAGTTCGGCTCCAACAAGAAATGCTGGTGAAATGCTGTTTGAATAATTTCCATGTGAAGAAAATATAGAAAATCCAGTGGACACGTGAGGGTGATCACCAAGAATTGAGCCGCCCTGCTCGCTCTCCGTCTTCATCGGCGGTCCATTCCATCATCCATCTTCGTCGGCTACAGCTGCGCACCCGCCATGGCAGACGCCGCCAGTCGTCCGCTCGTCCTTGATGCCCTGCCGTACCGGAGGACGTACTAGCTGCGGATGGGGATACTGAGATATGATAACTGAAGTGCCAGTAGAGCACAGATCGAGGGGGCAAATTGGCAAGTGGGCAGTATATAATCTTGGCTGCACCGTTGCAGGCTTCGGTAGGCAGTGAAGTACCAACCCGGTGTGGGGAACAGCGAGGCAGGCACAAAGAAACAAACGACCAAACGGCGCACGGAGCCAATTTGTCCAAGTGCAGCCGTACCAAAGGAACACCACCCCACCTGCCCTGTAGTATACTAGCCAGGCAACTGATTCCGGTTTCAGTGCCTCCGGCCGTGCCCAAGAAGAATCACGCTGTTAATTTGTTCATAACCCATTCAGCATTTCTTTAGCTGCAGACTGTTCTGACTACTGACTTACTGAGTAGTACTAGATCAGGTCATCAGCACCGGCCGGGAGTCGGAGGTCAGGCCAAGAAATGGCCGCGGGATGTGTTCTAAACTCAGATAACTCACTTCCATCAACTCTCAAAACCGTTCATTTTACCTCTGTGCAGTTGGGAAGACCCCTCTTTTCTACTACCTCATGATTTATTCTATTTGCCCAGCACGCGACAGCTGCAGCTGATGAGGAGGAGAGCCCTGCACCTGCGCCCCCGACGTACGTCATCGCCACAAGAGTCCGGCCGGGAGAAGGCCCGGTGCTGCGGTGCACAGGACGGCAGTCACGGAGATACCGGTCCTCGCACGGGAGACCACCGGTGCACAGCTAGCCCTGCCGCGTCGACTCGTCGCCGGTAAACCGCTGATGTCAGTTCGGTAATTTGATTGCCAGACGTAAGCGGCCGGCCGGACCTCCAGATCATGTTCCGATCTCGACGCACATCACGACGCAGCAGCCGTGAGGCAAGCAGCGATGGCATTGCCTTCTCGAGGTCCTATTTTTATGCTGAAAGTACACTACTGACTCTGTGACAGCTAAAGGCCGGATTATCATATTCATTTCTGCACTATTCAAGTCAAGAGCTGCTGATTAGATGTACAGTTGTAACTAGGGCCATGTGAAAGCCACACTAGCATATATATCTGCAGCTTGAACAGTTGAACATCACCAACTCCTTACGTACTAGCTAGAGTTGCTTGTCCAACTGCAAGCTGCAGCCATGGCGATCACAACAACAACGGTGGAGACAGAGGGAGATGGACCGCAGAGCAAGTGGAAGCAGGGAGGCTACAAGACCCTGCCATTCATCATGGGTACGTGACTCCTATAGCTGACTCATCGATCGATCGTATGAACATTTTTGGGCGGCAATATATATTCTGAACATTTTATGCAGCCAACGAGATCTGCGACCGGTTCGCGACGGCCGGCTTCAACGCCAACCTGATCTCGTACCTGACGCAGCAGCTGCACATGCCGCTGGTGGAGGCCTCCAACACGCTCACCAACTTCGGGGGCACCACCAGCCTGACGGTCGTCCTCGGCGCGTTCGCCGCCGACGCCTACATCGGCCGGTTCTGGAGCATCGTCGCGGGCTCCGTCTTCTACCAGCTCGGCATGCTCGGCCTCGTCATGTCCGCGGTCGTCCCATCGCTCCGCCCCAGCCCCACCGCCGCGTCGCAGCGCGCCAACGGGGGGACAGCTCGCCGTGCTCTACCTGTCCATGCTGTGCATGTGCCTTGGCACCGGCGGGATCAGGCCCAGCGTCGTCGCTTTCGGCGCCGACCAGTTCGACGACGACCAGCGGGGCGCCCAGGCGTGGGCCAACCGGAAACGCGGCCGCTACTTCAACGTCTATTTCTTCACCATGGGGTCGGCGGCGCTTCTGGCGCTGACGCTCGTCGTGTACATCCAGGACAACGTCGGGTGGGGGTGGGGTTCGGGATCCCGGCCATCAGCATGTTCGTCTCCATCGTCGTGTTCCTTGTCGCGTACCCGCTCTACGTCAGGGCGAAGCCCGGCGGCAGCCCGTTCACGAGGCTGGTACAGGTCCTCGTCGCCGCGTTCAGGAAGCGCAATGCCGCCATGCCGGAGGACACCGGCATGCTGTATCAGGACAAGGAGCTCGACGCTCTCATCTCTACCAAAGGCAGGCTCCTCCACACTGACAAGCTCAAGTTCTTGGACAGGGCGGCGATCGTGACGCCCGGCGACGTATCCGCCAACTCCTGGCAGCCCAACCTGTGGCGACTGTCGACAGTGCACCGCGTCGAGGAGCTCAAGTCCATCGCCCGCATGCTTCCCATCTGGTCGGCGGGCATCATCCTGGCCACCGCCGGCTCGCACAACGGCTCCTTCACCATCATGCAGGCGCGTACCATGGAGCGTCACATCACCCGAAGCCTGGAGATCCCGCAGGCGACGCTGTCCATCTTCACGACCGGGACCACCCTGGTGAGCATCATCCTGTACGACCGCGTGTTCGTGCCCCTGGCGCGCCGTGTCACGGGCCGTCCGTCCGGGGTCACCTACTTCCAGCGCATGGGCATCGGGCTCACCATCGCCATCTTCGGCGTCGCCGCGGCGGCGCTAGTGGAGACGAGGCGGCGCGGCGTCGCGGCCGACCACGGGCTCCTCGACACCCCAAAGGCCGTGGTCCCGATGAGCGTGTTCTGGCTGGTGCCGCAGTACGCCGTGCACGGCGTTGCCGACGCGTTCGCGTCGGTGGGGCAGATGGAGTTCCTGTACGACCAGGCGCCCGAGAGCATGCGCAGCACGGCCGTCGCGCTCTTCTGGCTCTGCGGCTCCTTCGGAAGCTACCTGAGCACGGTTCTCGTGACAGTGGTGCAGCGCACCACACGGGGCGACTGGCTGCAGGACAACATCAACCGGGGCAGGATCGACAACTACTACTGGCTCATCACCTTCATCATGGTGCTCAACTTGGGACACTACCTCTGCTGCTTCTACTTCTACACCTTGAAGCCACTGGAGGTGGCCGATGAACATCAGGAGCATGAACTCCACACTGAACAAAAAAATGGAATGGAGCCACCGGACGATGAATATCGAGATCACGACAAGGAGCTTGAGCTCCACACTGAACACAAAAAATGAAGTGCAGTCAGGGATAGCATAATATAAGATCCAGCATGGTGTGTATGGAAAATGACTATTTAATGGACAGCAGTACTTGCATCCAAGATGCCCAACTGTTGAACTATTCCAATCATAAGATACTGCTCGGCCAGAGGAGAACTGTTTTCTTGAGCATCAAAGGTTGGGGAGTTTCAGTGCACTTCTTGCCTTCAGTTGTCGTTTCTGAACTGAACCGTAAAACAATACTGAATTAGTGCTTATTTGAAACTGAATGACACGACGATGTGTCACAGGATACCCCTCAAAAAAACCAACAAACAGCAGGTGACAGCAACAGGAGGTGATGTATGAGAGTCCATTGCCTTGCCTGATCTGATACGTGAGATGCATGAGTTCTCCATTTGCACCGATTCAGCTCCATATATCCATCCAAACAAAGGCAGAGACACAAATAATACATCCAGGGTTTAGGAAATAGAGGGCGTGCAGACATTAGAGCGGTGGAGTCATTCCTGCAGTGTGGGTTCATCTTCCAAAAGGGATCGGCGCTGGCCATGCTCCTCGCTTGCTCCTCGCTTGCCGGCGGCGAGGGAGAGGGAGTGGGGGAGTTCCACTCTGAAAAACTAGGCGTCTTCAGAAGCATCAATGATCCGTGGTCGTCTCAGCCCAGTTCAAAAATAAGGCGTTTGGGTCCATAGGTATGGGCCTTAGAATGTTGTGTTGGGCAGGGCATGCTCAATAAGTGGAGCCTATCTGCACGAATCGAAGGCCCATGTAGGAAGGAAGATTTGATTTAGGGTCCATTGTGAGAAAATATCCCAAAAAGAAGAAAAATACCCCATTGCCTAAAAAAAAAAGCCCAGTAAGGACATCATGAAGAGATGAATTTGGGCTATTGATGGGGCTTAGACTGGCCCAAGCTTTCACCGGCTTCCAGTCTTCCACCAAAGATGGTCAACGAGGCGCCGCCCCTCCTCGGCTCCTCCTTCCCCCCGCCGTCGGTCGGCGGCCGGCGGCTGGTCGCCTCGCCGCCAAACCAAATCGTCCGATTAAGCAACGCTTGACGGGGAACCTGTGGACGGAAGCCGCCACGGCGGCTGTCGCCCATGGGCGGGAGGCGCAAGATGGAGCCGTTGATCATAGGTCTGTGCACTCATTCTATCCCATGCCTCTATTTCTTTGTTTTTTTTTTTCTCTCTGGTTTTGTGTAGTGGGCGTGGAGCCAAATTAGAGCTTATGGGTAGATGAACCACCTAGTAGTTATTGTTCATCCTGCAGAGGAATCCTCATGCTGGGGCATGTGCAGTGCAAACCCAGTAGTTAGCTGAACTTTGCGTTTGTGATGCTGCCTGAAACAAAAAGTTGAACCTCTGTCATCAGTGCACATAACCAAGCACCAGCTTACCAGACAACAAGGTCATTATATATGCAATATGCTGCTGATATATAACACTTATCCTCGCTCCAGTCATGTAGGAAAATACATGACTTACTGATGTGAGTGGCAAGAGTAGTTCAACTTAACTACTTAAGCATCACCGGTTTATAGATTAAAGCAACTTACTGAAAGGAAAATAAATAAGAAAAAAAGAAACGAGCACCTTAGAATGATTTCCTTTGGATGTTGGTTTATAGATTAAAAGCAACTTAACTCCTTTGCATGTACGTAGAGAAGTACAAAATGCATGCACCTGATTAATTGAATTATGCGCCACAACGGAATCAATCTTTTGATGGTGTGTGTGGTTTGTCTTATACAGAAATATTATTAGAGCTATCATTACAAAAAGAAGTATGCAGTAAACAAAACATCAAATGCAAGTGATGCATGTATATTTTTTCACAGTGCACGAGGTACAATGGTTAGTTGTTTTCAAATCGCATATGCTTTCAGCTTTCACAAACTCCTATGTAGGTAGTGGATGCATCGGTAGACGCTTTCTGTTGATTTGCAAAAATTGTAATAGAAACCAAGATCGATGTTGTTCCCATCTGGCCTCGAGATGCATGTCTACTCACATGGCTAGTCTCGTTGCAGGGAGTCTGTTCTATTGAGTGAGTGAGTAACCCAGGCATTTGTACAAATGTCGTACCATATACTTCTATATTATGTTCTGGACTTCTGGTCGCTACAACCGAACAATCAGAGCACTAGGGTCCGTAGGAAGCCAGTACTCACATTAGTTCCATCTTCCTTCAAACTGCTGCTCCGGCCAACTCCCTTCACTCTACTTCTAGGCTCAATTTCATCCCTGAAATATGAAGATCTTCGGTCCTCCAACTTTGCATTTTGGGTTCAATTTCATCCATAAACTACCAAAGTGCATTTTGATCTTTAAAATTTTTTTTTCAACTCAATTTTGTCTATCCAAAAAGAAAACTTTATATTTTAGATACAGTTTCTGTCAAAATGCATTTTAGCATAACTTGGTCCTTTGTCCAGCACCACTGCGTTTTGAGATGGACAGTCATCGTTAGGTACTATTTTCCCTAGCGTCGACCCAACTACCAAATCACACACTTTCAACATTTGTATTCATATTCTTATATGAATATATATAAATATAGATGCAAATATTTTAAATATGAATTATTTTCAATAGATAAAGATTATTATTTTATACAAAAATGGTATTAGTTGAGCCCAACGCTAGAAGTAGCTTAGGGAAAAATTATAGATCTTCTACTGTTTCAATATATCCATGTATTCTTAAGGAATAATAACTTGGAATTATTAATGTACACTAAAGTGTTTTTGGATGAATATTACTTTTCTATCTCCAATCGCTGGTGATGTTGAAGCTGACTAGGTGCAACGGCATAGTGTTCAACATCGAACGATAGACAAAGTTAAGTTTGAAAATTGAAGTTTAATATCGAAAATGCAAAGTTCAAGGACTGAAATGCTCATCTTCATAGTTCTAGGTTGAAATTGAGCCCAAAATGTAAAGTTTGAGGACTAAAATGATCAACATTGTAGTTCTAGGATGAAACTGAGTCGTTTTTGAAAGTTTAGGAATGAAACTGATCCTTAAGTAATAGTTCGGGGCCCAAATGACTATTCGTAAAAATGGCCACAGTCGTTTTGAAAGTTTAGGAATGAAACCGAGCCTTAAGTAATAGTTCGAGGGCCCAAATGACTATTATGCCATTAATAAATCTCTAAACTGAAGTCGTAAAAATGGATATGTAATAATATGTACACCCGTTACAACTTGCTAGTTCTAAATTATGTTTCATAATGGTAAATATAGGTAATTTATGTATAAATTTATAAGTTTTTAAAAATATGTTTCATAATAATAGAATATATTTATTGCTATTATTAGCGATGATATTAGAATACATAAAATTGAAGTCTATATGTTCTTTATTGTTATGAGTAAGATATGTCTTTTTTTGGAAGGACGGCAAAAAGCTTTTCACGATTTTTATTAGATGAAGAAAAGAAAAAAAAAAAGACAAGTGCCTCCCCAATTTTTTTGAATAAAAACTAGGCCCAAAAACCATAGAACTTAACGGGGGGGATTCCTCTCATCTGGCATCATTTTGGTACAACAAATGGACAACTAACACCACTCATACCACTACTTGCTCTAACTTGGTTGAATCGACCCAACTAAAACAACCGAAAGGACGAAGAAAAAAAAGCACGACGACGAGCCATGCGACACCAAACAACCCAAATGAAAAGGAGCAACGGTGGAACTGAAAAGCCTAGCCATGCCTCCAAGGAGGAACGACCCTAAAAGCACCGACAAGGTAGCCTACAACGGGAAGTTTTCACCTGCAACATCCAAGACGGTGCGAGGAGATAAGAAAGGGCGCCTACAAGAAGGGAACGACATCCGCGGATGTCATCGTCCAAGCTTTCGCGCCGATCTCAAGACACCCAACATCGTCGCCACCGGCAGCCCCGCTCGGCCATTGTCCCTAGAGACGTCGGCTAGGAAAAGCGCCCGGGAGAAGCCTCTGGAAGAACCCCCCCCTCGAAACCGTAAATTCGGGCGGTGGGAGAAGATCTAGCCAGCTCTGCCACAGAAGCCACAAACCGAGGAGGGAAGAGGGCGATGGCGGGGAGAAAAGGACCGGGATCGGAAGAAGCCCTAGTCCGGCCCATGCATCAATGTCCCAATCCTTGCCAAGTCGGCTCCGCATCAACCACACCTCTTATGGCCTCCAGCAACCTCCGCAGCCCCCAAGCCGCCCACTCCCGCAATGCCACACAACCACCATAGCATCGCCGAACTAGGAGAGCCCCGATTAGGCTCGGCTGAATGACGCCCGCCTCACTTTATCGTGGCACGGCGTGAAAAAAAAAATGAGCAGGGCACCACCATGGCGCTGACGCCACACAACCAGCGCGATTGTCTACGTCATCACAACTCTGACGGCACCTAGCTGCACTACAACACCACCAATCCCCAATGACGCAACCCACCCAATAACTAGCCATCGGTGGTGGTACCAACCGAAGCAGCCGGCGCCCGCGCCATGACAGCCACCACTACAAGAGCACTAGATCCGGCCCCAGGAAGGCTGGATTTAGCCACCCGAACACATCGCTAGCTTTTGTAACCGTGACCTCCCACACCCCCATATGGAGAGTAGCCTGCCGTGATGAGGAACTCAGCCACGATCAAGCCCAAGGGCACCAGATGTAGCCACCACCACACTAGATCCGCATGGATCCAACAGATCCAGCCCAAGGGACATTGAATCTCAGGCCACCATCGCTAGCGCCGCCTAAGCCGACGACCTTGTTCAATGCCCTCAACTCCCACGGGAAAAGGAAGGGAACCCCACCCACCTTCCTTGTGCTCGCTCGGATCTGTCATTTTTTTCGGACACTGCAAAAAAAAAACAAGTTTTGCTAGCACACACCGCAAACGCAAGTATTGGCCCAATCTCATTACAATTTTTGTGTTCTTTGCTGCTTTATTGATTTCTTAGATTTGTGGAGAGAGAAGGTAGGGGAAAATTCATTTATACCCTCGTCTTTAACACACCGTCCTCAAGCGCCACCGACACCGCTGCTCTGGCGAGCTCACGTGACGAGCACATCCTCCTCCCGGCAAGCTCCCGTGGGGGAGTACCCTCTCCTCCTCCGGTGAGCTCCTATGGCAGAATCCCCTCCTCCAGCGAGCTCCCCCGGCCGGCGTGGCTTGGGATCCCACCACCCAGCGGGCATGGTTAGGGCCCCAATGCCGGGGTGTGGAGTAGGGAAAGTGGGGATCCGGAGGTCCGCTCGCCCGGTGGGGATCCCGCGGGCTCGCTTCGGCCGGTGGTACGAGGGGGCACGGAAGCGGGTGACCCGGTTGTGCCGATGGGAGCTCACCCGAGCCGCACTTGGGAACAAGGGCCACCCGTAGCATCCCGCATCGGACGACACCACTGCCGCGGCTCCCCGCCTGTCCCTCACGCTCTAAACCCTAAATCCAACCCTGCCGGTGAAGAAATGGCGGCGAGAGCAGTTTTTTTTAACGAGAGGTTTTAGACGAGGGTAGCTAAGTCATTTACCTGACCTTCTCTCTCTAAGCCTAAGAAATAAATAAAATATTCATCGCGGTGTCTGCCAAAGAAAGAGCGCAAAAATTGTAATGGTATGGGCAAATACTCGCGTTTGCGGTGTGTCTTTGGCAAGTCTTTTTAATTTTTTGTGGTGTCTTACGGCAAAATTTCCCTTTTATTTTTCCTAGCATGCATGTTTCATAAGAATTAAAGTGGATGGCGCCAATGGTGACTTCGAACTTCAAGATTTGCCGGCTCGATCCTTCGAAGGTGCTCATAGGGGTAGGGTTTGCGTCACGTGTGTGTTCATAGGGGTGAGTGTGCATGCGTGTTGA
Source organism: Hyparrhenia diplandra (assembly GCA_015847255.1). Taxonomy (NCBI): domain Eukaryota; kingdom Viridiplantae; phylum Streptophyta; class Magnoliopsida; order Poales; family Poaceae; genus Hyparrhenia; species Hyparrhenia diplandra. Next base: position 202,776 of record JADLZK010006542.1, on the reverse strand, counting down.
GCATCTGCGTTGTCTTGTGTAATCTAAAAAAGTGGATGGCGTTCGTGAATACGTTTGGCAACCGTAGGATGCCAAGGACGTCCATTCGACGATATATAGATCAAGTTATAGCGCGCATGGTGCCGCGAGGCGTTGCCATGGCCCATGGGTGAAGATGCTCCATAGGCCAGAGCGCAACGCAGGGAGAGCAAGGAGCAAGAGCAAGCAGTGTCGCCATGCGGCGGCCATCCATGCACGAGAAAGATGCAAGTTAGGGGTGGTAATGGATCATGGCTTTAGGTGGAAGTTGGGTATCCATAGATGTCCAATGGATACCCTCTAGTTCAAAAAAAATGAACTAGAAAGAGACCGTCCCCCACCAAAATTTCAATTTCTAGTTAATTTGCTAAAATCCATGGATGTTCAATTTTAGCTAGGCTTCCACCTCTAATCATGGCCCTAATATCTCCTTCATAATCCAAATTGGTCCTAATAAATTTTAGCTCAAAAATGAATATTATTTCAGCCCGATCCTAATAGGGCCGAATCCTTAAATTTGCTAGCTAAAATTGGAGGGACCTTTACCACCCCTGCAAGTGGCGAGACTACTTGGCGCCGCGTGAACCCAAGAGCATTAGCGGTGCACATGCGCTAGCACCAATAACGGCGCACATGCATGCATGCAACAATAGCAACCGGGCGCATGCACGATCGATAATGATAGCGGCGGCGCACGTGCTAATAACAATAGCAGCGAGCATCCACACTACAAGTGGTGTCGAACCCGGGATGGATTCCGGTGATCGACACACGCCGGCGGCGAGATCGAAGCGGGATGGCGATGGCGAGGAAGAAGGGGGCGGTGGCGGTTGGGGCCGGCGGCGAGAGAGAGAGAGAGAGGGAGGGAGAGGAGGGAGACAATGCATTGGAGGTGGTGCGGTGGCAGCGGCGGGTGGAGGGGATGGCGGCGCGGGCGGCGCGCGCCGCCTTGGGGCGGCGCGGGGGGGGGCGGCGGCGCTGGGTGGCACGGGGGAGGAGGAGAGGGGGCGCGTGGGCTTGAGCTGGGAAAGATTTCTTTTCTTGCTTGCCCCAAAAGAGATTACATCGTCTCTAATAGGAGTTTCCTTATATTACGGAACCTCCCTTACAAGCAATCCTAATTTATTTCCTGTTGAGAGATTTCCTTATAGATTGGATAATCTCTCTCACACAAGAGTCCTAAGATAATCCTATCCAAACTCAACTAGACACTTTCCCAATTTGACTCGACTTGACTCCGGCAAACTTTGACTCGATCACGTGATAGACGATGATGATGGATAGCGGCGGCGCCCCTCCTCACGCGCGCTACTCCTCCTCCTTGGCCGACGCGTGGCCGGCCGGGCCCGTTTAGCCCTCCCATGGCTGGCCCGGTTCCGGTTCATGACATCTCCCCCACCGTTCAACGAGGCGGCGCGTCCACGCCTGGCCAACCCACCAGTGGAGGCAAATGGAATGCCGATTGGGGAGGTAGGAGCGTCCTGGTCGGTGGTGAGCATGAGGTCACCGGACTTGTCATTGTTGTCATTGCGGACGGCGGCCTCTTCGCCATCGAAGGAGAAGTCGAAATGGAGGCGACCAAAGTAGACGCTGAACTTGTAGCACGTGGGGGCTTGACGAAAGGACGATCAATCCGGGCGCCCGTATGATGGAGTCGGCCCGAGAATGCCAGAGAAGTGGATCGTTTCCCGGGTAGCTGGAGGGTGCTCGAAAGTGTAGGTCATGGGCACATATACCTTTGCCTAGATGTGCCTACAGAATACGTGACGAATCGGGGTCGTGTACCCAGGCTAAACAGGCGGCCGTAGAGAAGGTCACTGGGTACTTTGTGGGCGGCCCAACTGAGGGAGTCGGGGCATCCACTCCATCCACGCTGACGCCATCAACGCGAATATCCCGGCCATTGTCGTCGAACAGCACAACCGTGACGTCGTCCAACTTGACGCTTGGGCGCGCCAACGTGAGGAGGATGCTCTGTGGGAAGGCCTGCTCCTCGGGAGCAAGCTTTGGGTCGTAGAATCCCACCGCGACGCCATACGGTGGAACGCCGTTGTCCTAGAGTACGGAGGAGCTCGGAAGCACGGGACATAGTAGCGGTGGAAGTACCTGACAATGCCGTCATGTATAGTCCACTGCGGGCGCGGTGGCTTGCGTGGAGATGGCACTGGCGATGATCCCGAGATGCCAATTCGTCGAGGTTGCGATGGTGAGCGCGGTGTGGATGTCAAAGTTTGTCTTGTTTGGTCCGGGCGTCCCATCGCCCACATCGGGGGCGGTTCCTCTGTTGCTTGGCCGCCAACGCAACGTCAATGTCGGTGTCGATGTTGGCGACGCCTGCAAGGCGGTCGTGAATCGAAGTCATGTAGCGGAGGCGCCATCGGCTCCCTTGCCGTGGCAAGCGTCGTGGCTCACGTGCGAGGGAGATTGCCTCTGCCATCGTGCGAGGCTCATCCCACCCCGGGGGGCGCGATGCGGGTCACGTAGCCCACCGACGAAGAGGAGATGCGCTGGAGCTCTCTCTCAAAGTCCATGCGTGTGGCATAGGCTTCAAGGCGACGATGTAGTCGCCCAGTGCGCCATCTTGAGATGGGGGCACGAACTCGCCCGTGGTGGAGTTGGTGATCATCGGCCCGAAGTCGTGCTTGAGGTAGCGCGAGAAGACGCCCCATTGCACCAATGGTCTCCTCCGAGACATCTTTGCGCTGGAACCATGTTGCTGCATGACTTGTCGATGAAAGGCAGCATACCGTGCATGGAGGTCGGAGTCGATGTCCGGGCGCGGCTCGAAGAGAGCTCCAGCTTGTGGAGCCGCCGGTGAGGTCGGAGCTCCGTCAAGCGGCGGTATCTCCAAAGCGTATGGCGTGAGCGAAGAGCGGAGGCGATGGCGTTGCGGTGGCGCCATTGAGTCGGCGCCCCCGGTGGCGCCGATGGGGGGGTGCGGCGTGGCACGGCGGTCGGGCTGGGGTCTTGGGTACACCGCGTGGCGGCGGGGACGGCCGGGGGGCGCCGGTGGTGGCGCTGGTAGGGCTAGCACGATCTCCGCGGTGGGGAGCATCGGATGACACGTCGTCGTCGTCGTCGGCCCATGTTGTTGATGCCGGCTCTCTCCAGGGTTGATGATGGAGAGCTCGTCGTTAGTGTTGGCGCCCTTGGAGGCGGTGGCGGCGCCTAGGGCAGCCCCCTAGGGCGGCCTTCTCGGCGGCGTGCGCCGGGGCCGCTGGGTATTCTCCGGCGTCGGCCGAGTGCGGGGCGTGGTCGAGGGAGAGGGCGACGGTAGGGGTGCTCGAGGAGGTTGAGGCAAGCCTCGATCATGTCGAAGCGGCGTTCCATCTTGGCGCGGTGCCGTCGACGATGTCCTTGAGCTTCTGGCGAGGAACTCGTGCGTCTCCGTAGCCATGGGTGGTGGGTGGATCGAAGTGGCCTCGAATACCGGTACCGGGAACCCGCGTGATGGATTCCGGGCGACCGACACGTCGGCCGGCGAGATCGAGCGGGATGACGACGGGCGCGAGGAAGAAGGGGCGGCGGATGGGGCACGGGCGGCGCTAGAGAGAGAGAGGGAGAGGGCGGCGGTGGAGGTGGTGCGGTGGTAGCGAGGGGTGGAGGGGATGGTGGGGCAGGGCGGTCTTGCGCCAGCGGGCGGCGGGGCGGGGCGCCGGTGGTCGTTGACGGTCACTAACAACACATTTTTAACGTCAACATTCTAGCAATAAGGGGTTGAAACTATACCTTACTACACACATATACATTTATTATTGACATAATTCCACTTGTAGTGCCAAAATAATGTTTTGCGTGATTTATATACAAAACAAGTGGAAAATGCACCAAAAGCGCCTTTTGGGAAAAGCGTATCGAACATCTTTCACCCCAATGGAAATGAGCCCAACACGATGCAACCGGACCCGAACAAACGGCGTGGGGCGACTTTTCGGACCCAACACAGCCCACACCACCAAAGCCCGGGCCCAGCGGGGCGGGCGGGTGCGGCCACACCCCTAAGGTGCGCCCGCACCCACTTTGGCGCCGATCCGGCCCAAACTTGGCGTGGCGGTGCATTAAGTCTCGAAAAACATCGGTTCGGGGGTTGGTCACCGTACACCGCACTGGACGCCAGGAGATGGTCGGTTTGGGGGGGAATTAGCACTTAGGCCCCTCTCCCACTTGTATAAGTAGCCCCCTCACCTCCTCTCTCAACACACAACACACAAGAGAGCCACTCCACTTCTTCCTCTTCTTTGTAGGTTAGTAGTAGTAGAATAAAGGAGGAAGGCAATGAGCTATCCTGGAGAGCTTGGGCATCTTGTGTCTTTCGGTATGAATAATATCAAGAGTTCCATTTTGTTCTTGCTCTCATTTTATCAATATAGTTGTGTTCTTGAATTAGAGCAAAGTTCTTGTGATATAATCTTGGTTCATGAACTAGTCTATAGTTCCTATATCATGATCTTGTCTTATAGAACATCGTGCTTAATCTATCATACATACATGTTTAGACCCGAGCTAGATCGATATGATGAGTTCTACCTAGAGTTAGACTTGGTTAATCTTTGGGTTGCGGGATTGATAGTCGTTCCTTCGGGGCGGCGCTCTAGTAGATGGACCCCGGGACGGGTAAGCCTTGTTAACACGCTTAGAGTGATAATCACTAGTGTAGACGTGGTGTCTAGGCTAGGGGTTGCCTATCTTTTGTGGCGCACCCCACGGTTAAGGGGTAGGCGGGTGGGTTGTGACAAACCTTGTCCGTCCCTTGTAATCCCCCACGTTCGGGTGTTGCGTGTGTGCAATTGCCGGTCTCCATCCCGTTTGGGCGATTGCCGGTGCCCCAAGTAATTCAGCAGACCTTGGCTATCTTGACTTAGAATCTCTAATAGTATAACATGTGTGTATCTGCTATCTTGACATGACTATCTAGGATATTCCTGCTCCATATTAGATTTATTTCTTTATTCATTCTTTTACCTTTATCCTTGAGATTGGCTTGAGTGTGTGTGTCAAGTTATCCTACTACCTATCCTGTTTTACCCCTATTATGAGCATTGGTCTATTATACATTTGTGTTATCTTGACCGTGTCCGAATTAGAGACTTTTACACCATGCCTTCCTTTAGGAAAAATATAAATAACGATACCCATACTGAATATACGGGTGAAATGCTACAACGGTATTTCCGTGCGCTTGCGGACTTGTTCTCAGAACGTTGCGAGAATACCAAGAGACATTTCTAAGCGTGATTGTCTTTTTGGTGATTGCGTTAAGAAATGTCAACAAAGTGGTGCAGGGGAGGAGGAGAGGGGGCGCGTGGGCTTAAGCCGAAAGATTTCTTTTCTTGCTTGCCCCTAAAGAGATTACATCGTCCCTATTTATATGGCCCCTCATATGGGGACTTGTAGCTTAAGCAATCTCTAATAGGAGTTTCCTTATATTACGGAACGTCCCTTACAAGCAATCCTAATTTATTTCCTATTGAGAGATTTCCTTATAGATTGGATAATCTCTCTCACACAAAAGTCCTAAGATAATCCTATCCAAACTCAACTAGACTCTTTCCCAATTTGACTCGACTTGACTCCGAAGCAAACTTTGACTTGATCACGTGATAGACGATGATGATGAGGATGCATGGCCGCGGCGGCGGCGGCCCCTCCCGGCCTGCGCGCCTCCCCTTGGGCGGCGTGGCGGCCGGCCCGTTAGCCCTCCCATGGCTGGCCCAGTTCCGGTTCATGACAAGTGGCTTGTTTCTCCCTGTGCGGGCTTTCCCTCGTCAATGGGCCAAGATTTTTTTTGGCCCGTATTGTTTTCTGGTTTCTCCTATTAAGCGTCATTGAGCGAGAAAATTTATTACGCTAAAGTTTTATCTTTTGAAACATCGGGTTTGTGGGAGAAGTAAAAAGGGCGGGGGAAAGTTTCACATCCATATGAAAGTGAAAGTAAAAAGGTTACACTCAAATAATTTGTAAATTTTTTTGAATGACTACATTACAAACTTTAAACAAGTATGTCCAAAAATTTGGACTATCATATCATAAAATTTGTACTTGATAGTTCAAAAAAAATTTAAACTCGCAACCTATAAAAAAAAAATTGACCAATTTTGAAAAGACACTTGCCCGAGAACCCATTGTCTAGTAGGGGAACATGCTTTTAAAAAGACACTTGCATTGCCCCCAAAACTCATTGCCTAGTAGGGGGCATGCATTTCAAAAAAGACACTCGCTCCAAAAACCCATTGCCTAGTAGGGGCATGCATTTAAAAGGACACTTATCCCAAAACCCTAAATTTAAAAATCGGTTAGTGACTCGGCAAATGCCATGAACCCTAATCTCAACAAACGCCATGAACCCTAATCTCAAAGAAAAAGCCATGAACCCTAATCTCAAAGAACGCCATGAACCCTAATCTCGGCAAAAGCCATGAACCCTAATCTCAAAGAAAAGCCATGAACTCTAATTTCAAAGAAAAGTCGTTTGCCTAGTAGGGGGCATGCTTTTCAAAAAGACACTTGCCCCCAAAACCTATTGCCTAGTAGGGGCATGCATTTCAAAAGACACTTGCCCCAAAACTCATTGCCTAGTAGGGGGCATGCATTTAAAAGGACACTTGTCCCAAAACTCTAAATTTAAAAATCAATTAGTGACTCGACAAACGCCATGAACCCTAATCTCAACAAACGCCATGAACCCTAATCTTAGCAATGCCATGAACCCTAATCTTAGCAAAAGCCATGAACCCTAATCTCAAAGAAAAGCTAAGAACCCTAATCTTAGTGACGCCATGAACCCTAATCTTAGCAAAGCCATGAACCCTAATCTCAACAAAAAGCCATGAACCCTAATCTCAAAGAACGCCATGAACCTTAATCTTAGCAAAGCCATGAACCCTAATGTCGTCAAAGCCATGAACCCTAATCTCAAAGAAACGCCATAAACCTTAATCTCAAGAACGCCATGAACCCTAATCTCTCAAAAGACATAAACCCTAATCTCAGCATACGGCGTTAACCCTAATCTCAGCAAACGCCATCAACTCTAATCTCAGCAAAACTTTACACTCCAAATTTTGAAACTTTGTACTCCAACAATAAAACCTTTGTACTCTTAGATGTAAAACTTTGTACTTTAGATGTAAATTTTTGTCATCACGAAAAATTATCTCAAAACATATGGTAATGGATCTAGTTTTATAGATTTTGTTATAATAAACGCGATGGTGCAAAAGGAATTGAAAACAGATGTTTGACGAAAAAGTTATTACATTTTAAAGTTTGCATATCGTTTTGAAAATAAACGTAGCCCACTCCAAACAGCACGCATGTGTCCAATCGATGGTCCTACGTCCGCCCGCTGCCACGTATCCATTCCTGCGCCTGTGCCCACTCCCTGCGCTTGCGTGCTTGACTGCCACGAGTCCGTGCGCCCGCAACCGTCCTGGTGTGCGTGCGCCGTATAAGGCCTCGTTCGGATAGACAAGGAACGGCCGGATCATGGCCCGTTCCACCTGGAATTGTTAGGCCTGGATTAGAATCGGGTCCAACTCGGAATCACTGTTCGGATCAGGCCAAAGCGGAATGAAATCAGTCCATATGACCCACCTGGATGCACTCAATCCGGCCCAGGAAGTAAAACATCTCTGTTTTCAAATCAGAAGAACCGAACGAGGCCTAAGGAAATTGCTTGCAAGTGGATGATTTGAAATCAAAGTGCCTGTTACACCACTTGTGACTGCTTTAGTGGTGGCAATTATTATATTAGTACGGAGTCCACAAAAACCCCCATCTGCCCAGCTTTTTTAACATATAGTATATGCGTTTTAATTTGATGGTGAGCTTTAGAGTCCAAAAGATGCATCGACAGCCGAAAGCCTGCAACTTTGATGACGAGCTTTTCTTTTTATATTGAGGTACTTGATGACCAGCAGATGCCATCAAACAAGCGCACATACTTTCCTCTCTTCCTCCATATGCGTTTTGCCCACAAGGGGGTTGCTCAGGACTAGTCCCTTCTCCACACCCCCTACAGCTGTGCTACCTTGCTTGTTCCCTGCACCTGTGTTGTGAGCTCCGGGTGTTCCGATGGCGGAGGTGCTGGCCGCCATGGTGGTCGGGCCACTGGTGTCCATGGTCATGAGAAAGCCTCCAGCTACCTCCTGGACCAGTACAAGGTGATGGAGGGCATGGAGGAGCAGCACAAGCTCCTGAAACGCAAGCTGCCAGCAGTCCTGGACGTCATCACTGACGCCGAGGAGCAGGCGGCGAAAAATCGTGAAGGGGCCAAAGCTTGGCTTGAGGAACTCCGCATGGTGGCCTACAAGGCGAATGATGTCCTTGATGAGTTCAAGTACGAGGCACTCCGCCGCAAGGCCAAGGCAGAGGGGCACTACAAGGAGTTTGGTATGGATGTCATAAAGCTCTTCCCTTCTCACAACCGTTATGTGTTCCGTTATAGGATGGCGAACAAGCTCCGCATGATTTTGCAAGAAATTGATGTTCTTATAGCGGAGATGAATACCTTTAGGTTCAAGTTCAAACCACAACCACCAATGTCTTTGAAATGGAGGCATACAGACCCTAATATCCCAAACCACTATGTGAACATTGCTAGTGAATCAAGAGAAAAAGAGAAGAAGGAGATTGTTGATGCATTGCTTGGCCAAGGGGACAATGTGGGTCTCAAAGTCCTTCCTGTAGTAGGAATGGGAGGCATGGGCAAGACCACACTAGCGCAGCTTGTTTACAATGACACTTGCATCCAAAAGCATTTCCAGGTGCGACTATGGGTGTGTGTGTCTGAAAACTTTGATGTGGATTCCCTAGCTGACATAATAGTGAATGAAGCTAAAAAGAATGGTTGTGAAGTGAAAGGAAATACAGCATTGGAAAAGCTTCAAAGTGCATTGAGTGGGAAGAGGTACCTCCTCGTATTGGATGATGTTTGGAACTGTGAAGTGAAAAAGTGGGGAAACCTAAGGTCCTACCTTCAACATGGTGACATAGGCAGTTCAGTGATGACAACAACTCGTGATGAAAATGTTGCTCAATTGATGGGGACAATTGAAGCCCATAAGATCCAAGGCTTGGATTTAAACATCATAGAAGAAATTATCAAGAAAGAAGCATTCGGCTCACAAGCAGAAGTGCCTACAGAGTTTAGAAAATTGGTTGGACATATTGCAAACAGATGTAAAGGTTCTCCTTTAGCTGCTACAGCACTGGGATCTGTACTTCATACCAAGAAGACCGTGCAAGAATGGGAGGCAGTATTAAATCGAAGCACAATTTGTGATGAGGAAAATGGAATCTTACCAATACTTAAGCTTAGTTACAACTGCTTGCCGCCACATATGCGGCAGTGCTTTTGCCTTTTGTGCAGTGTTTCCTAAAGATCATGTGATTTATGTGGGAATGTTGATCCAACTGTGGATGGCTAATAGTTTCATCCCAGAGCAACAAGGAGTGTGCCCTGAAGTCACTGGTAAAAAAATTTTCAATGAGCTGGCACAAAGGTCATTTTATCAGGATGTGAAGCAAGACAAACTTTGTAGACAAATTACTTGTAAAATCCATGACCTTATGCATGATGTTGCACAAGATGCTATGGGAAAAGAATGTTCTGCTGTAGATACAAAACTGGGCAAAAGAGAGGAGTTTCCATACACCGCTCGCCATTTATTTGTGTCAGTTGATATCCCTGGAAATGTTGTGAATGCTTCCCGAGAGAAAGAATCTCTAGCTATCCAGACATTGATATGTGATGGGAACAGAACACCAGATGTGCAGCATTTATCAAAATATTGCAGATCAGTGCGAGCCTTAAAGACCAAACAGAGTTCATTCATGGAGCCAAAATATCTTCACCACCTACGGTATCTTGATCTCTCAAATAGTGATATTGAAGCACTTCCTGAAGACATTACCATCCTATATCATCTGCAAACATTGAACTTATCCTATTGTCAACGTCTTGAACATCTTCCAAAGGCAATGAAGTATATGACTGCCCTCTGTCACCTCTACACTCATGAATGTGAGAAGTTAAAGAGCATGCCTCTAGACCTCGGACATCTTACTTCCCTGCAGATGCTTACATGCTTTGTATTAGGTACTGGCTTGGGTTGTGGTAACTTGGGAGAGTTGGAGAAGTTGGACCTGCTAGGTGGTCGGCTAGAGCTAATACGGCTCGAAAATGCGACAAGAGTAGATGCAAAAGCAGCAAAACTCTGGGATAAGAAAAGGCTGGAAGAAATAACATTAAGATGGTCCTACGATCATGACAAGGAGGCAGATAAGGAAGTGTTGGAAGGTCTCAGACCTCATCATGGGTTGAAGGCTTTGAGGATGGATTGTTACGGGGGCAGGGCTTTTCCAACATGGATGCTTCAGCTGCAACGCATGGTGGAGCTCGAATTAAAATATTGCCAAAAATCTCGAGACTCTTCCAGCACTCTGGCAGTTACCAGCTCTGCAATTTCTCAAGTTAGACCACCTGCAAACTTTACATTGCTTGTTCAGTGGTGGTGCCCCCATCAAGTTTCTGAAATTGAAGAGGATGGAGTTGCAGTTTATGCCAAAGTTTGAGACATGGTGGGACAATAATGAGGTGCAAGGACTGGAGCCGCCATTTCCCGAGGTTGAGTATCTGATGATTTGGGATTGTCCAAACCTCACAACATTACCAAAAGCATCCGCAGTTACACAATCTTGTGGCAAAGATGACATGGAATGCCGCTCTGCGTTTCCATCACTGAGAGCAATGGAGTTATATAGTTTGGAGAAGTTTTGCAGATGGGAGGCAGTTGATGGAATGCTTGGAGAACAGGTAGTGTTTCCTCAGCTTGAGACGCTAATAATTTCGGATTGCTTAAGGCTGACTACTTTTCCCAAAGCGCCAAAGCTAAGTATGTTAAACCTACACGGTTGTAGTGAAGAAGCATCCCAACAGGCAGCTAACAGATACATTAATTCATTGTCCAGTATGAGTATAAAGGTGGCGTCACACAATTTTGATAGTAATAAAGAGAAAAATTCAATTGAAGTGGAGGTACATGACCATGAATCTCCCTACCCCCTAGCAGATTTGAAATTAAAAGACGGGTGTGACCAATTCTTCTATCACCCGGTTGCACTGTTGCTATGGAATTGCTTTGGGCATCTAGCACAGTTGGAAATCGATGGGTGCCATGTTCTAGTCTACTGGCCAGAAAAAAAGTGTTCCAGGGCCTGGTATCCTTGAGGACGTTAAAGATTAGGCATTGCAGCAAACTGACAGGACTCACGGAAGACGAAGCTTCTGGTCAGCAATCTGTGCTCCTACAACGGAGTGGAAACCTGCCACGCCTGGAGTACCTCGAGATTTTTATTTGTGAATCTTTAGTACAGGTCCCAAACCTATCGGCATCTCTCAAGAAGTTATATATTTATCTCTGTCGAAGTCTCAAGTCCACCGTATTTGGTCAGCTGGTGAATGAAGAGGGTGTTGTACAGCCGGTGGGAACAGAGGCATCATTGATTGCTGCAGGGCCATCCTCGTCTAGCAGTGAGGCCACGGTGTCAACAGCTGTTCTAAATCTGGTGTCTTCTTCAGCCAGTAGTAACCATTGCTACTTTCCATGCCTAGAATATCTACACATAGTCCATTGCGGTGGCTTGATAGAGGTTGCCAACTTTCCTCCGTCCATCAAGACCTTGGAGACTAGAGGCTGTAGCAGGCTTGTTTCCGTGTCAGGAGAGGTCCGGTCGCTGGAACATCTCTCCATTGTGGGTTGCGACAGCCTGGATTCCTTACTGAATGAGCCGCATCAAGTATACTCATCTCTTAGAGTTCTTGAGATTTCTTCTAATAATGGTATAAAGCAGCTTCCACCGAGCCTACACCAGCATCTCGATCACCTTGACAAGAAAGATCTAGATCGTCACCATGAAGGTAATGATCTCTAGTTTCATGGTTTAATTTTTAAATGACATAATATTGCCTAAGACAAAACCCACCAGTTTAATCATTCGAGTGTTAGTAGAAGATATCTCCAAATTCTTATGCACTTGTGCCACCTAAATTCTTTAATTTTTGGTACTGCACCTATTAACACGAGGAACAATTGATATCTCCACTTGTGCAATCCTATGCCAAAATTACGAACTATTTTTTTCTCTTGTTACAATTATCTCGCTGGGCTATTTTTCTTACCAAATTAACTGTTCTATCATGTACAAGTTATTTTGGCATATCACAATACCATGAAAACAATGTGTTTACACTTGTGTTGTATCTCATTCATCCAGAGCAAGTGGAGCTTCATTACAAACCAGAGTCCATGTCCGATGGAGCATCTACAGATGTAGTAGTGAAACAGTCATCATCAACCAACAGTAACCATCCCGTCTTTCCACGCCTAGAATCTATAGAAATACGACGCTTCCTTTGCTTGACAGAGGTTGCCAACCTTCCTCCATCCATCAAGACCTTGAAGATTTCGACCTGCCCAGAACTTGTATCCCTGTCAGGAGAGTTCCCGTCACTGGAAGAACTCAGCATTGATGATTGTAAACGCCTGAAATCCTTACCAGATGAGCCTGCTCATCAAACATACTCATATCTTAGAGTTCTTAAGCTCACAGGCCTTAGTGGTTTAAAGCAGCTTCCATCGAGCTTACAGCAACGCCTGGATCACCTCGAGGAGAAAGTTCTAGATACCCATCTTCAAGGTAATCTCTAGTTAACTTCTTGGTTTTTTTCAAATTAATATAAATGAAATATGTGACACGATTTATTGATAAATAAATAAAATAAAATAATGAAGTGTACAGAACATCTAGTCAACCAGGCATATAAAAGATAATACATGCTTCGTAGTAGTACAGACCAGCTCACACATTGGTACACAGTGCGTCATTGATACCTCTACTTGTGCACTTCTGCCACATAAATTCTTCAATTTTGGGATTCCACTTGGGGTAAAATTCTTGAATATATATGCTAAGTTTAACTAGAATCAACACGCCATTTTACACTATACAGAGACATCCTTGTATGTCAGGTTTCTGGTCCTTACATACGAATTTAGAAGAATAGGCTATGCCATCCCAAATCCAATAGTAATACTTGGAGAATGGACGACTATATAGCATAAATAAATTCTAACATTTTCTATGATCATGGCTTGCAGAGCCAGTACCTACTCGGTGGAACACAACATTAATGAGTAAGCTGGCATGCTTCAGATCGAGGAATGATGAGGACTAGGTGAAATTAAGCAGCCAATTAACCGAGGTTTGTAATATCATATCAGCGTGCTTGATGACTTTTTTTTTTTTTTGAAATTCAAATGATGCTGGCTCTTCATGCTGATTCACTATAAGGTGTCTGACTTCATTGTAGGATCATGTTACGAGGCTGCAAACGATTGGTCTTTCTTGCTGCTCATGGAAATGTACTGCATATCCTTTTTGAAGTTAATCTCCACTGAAGTCTTCCGATGCAAGAATCTATTGCATACGTACACCATTTCTGAAGCTAATCTCCAGTAAAGTCATCAAAGGCGAGGGCTACTACAAAGGAGCCTATCTTGAAGGCCCTCAGTTGAGTAGAAAAGCAGTCTTAGATTGCAAGCCGGGGAAAAACAGGCTAGCTTTTCACCATTTCTAGGTCCAATTGTTTTCCTTTAAAATGTAACTATTAGTTTGATTTGGATTGTAATCCAACACAAGAGGAACACAGGTAGCCGTTCCGGTGTACTATTTTTCTACTTCCTTTGTCCAGCAAGCTGTTTGAAGTTGCTACTACGTGTGTACTGACAGGTTTCAGTATTTGTTCTGTTCAGGGTAGTAGTGCCATGATGTACTGGTATTTTTCTACATGATATTACAGATGATGACGTTGGGTTGGTGTGGCGGTTCCGGGGCTGATAGCCGGATCCGACACTCCTAGGGCAGGGGCGTGCCGACGTGCCTTGGCCGATTCCCTACCGGCGGACAGGGCCTCCCCTACCGCGCACGACCCTTGGCAGCCGGCGTTCCTCCATTGGAGATGGCGACTCTTCGTTGGATTCGAAGCCCGTCGGAATTCAAGAGGAGGACGGCCGATCCAGCACACGCTCTCCCCCCAAATCCGCCGCCTCGTGATCGGATCCGCTGCCTCCATGACCGGATTCGGTTCTCCTTAATCGGATCCACCAACCCCAAACCTCACGCCGCTCGCGCATAAGCTGCAGGTGGGAGTGCCCAAAGGTGGAGGTCGAAGAGGAGAGGATGGGGTCGCAGATTCAGTGGCGACTTCCCGTCTTCGCTGACATGACGACGGCGGCCGTTGCTCACACATTCTAACGCTGAGGGACGACCTCTCTTTCGCCGTGGATAGGTGCTTTTCCAATGTCGACCATTCAGCATCACGATGCACCCTAGCAACCCGGTAACACGAGTCGGCGACATATCCATCGCCGGATCTGATTCACATTCTGGTTTTTGGATCAAGTGTGGGCCGGTTTGCCACCGGTGCGGGGGGATGTCCGGAAGGCGACATACCACTTTGCCTTCTCGACGGGCGCGTTGAGGTGGGGTGTCCATGGGTTCAATTCTTCGACGCTATGGATACCAGTTGATCTTTAATATACATATCTTCATATACTTAAGTTTCTTTTTTGTTCTTAGATTCTATAATAAGTTTGGCTGTGTGTGGTAATGCAGAGGCTTTTGGTCAGTATGCGTTGTCAGCAGAGGCTGGAATGTAATTCCGTTATCTAAAAAAATCAGCTTATATAATATCGTTGTTGTTTGGAAAACTATTCTAAGCTGCTAATTGGTGACACTGTGACAGGTTCACTAAATAAATTCAGAGTGAACTTGCCCATGGGAAACAAACAGAGGCATGGACTGAACGAGTGCCATGATCCGAATTCTGCATCAACGCAGCAACTACAGATTACATACATTTCCTAGTAGCCTCATGCGACATGGTAAACAAAGCATCTAATTGGTTTCTAGCTCTGCAAATAATAAAAAGAAAACACACATTGTTTATGCTAGACCGGGGAGAACTACTTGCAAACCAGCACAATAAAAAGAGCAGCCGAAAGCAGAAACCATGAGCAATAAGGTTATTCATGATAACATCACAATTGCAGAAATTGTAAATCATTATAATGCAACAGAGTCCGTCAGGCAGTGCATTTATATACTTTATATATCTGTTGAGACCTGCAAGCCAAATTAAACGACAATAGAGCAACACCAGTGCTCAATTAAATGGCACTTGAGGGCAGTACAATCAACTTGTTTGAACACGACAACATGGAATGCCAACTCAAGAAAATATTACAGGCAACATTCTTAGCTAAGAGATCATATTAAGGCAGTAATTGAAATTTGAAAGCGCTTGCCAAAACACCAGGTAAAACAAAGATGCTCACTGCCCAACATCATAAACCAAACTAGGAAACACCCAAAGGTTATCTGGTTGACCGGGAATGCCATAGGGATAAGCATCAGGATAGACAACGGGCCTCCAATTTCTAGACACTGCCTGACCAAGCTCGACCACACTCCAAGGTTTATCATTCTTAGATTGGGCGGCAACATAGATACAATTACTCTTTCCTCCCCATCTTTCAGGGTCCGTGCAGCAAAATGGCTCTTTTGATCAAAGCTTACAAAGATGGCATGGCTTCCCAAGTTATCCATCGTCACCCACTTAGGAGGTACCATGGAGAAATCAAGCCTGAAAACTCTAAAAAAGACAGTAGCCCCCCTATCAGTGCTCACTGAGAGGTCAACCATGAGAAACATGTCACCACATACCACCAGCCAATACATCACATTGTGGTGCACAACAATATCTTCTGTCTCTGTCCAGTCAATATCTACTTCATGAATGTTGATCTGAGGTGCCAAGTGAATGGTGTGGATCCCATCCCATTGATCCCTGGCAAACATCTCACCTTTAAAAAACACAATTTGAAAGATGCCTGGGATATCGAACTTGCCACTGGAAAATGGCTGACCTCGAGCAAAGGAAGAGATGCGAGTTGGGTGACTTGAGGGGACCATCAAGGATTCCATAGTTGATCTCATGCTTGGATTTCAATTTGGGAGGCCTTACTGTAGTAAAACCAAGGATATCAACAAGGAGGCACTGATATGAATCGAAGATTTTATAATATTACCGTATGAGCAACCTAAATAGTGCATGCGGTTTGGAAGGTTGTGGGGTGGTGAACAGCGTTGGGAGGAGGATCCATTTACAGGATTAGTGAGCTGCCACTCACAGTTGTGCACAAGACTATGGTTGATGCGCCTTTGACCACGATGAGGATAACAGATTTTTTTTTTCGTGAAATGGAAGAACCCGTGTTTCAGGATAACGGATGTGTGACTGCAGGCAAAGAGGTGGGACGTTGAAGCTCAATGTAGATGGGAAAGAGACAAGTGCAGCGCGCCAACAACGGCAGGTTGCAGCAAAAGCAAAGATGTCACTGGATGAGCTAAGGAGAGCCATTATTTGGTGAAGCAGACATTCCAGTAGATCTGCCCAGACATTGGAGCTGGATGCGACAGAGGATGTACAGGTCGAGACCGTGGCATGGAAGGGCTTCTTAGATGGCCTTTCTGCAGCATCAACATCCCTGCCAAACACAAGGAATTCAATACATGTTGGTCAGAAGCGAGAAAACAGAATAAACTCTTAAAAATGCAACAAGATCTTTCTATACACTAAGGGAAACCAACGATTTCGTTCTATTCTGTTGAACTCGAAACCGGCACTGATGATATCTACATATCAACTCACTAGACTTTCATTAGAGTAAACCACACCAGAACCACATACAGGTTGATGGTATCTGCAGCACAGGATGTATTATATTTCTGAGTACCATGGCAAATTTAGTAATATTTTCTGAATCGTAAGGGGACTCGGTAGCGATGGCTCGTTCCCAGGAGCGCTCCTCGGGGCGCGGCGCTGGGCGACGCCGCCGGACCTCACCGCCGGGCACTCTCCAGCCGCCCTGCTCTCAGCCTAGACCCAGCTCCACTCCCTCAACCACCGGGCCGGCGCTGCAGCGCCTACCCGCCACCAGCCCCCGGAACGGCGCCGCAGCGCCGTCCGCCACCGCCCCAGCGCATCCAGCGATCCCCTCTGTCGCCCCGGTTCCCGCATCCCGGCGACCTCCCCAAGCCCCCCAGCCCCGGGAGACACGCAGCAGCGACCCCACCCCACCCCAGGACGCGCCCGTGCAGGTCCTCGCCGGCACCCCGCGCCGCCAAGGAGATCAAAGCCGCCCGCCTCAAGCAGCCGGGCGCATTGACCGCGTCCGCCCCTTCGCGTGCTCGACCGGGCACCCTTTTCTAGGACCGTCTCCTCCTTGATTTCCACTCCACCGCTGCCCCCCACGTTTCGGGTGCTCCCCTTCCCTCGCCGGCGACCATCCGGGTCACGCCGCCTCCCCGGTCGACTGAAGCGGCTGTCCGTGAGCAACACCCTCTCCTTTCACCTTGCTTCCCCGGTCAGGCTTAGTGCTTCCAAAGTCTCGCTTCATCTTCGTCGCCAAGGTCGCCCGGCCGCCGGTGGCTGCCGTCGCCGCCATGGGTGGACCGTGCGGGACGGGGGATTTCAAACTCCTCGTGCTTCCCTTCCCAACGGCTAGCCATTACTGCCTCCAATCCAACTCGAACGGTTGGCCGCTTTTCCCGTTGGCTCCGGGTGGTCACCGAGGGGCCCCCTCCGTCCCCCACGGCCTGTCCAGGATCCCTCCCGATCTCGCCACCTAGAGAAATATCCCCCTATTGGAAACTATGAGCCACCGGATCCTCCCCCGCATGGGAAAGGAAATCTTCCCGCCCCGCATTTCCCGCGCAGGGGCTCATGGCTCCCGGGCAGAGCAAAGAGCCCCGTGCTTTCCCCCGTCAAACCCCCCAGGAGGTCGCCCACGAGCCGCCCCCGCTGCCCTCCCTCCTCTCTCCCTCCCGCTGCCCCTCCCTCCGCCTCCGGCGCCGGCGAGTGGCCGGCATAGATTTGACGCGCCCGAGACGCCATTTAATGGCCTTGATGCCGTTCCCATCCGGGCCGACGCCGCCTTTGATCACCGCGCCGCCGCCAAGGCGCCCCGATCCCCTCTCTCCACCACGCTAGCAACCCTCCTCCACTCATCCCGTCGCGACCAGCCACGCTTGTAGAGCCCGGCGCGGCTGCTCCTCTGCCGCCTCCCTCCGATCGCCCTGCCAACTCCACGGTCGCCTTGACGCCCCACCATGGATCGCCGCGACGGCCCCCCCTGATGCTTACCGAGCCGCCCTCCTCTCCCTCCACGCCCCCACCTTTAAAACCCCAACGCCTCATGCCATTTTCGCCCACCGCCCACTCCCGCCTCCCGGTGCTTCGCCATCGACCACCACATCAAGCATTGTCGCGAGCCCATCCGTTGTCGCCATTTGCGGAGCTTTCGGCCACATGGAGAAGCTTTGCCGCTCAAGTCCCGTCGCCTCGCCCTGCCACCCCGGGCCTCACCGCACTCGCGCCAGCCATGAGCTCCCATCCACCTTCACCTTTCCCAGCCCACCCACCGCCTCGCCCACGGCCACTCCCACCCTCTCCCCGATCCCATCGCCCACCTGCATTCCCACGCGTTCTCTCCCCCGTCGGCCGCCACCCGGGAGCGCTCGTCCTGACCCGCGGCCCCCTCCCCGCCCACCTGCCGCTCCAGCTAGGAGCACACCGGCTCTCCCTGTGGCGCAAGCACTTCTCCTCCTCGGCGAGTTCCTCCGAGTACACCCTCTCCTCCGGGCGCGGCATCGGCGAGGAGGAGGTTGACTCATATGGCTCCCCATTCCGCTCGGCCTCGACGGACACTCCCGCGGCCGGGCAATGACGAGCTCCTTTGGATGCTGAGGGGGACATGGAGCGCACGTGGAGGGACGGCCTCGCGTTCATCCACCACGAGGGGCCGACGGACAACCCGGGGCCCTACATCCGGCTCCGCCTCCATCCGCGCCGTCGCCCAACGTCCACGTGTGCATGCTCCCCTCCTCCATGGGGAACATCTTCTTTGGCGCCGACTTCGACTGGCAGCCGCGGCCGGGGCGAGGTGGTCGTGCACGGCCCCATCATCCACAAGCACGGCCCGCGTCCACGCTTGTCCGCCGCCGAGACCACCCCCAACCGCCACGTCCTCGACCTACCGGCTCGTCGTTGTTGCCATCCGGCGCTACCCCCCGATGAGCACTGGACGCCGCGCTACGCATCTCCTGGCCGGCCTGCGCCGGCTTGGCGATGTCGTCGAGATCGATGAGGAGTGCCTCATGGATGAGGACTACTCGGAGATCCGCGGTGGTGGCCAGGTCCCTGGCCGACGGGCTCCCGGACGACGTCCTCGGCTCGGCAACCGAGCCGTGGCGCTGGTCTTCCCGGGCGCTTGCTACTCCCGTCCACACCCTCAAGGTGTCTTGCCGCGAGACCAGGTTGGACGGGCGGGGTAACCTCCGCCGCTTCTTCCCGCGTGCCCCACGTGGCGGCGACGGTCGGCGGTGCTCCGAGGAGGTGCCGCCCCCACCTCCGGCTTTCGGGCCTCGATCTGCCTGGCCGCAAGACCGGTCGGCCACGCCGGCGGACTGCTCCCCACACGGATTCGGCCACGGCTTCTTCTCGGACCTCCTCCTAGGGTTTGTGCATCCTCCCCCCCCTTTCCCATCTCGCCCCAACTCCCGATCCTTATTGATCGCGACCTTCTCCTCCCGGCCTGCCTCCGCTCCGGCCAGCGCGCGTCCCCGCCGCAGATCGAGGAGGATCGCACTCCGCCCCGCCCCGCCACCAGCTCCAGAGGATCGACGCGCTCCACCCCGGTCGAGGCGCACCGTGGTCGCCGTCCTCGTCGCGCCGAGCTCCCCAACGCACCAGCTCCCCGCCTTGCGGCCCGGTGCCACGGCGACCGTCCCCGTGGCCTCGAAGGCCATCAAGCTCAAGGCCCTTCGGGAGAGCCTTGCCTCTTGCTCCTCGGCGCTCAGAAGCGGTGGCCGCACGGAAGCCGATCAGCGCAAGAAGCCACCGGGGGCGGCGGACTGGAGCCGCCTCACCAAGGCGGCGGGCGGCTGCAAGCGGTGAGCGGTTGATGTGGCGCGCAGGGAGCCTCCCTGCGCCATGATCGCACAACCCCACAGCCCCCCGCCGCCTCCCGCCCATGCCTTGGGATGGAGCTCCCCCGACGCCGGCATCTCCTCTCCACGATCGCCGGTAGCCCACTCTCCGCCCACGTGCGAATGTTTTCAACACCCTCTCCGGCCGCGACCGTGACGGTGGCTACCTTGCTGCGATCACCACTCGGCCGCCTCCGCTTAGCTAGTGCGTTACACGCCGCTCCCGCTATCGCTATGTAATGAGAATCCGGTGTCCCCGCGTCTCCATGAATCAAGGGAGTCTTGGCGTTTGTTGTCATGTCTTGGAACGTGTGTGGTCTTGGTAGAACGGATAAGTGCGACGCCGTGCGTGACACCATCTCCTTCTCCCACCCACACCTTGCATGCCTCCAAGAATCGAAACTTGACGTGATCTCTACCCACAAAGGCAAATCCTTCCTCCCCTCCTCCCTTTCCGATTTCGACTTTGTCCCCGCAACCGATCCCGGGGGATTGTCACCGCCCCGAACCCCAAATGCTCCAGGCCGGCACCCCCGTTAGGAACACATACTCTCTGACCATCCCTTTCACGTCCACTACCTCAACGCACTCCTTCATCCTCACGAACGTCTACGCACCGTCCGATCACCGCCACACCAATGCTTTCCTTGCCGAGCTTGCCGCCCTCGCCCCTCCAGACACCGATGTCCCCTGGCTGATCATAGGAGATTTCAACCTTACTAGATCTCCTGAAGACAAAAACACGCCGGCTTTTGATTGGGCCCCTAGCCGATAGGTTCAACCACACCTTGAACACCCTTGCCATCGTTGAGCTCCCTCTCCTCGATCGTAGCTTCACCTGGTCGAACAAACGCTCTTTCCCCACCCTTGTCCGGGCCCGGATAGAGCTTTTGTCTCCATCGGCTTCTCTCCGCTGAGTTCCCAACTCTACGCTCACCTCTCGCCTTGGCACCCCCTCTGACCACGTTCCCCTCCTACTCACCATCCCCACCACCATCCCAAGGAGCCACCGCTTTCGCTTTGAAACTGCCTGGCTCAGGAGCCCCTCCTACCTCCCCACCGTCCCCGGGCGCCCGGTCGGCGCCAAGACGTTCCGGTGGACGTTGCCGGTGCTCTCGTTGCCAAGGTTAAAGCTCTCTGGCGCGAGTCCAAGGCTTGGACCCGTGCGCACCAAACCCACCCCACAACCTACCACAATGCATCTTTTATCACCCTGCTACTTGATTTGTACGAAGAACGAGGTAGCTATCATGCGGCAACTGGCGTCTCCGGAGACGCCGCCGGACTTGATTGGCGGCGATCGTAGCGGTCGAGCGGCTTCTCGAAACAACGCGACAAGTGTCGCGCTCAGAAGGTGACGCCAACATGAGGTACTTCCACGCCAAGGCCTCGTCTCGAGCTCGCCCGGAACAAAATCCGGCTCTGTTGGTGAACGGCGGCGAGCCGACGCCCACGCCGACAAAGTTGACGCCCGACGGCCTACTACACCAACATCCCCCGGCACCACCTCGCCCACTTCCCGGGCCGCTCGACCGGGAGGTGCTGTACCGCGACCACGTCGTGGCGGGCCCCGGCCCCTCCATCCGCCCCTTCACCGAGGCCGAAGGCGCTGGCAGCGGTCGCGCCCGGTAGCGCCGGGCCCGGATGGGGTTGGGCCTGCTTTCTACAAGGCGGCCTTCGCCAGCGGTGAAGGACGACGTCCTCCACTTCCTCGACGGCATCTACTCCGGCGATGTCGACCTCGAATGGATCAACCGAGCAGCCATTGCCCTCATCCCAAAGAAGGACGCCGCGGTGGCGCCCCGGCGACCACCGGCCGCCTTTGGGCAGAACTGTGCGGTGAAAATCCTAACCAAAATTCTAACCACCCCGGTTGCAAATGCAGATTGCAAAACCGATTGACCCGCCATCGACGGGCTTCATCAAAGGGCGTCGATATCGAGAGAACTTTGCCCTCGCCCGCGGAGTTGGTCCGGACATGTCACAAATGCCGCAATCGACCGTCCGTCATCAAGCCTCGACTTTGCCAAGGCCTTCGACTCCGTGGAATGGAGCGGCACCGCCAAGGTGCTTGAAGTGCGCGGCTTCCCGCCCCCGGCGGGATCGGATTCTACACCTCCTGCCACGTCGGTCCGCGGTCCTCATCAACGGTGCTCGGGCCGTGGATCGCGCCGCAGCGGGGGCTGCGGACGGACGCCGTCCCCTTACCTGTTCCTCCTCGTCGCCCGGCGTGCTCAGACCTTAATCAAGGCCACGGCGGGCATCCGGCACCCCATTGGCGCCGCAGCGCCCGTCCCCGATGACGCCGACGACACCATCATCATCCCCGCGTGCGCGCTAACGTCAATGGCGTCGCGCTGCCTCAAGACGGCCCTCGACATGTTCTCGCGATTGCACAGGGCTTAAAGATCAACTTCGGCAAAAGCACAACGACGCCGATGCACGTCCCGCAAGCCAAAGTCGACATCTTCCTCGACATCCCGCGGTGCCAACAGGGCACGTTCCCCAAACGCATTTGGATGCCCGCTCTCCAACGTCAAGCTCCCCTCGCTGGTGTTCGCGCCCCTGATTGCGCGCGTCGACCGATACCTCGCGACCTGGAAGGCAATCCTCCTCAGCACGGCGGCGAGGGTGATCCTCATCAACGCGGTCTGGGCGGGCTCATCACCTACATCATGGGGGCATGGAGCTGCCACCGGGCTGATCGAGATCGTCGAGGGGCGACGACGCCTTTCTCTAGACCGGCACAAGTGACGCGACTCGGCGCCAATGCCTTGTTGCGTGGGAGTATGTGTGCCAAGACAAGGAAGATGGGGGCCTCGGGATCCGACCCGGATCGACACCGGAACGCCCGCCACCTGCTCAAGCTCATCCACCGGCCGCACCACCACGGCGACTCGTCATGGGCAGCATGGGCTCGCAGCTCCATGGATCCGCTACGCTCAAAGGCGATCTCCGTGGTGTCCATTGGGGGCGCTCCGTGGCCTCCAACCAGCCTACGCTGGCGATCACAACGACCGCCGTCGGGGGCGGAGAGGCACCTCGTTCGCACGACCCGGCTCAACGACTCGCCTTGGCGGAGCTCATGCCGGCGCCCACGCCACTTCACCGGCCGCGGAGTCTGTCCGCACGATCCCGAGCGGCACGCCGAGGAGTCAATTCCAGCGTCGCCTCTCTCCCCGCCGCGACGGTGAGCTGCGCTGCCTTGAGGATCTACTCGAGGGCGTGTCCCTAACCGAGGAACACGACGCCAGGACCAGCCCGTTCGAGGACGGACATCACCGCTTCCTGGCTGGACTTCGTCTATAAAACCTCATCGTCGCGGCGACCATGACCACCAGCGCCGACGCTTTAGCCCTGGAGCTCCTTCAGCTTCCAAGGGTAAAATTCTTTGCCTGGATTCTAACCAAGAACAGGATAAACTGCCAAGCGGTGCTTGCATAAAGAACATCGTCGACGATTGCCATCTGCCCCATCTGCGACCTCGGCGACGAGACAGCCGACCACATTGTCTCCGGCTGCCCCTTTGCCATGAGCTTTGGGCGTCGCTCCAATGGGACCCGGCCGGCGTGGCCAAAGTTCACGAGCTGTGGCTGTCCAAACCACCGCCGACAGTGCCAAAAGCATCTTGAACCCCCTGCTGCAGCTTCTATGTTGGGAAATCTGGAAGCACCGCCAATGAGGTTGTCTTCCAAGCCATGCAACGGACCTCGGCCGACTCAGGGCCTGATGTACTAAAGCGATCAGGAGCTGGAGATGCCGCATCCCAAGGAAGAAGACGGCCTTATTTAGAGATTGGAGTGAACTAGTTGACATGTAATCTACACCGCCATCCCCCTTCTTTGATGTAATTGAATGATTATCGAGGCCTCGCCTCCACCCACCGGCTCGTCATGGGCCGGCATCTGTGGAGCTAATACAAGCAGGTGGGGATCCCAGTCCCTCCCGAAGTTTCCTCAAAAAAAAAAAAAAAAAAATTCTGAATCGCAACAAAGGCTTCTTTGTATTAGTTTCATAGTTTGTGCCCAAGAAGAATAGCATGAAGCAACAGTATATAAAATGCTCTCATAACACACGAAGTGTAGAAATCAGAACATAGCCCAACTATTCTGTAGATCCCAAAAGAGTACCATAAGAGACTACGACATCAGCAATTTGCAATGCCATACTTAATCCCATATATGCAACTGTATCAGAGGTTTAACCATTATTATATTATCTATCATTAGAAATTTAATTGATTTTTTTTTGAAAAAAACATTATCTAAGGTCTGTGCACTCATTCCATCCCATGCCCCTGTTTCTTTGTTTTCTACCTCTTGTTTTATGTAGTGGGCGTGGAGCCAAATTGGAGCTTATATGGGTAGATGAACCACCTAGTAGTTTTTTTTTCATCCTGCAGAGGAATCCTCATGCTGGGGCATGTGCAGTGCAAGTTGAACTTTGAGTTTGTGATGCTGCCTGAAACAAAAATTGAACCTCTGTTAGCAGTGCACACCAAGTATATACCAGCCTGCCAGACAGAAACGACATTATATATATATATGCAATATTCTGCTGATATATTACAGTTACCGTCGCTCCACAGTCATGGAGAACTGCTACCTGTTTTTTTCTTCTTATCTTTTCTGCTAGAGCACAATGCAAATTCAAACGCATTACATTTCAAATGGAAAAGCAATAGGACAAGAAATGGCGGAGCTAGCCTGCCTGGATATCTGTCCGCTAATTAAATTGTTATATTTGATTGAATTCAAATTAAAAAGTTTTGAATGGTCTCAGATGAAGACACACTCTCTAATAAATTAAGTTGTAATCCTCGACGACATACAAAATTTTGTAGTGGTCTGCGAGGGTGTGATATGGGTGAGGAGGCTAATAACTTCAGCGCGTACCCAATGCCGCAAAATGCATAGCTGGTCAGGGCAGTCCCAACGGTTGAAACCACGCATCGAAGTCCAACATAGCCATGCAAGCAAAAAATGATCACTAGAAACTATCTCATACAATGGTACAAGTCCAATGATAATAAATTTTACAAGGGCAATAACTTTTTCACTTTCTCCCTTCCTTATCTCTTCCCGACGGGAACGCAAGAGCATGGCCACCGCGAGCCAAGAGGTGGGCGTCGGCGCGCGGCCATGCATTGCGAGCAGGCGGGCGTCGGGCGCCGGCCGGCTCGGCGGTGGGGCGCGGCCACCGCGAGCGCCGTCATCTGTCCAAGGAGTGCAGGGCTGGCGCGTCGGCGTGGGCACACTCTATGATGAAGACACACTCTATTCCTCTCTTCCTCTCTCCAGCACCGAAACTTCTCTCCCCAGCGGCCGCTCATCACCGCTGCGCCCGGCCGCTCCTCGCGGCCGCGGGCATCACCACACCGCATCCCCTCCCCTCTCCCATGGCGTCACCACCACAAGCATCTCCCTCTTCCCTCCCCATGGCGTCACCACCGCGCATCTCCCTCCCTCCTCTCCATGGCAGCGGTGGCGAGCGGTGTTGCGGGCGGCGGCGGCGGCGCGCCCGAGGAACGCGGCGGCGCTCGGCGGCAAGCAAAGCGGATGGAGGCGGATCCAGGCGCGGGAGGTCTTCCGGCGCCGTCTCCACGTGCAAGCAAGGGCGGATCCCGGCGTCTCCACGCCGGCAAGGGCGTAAGGAGGCCGATCCAGTCCGATGGGTCCTCCGACGGCGTCTCCACGCACGAGCAAAGGCGGATCCACTCCGGCAAGGGCGAAGCACGGCTAATCCGGCGCGGCAGGACCCCGGCGGCGTACCCACGGCGGCTCCTCCCGCTGGCGGCGGCGTGGCGCCGCTCTCCTAGATGGGCTCGGCGGGCCCATGGATGGGCTTGGCGGGCCTGTCCCAAGGGTTTTGCTCTTTTTTTATTTTTTTGAACCATACCGTGGCGGGCATCCTAATGCGCCCGCCACGGATTTCGCTTACCGTGGCGGGCACCGTAGCCGCCACGCAAGTCACGATTAACCGTGACCTTTCATTAGTGACGAAAATTAATTTCGCCCCGTCCACGCAAAATAGTTTGGGTATTAGTGAGAGCCGCCTTAAATTTTTGCTGCAGTTAATGAAGATAGAAACGAGCTCTTAAATGCCGTTGGGACTGCCCTCAGGGGCGCTCACCAGCCCACCACCAGCCCACCACTACCTTGCTTCTCGGAGGCTCATACTGCATTGCCCGGAGCTTGGATGACAACACCACCAGAGTAATATTAAAGAACCAAGATCGATGTTCCCATCTGGCCTCGACATGCACGTCTACTAATTTAGCATGCCGATGCCTTGAACCACTGTCAGCAGTGCACACCAAGTAGCAGCTTGCTAGACAACGATATTGTATATGGTGCTGATCTATATACAGTTATCCTCACTCCACAGTCATGTACTAGAAAAATACTAGTACATCATGGAACTGCTAGCTGTGATTTTTCTCTTCTGTGCTAGAGGCCAGCACAATGCAAATTCAAACACATTACATACGTTTGAAAAAGAAAATAATAGGACCAAAAAATTGTGGAGCTAGCCTGGACCTTCGTGCGCTAATTAAATTGTTATATTTGAATTCCAACTTTTTATTTTTTAAAATGGTCTGAAATTAATACACACACTATAATAAATTAAGTTGTAATCCTCAATGAGATATAAAACTTTGTTGTGGCCTGTGGGGTGTGACATGGGTAAGGAAGCTAACTTCGGCGCATGCTCAATGTCGCAAACACACTGTCAAGGGCGGTGTGATCTAGGGTAGCCGGCCCTCGACCTCGTAGCTCGTAGTCTCGGTCCGTCTTCTCCGGTAAGGTTTTGCCCCTTTTCCGAAGGCTTGGGAATTGGAGAGAGGAAGGAGATAATTGTGAATGATTATTGCTTAATCTCCAAGGTGCCGGTTACAAGGCTTAATAGCCTGCCGCTGAAACAGAAAGGGAAACAACCCTCCTACAATTGAGGATTCACCAACTAATTCTATTTCCTATCTTAGCCACTAATATCTCGGCCTTCCTCTTGCTGGCCCGACGCATGCGTCGCGGCTACTCTCTCTGCTGCACGCCTGATGTCTCTCTCGCGCCTCCTGCGTGTGTAGGGGAGACCCCACATGACATCTCTCCCCCTCGGCGCTCAGCTCGTCCTCAAGCTGAAATGAGGGATACTTGGCGATGAAGTCATCGGTCTTCCCGGTAGCAGCTGAAGCCGGTTCGCCCTGCCTAACGGACGAGAACTTCTTTGACCCCGCTGAGCCAAGTGTGAGCGCACCACACTCTGGGACCGGCACCACCGGCGCCATGCAGCAGTTCAGGCAACGCCGGTGTCGTCGGAGGAGGAGCGCCGACCACTTCTTCGAGGGAGACCCACATGGAACACGTCATGGATCTTGGCTTGGGTGGAAGGGTGAGGGCGCACCGCAGCCTCGTTGATGATCTCAGTGATGCGCAAGGCCCAAAGTAAGCCTTGCGCCTTCCCGCAGCCGAGGACGGAAGAAGCCACCGGCGATTCTGGTGTGTAGGAGGACCCGGCCCCCGCGTTGTGCGTCACAGCGGTGCTCGTAGAACCGCTTCACGAACGGCGTGCTTGCTCCAAGCACTGGCGTACATCTTCGAGAACGCGCCGCGTTCCGCCATCGATTAAGCGACCGCCCGAGACCAGTCTCGCCCTCCTCATATGAACGGATGGACGGAGGGTGCTTGCCGTAGACCACGTGGAATGGAGTGTCCCGCAGGGAGGACTGGTACACCACGTTGTATGTGTACTCCGCCCATGGCAGCCAACGGAGCCTGTCGCGCGGGCGGCGCCCGGTGAAGCGTAGACGAGGTACATGGTGATGACCTTGTTGGCCGCCTCCGTCGGGCCGTCGACCGGCAGGTGGAAAGCTGAAGTCATATGGAGCTTGGCACCCATCGGTCACATCAGCTCCCGCTAGAAACTGGACGTGAAGACGGAGTCGCGATCCGACACGATCGACTGAGGCATGCCATGAAGGTGCACTATGTCGGAGAAGAATGCCTGTGCCACAGTCTCTACTGAATATGGGTGAGCCAGAGGAATAAAATGGCAATATTTGCTGAAGCGATCCACCACCGTGAGTATGACTGATTTCTCGTGCACCTGCGGCAAAGCTTCGATGAAGTCGAGCCCAATGTCAGTCCACACCGCGGACGACACTGGCAGGGGCAGCAGCAACCCAGCCCGGCCGAGGTGCTGCGCTTGTTGCGTTGGTAGGTGGAGCACGCGACAAACTCCTCGGGCGACGCGGCGCGTAATCGGGAAGTGCAAATCCCTCCGAGGCGATGGAGGGTGCGCTGGACGCCTTCATGACCATCATCGTGAACAACCGCCAGAGGTCTTGCAACAGCGGTGACACTGGTGGAATGTAGATGCACCCGTCATATGTAACCAGGTTGTCGACGATGGCCCAAGGGGCAGCACGCGTCTTCGACCTCCGGCCTTCGGCCTGATGGCCACCGGCGGATGGGTGGTCTGCTCCTGCGGAGTCGGTCGATGTAGTCGGGTGGGGGCTGAGATAGCCAACACCACTCCGTCGGCGTGTCGCGGCGGGACAGGGCGTCCGCCACGACGTTTTGCGCGCCCGGCTTATCCTCCACCCCGAAGTCGAACCCGAGCAACTTCCCCACCCAGTGATGTTGTGGGATGGTGGCGAGACGCTGGTCGCGAAGAACTTGAGGTTGTAGTGGTCGGTGCGGACGGTGAAGCGGCCCCCACAGTCACAGCGCCCGGCGCCGCGGCGTGAACCAGCCCAATGAGCTCGCTCCATATGCCGCAGCGGCGGTGCCGAGACACAACGGGCCTGCTGAAGTAGGCAATGGGGTGGCCATCCTGGATGAGCACCGCCCCAAACCCATGTGTAGACGCGTCGCACTCGACGATGAATGGCTTGGTGAAGTCCGGGGCGCGCCAGGACGGTGCCGATGTGACTAGCGGTCTTGAGCGCGATGAAGGCCGCCCCTGCCTCCTCCGACCACAAGAAGCCCTCCTTCTTGAGGAGTGCCGTCAGTGGGGCAGCGATGACGCCGTAGTCATGGACGAACTTGCGGTAGTACCCCGCAAGGCCCAAGAATCCCGAACAGCGCGGGCCGACGGGTTGGGGCGATCACGGACCGCCTCCACCTTGGCGGGATCCATGGCCACTCCCGCCTCGAGATGACATGCCCCGTGCACGCCACCGAGGGCACCCCGAAGGCGCACTTGGAGCGCTTGACAACGAGCTGGTGCTGTTGTAGCACCGTGAACACCGCCTTGATGTGTCGAAGATGGTCTGCCCAAGTGGAGCTGTAGATCAAAATGTCATCAAAGAAAACGAGGACAACCGGCGCAGAACGGGCAGCACGCCGTTCATGAGGGATGGAACGTGGCCGGCGCGTTGCCTGAGGCGAACGCATCACCAGAAACTCGTACAAGCCGTCATGGGTGCCAACACCGTTTTTGTGGATGTCCCCGCGCATGCGGACTTGATGGTAGCCCGAGCGGAGGTCCAACTTTTGGTGAAGAATCGGCGCCGTTGAGCTCGTCGAGCAGCTCGCCGATGACCGGGGTCGGAACGCGCGATCCTTGTCCATGAGTCGCGTTGAGGGCGCGGTAGTCGGCGACGCAGAACCTCCGTGAACCGTCGGGCTTCTTGATGAGGATGACCGCGGCCCAAAACGTCGAGTAGCCGCGGCGGACGATTCCTTTGCTCCATCATGGCTCGCGACCGCCGCTCCAGCTTCGTCTTTGTGCGCGGATAAGCGGTAGGGGCGGAGCCACCTGCGCAGCCCGGGTTTGAGGGCGATGGCGTGATCCCGGTGCATGCGGGCAGCAGTCCTTCGGCTCGGCGAAGACTCCAGCAAACTCCGCCAAGACCTCGTCGAGGTTGACCTCCTTCGTCGACATGGCTGCCACCGCCGTGGCGCACGGTCCCGGCCACTTCCCTCGAGGCCACCGTCGCGGCCCTCCTACTGAAGGACGACGGGTGCGTGCGAAATCCCACACGATGCGGCCCGGGTGACCATCCACTTCATCCCCAGGACCACGTCGTACCCCGCGAGTGGCATGACGAGAGATCGGCGTGGAACTCCGGGCCGCCCGATCATGATAGGCGCCGAATGACGCCAGGCGCAGGTGATGCGCTCCCGTTCGCCACCGTCGCCGTAAGCCGTGGCCGGTGCGAGATTGGCAGCCTCGTGCAACCGCCGCCTCTTCGCCGATGAAATTGTGAGTGGAGCTCATGTCCAAGAGTGCGACCAGCACCACACCCCCCACTAACACGGACACCCGCATGGAGTCACAGACGGAACGCCCACCACCACACGCAGGGAGAACGCCGGAGCCTCCTGGCGACCTCGCCATCTGCCTCCCCGTCCTCGGCGTCAGAGATGGTCACGCCGTTGACGTAGAATATGCGGCGGCAGATGCGGTTGTGGCCCCGTGTACTTCTCATCACAAGTATAGCACAGGCCCAGGCCGGTGACGTTCCGCCATCTCTTCGGCAGAAACGCTTGAGGGGGCCCCGAACGCGTCTTTGGCGCCGCGCCCACTGGTGGTGCAGGCAAGGCCGGCCGCGTGGCGGGTGCCGGCAGCGCAAGCACCGGTGGGGCAGCCGGCCAACTCCATCGAGAGCCGGTTTGGGCGCCACCGTGCCCGGCGCCCCGCTTGTCCAACTCCATGAGCTCCACCTGTCTCGCGCGGACATCGCCATCCCCCCGTCACGGGGTTGTGGAGCCGGACGGCATGGCCGAGCGTAGGCAGCAGGCCCCGGTGAAGAGCTGGACACGTTGTCCCTCCTCCGGCGGGACGGCGCGGGCCAAGAGCGCTTGGAAGGCGGTCTTGGTGCTCCTCGACGGTGGTGGTGCGCGCGCACTCCGCAAGCTCGAAGAGCGGAGCCGATCGTGTCGGCGGCCCGAAACGGAGGTTGATCAACTCCTTGAAACACCTCCAGTCAGAACGCCCTCGTCCCTCCTGGCTTGCATGTACCAAAACTAGGCGCGGTCCTCCAAATTATAGGAGGCCATCCAAACCTTCTCCTCCTCCATA
This sequence comes from Hyparrhenia diplandra, assembly GCA_015847255.1. NCBI lineage: Eukaryota > Viridiplantae > Streptophyta > Magnoliopsida > Poales > Poaceae > Hyparrhenia > Hyparrhenia diplandra. The sequence continues at coordinate 171,618 of JADLZK010006542.1, read as the reverse complement.
ATCTTTTGCTGATGGAAATACGACTCGCATCTGTTGATGAAGAGTAACGGGTCGGACTTGCCATCAAAGCGGGGGAAATCCATCTTCTGATGGCGTGGTGGCCGGTCAGTATGGTGCTGACCGTGCCGCCGCCGCCGGAACTGTGGATGTCTCGGACTTCTCCTTGTCGGCCTTCAGCGCCTTCACATCGCCGTCGAGGGTCGCGATCGTGCCCGTGAGGCCTTCGATCAGCTTGGCGAGATCGTCGTTGGTTGTCTCAGACATGGTTGGTGCATGGGAGGATGCGGAGGTGGGAGATGATGGGGTGGAGATGGCAGCGGGTTGGTTGTTTGGCGGCGCGGTGTTAGGGCTAGAGGATGAAGCAGCGGAATCGGAAGAGGAGGATCGACGTGACTTTGATACCATGTTGTCAAGGGCGGTGTGATCTAGGGTTGCCGGCCCTCGACTACGTAGCTCATAGTCTCGGTCCGTCTTCTCCGGTGAGGTTTTGCCCCTCTTCCGAAGGCTTGGGAATTGGAGAGAGGAAGGAGATAATTGTGAATGATTATTGCTTAATCTCCAAGGTGCCGGTTACAAGGCTTAATAGCCTGCCGCTGAAACAGAAAGGGAAACAACCCTCCTACAATTGAGGATCACCAACTAATTCTATTTCCTATCTTAGCCACTAATATCTCGGCCTTCCTCTTGCTGGCCCGACGGCTCTCTCTACTGCACGCCTGATGTCTCTCGTGCGCCTCCCTGCGTGTGTAGGGGAGACCCCACATGACACACACACCGGTCAGGAGCGCTCACCACTCCACCACCACCACCTCGCTGCTCAGACTGCATTGCCCGGAGCTTTGGATGACAACAGAGGCAGCAGCAGCTGAGGACAATCCTAGTCCTACAGAGGTGAGTGGCTAGAGTTAGACTTCAACTTTCTACTTAAGCATCACCGGTTTATAGGTTAAAGCAACTTACTGCAAAGAAAATAAACAAGAAAAAAGAAAAACAAGCACCTTAGAATGATTTCCTTTGGATGTTGGTGTATTTGCATGTAAAGATGTACAAAATGGAAGAACCTTAGAACCCATGCACCTGATTAAATGGAAACAGATTTGGTCTTTTGATGCTGTGTGTGGTTTGTCTTGTACAGAAATATTATTAGAGCTATCATTACGAAACGAAGTATACAGTAAACAAAACATCAGATGCAAGTGATGCATGCATATAACAAAATTATACTGTTTTTTTTTCACAGGACACGAGGTACAAGCAAGTGGCTAGCTGTTTTCAAATTGCATATTCTATCAGCTTTCACAAACTCCTATATAGGTAGTGGATGCATTGGTAGACGCTTTCTGTTAATTTAAACCTTGCAAATATTGTAAGTATGAAAGAACCAAGATCGATGTTCCCATCTGGCCTCGAGATGCATGTCTACTCACATGGCTAGTCTCGTTGCAGGGAGTTACCCTGTTCTATTGAGTGAGTAGTGAGTGACCCAGACATTTGTAGAAATATCGTACTATACTTCAGTGGAATTTTTCAGTGGAACCAAGTCATTTTTCAGTGCCGGGGTCCACAAGTCAGATTACCAAACGGTGGAAATATAACATCCGGCGGACGGAATGGCACACACACGAAAGAGTTTAAAAACACGGAGACACAAGTGATAGATTGAACTTTTCATTGGCTTTGGTGAGTAGGCCAGCTTTTTAATGGCGTACATGAAAAAGACTATTTAATTGGGTTTAGAAATAAGCCCCAGATTCCAGTTGTTTTAAACCATCGAGATCTCCCTGTTCTTAATTTACTTTAGATCATCTAATTTGAGCCTTGAAAATCGCTACCAGATAAATTAATCGGATAGATCATCTATTTAGCCCTGAACAAAACTAAATGTATATCGAGCAGCAGTATGGAAAGTGGATAAAGGAAAATGAGGTGGGGTTGACACCATTGCTAACTTCTGTACAGCACAAGCAGCATTGTTCTATCATTTACTCCGAAATTGCCAGACAACTTAGCTGTTATGCATAGTATATTACAGAAAAGGATAACCGTATCAGTGCGCACATACAGCCTGGCCCCTTCACCGAAGGGGACGGCGTTGCCGCACGTCTTTCTAGTAACTAGGAAGCACCCACACCTGCAACTAGGCAACTACTGATTCCATTCCATTTCAAGTTTAATTTTTTCACATATATTGCAAACTAACTATGCGACTTCTGTGCGACAAAAAGCTCACAAAGGCAACGTACGCGAGCCGTGACCGTGATATTGAATTAACAGACTGCAAGCTTTTCTGGGTTTGCTGCTGGTACAGAAATATTAGAAGTGATGCATATAGATTACAAAATTACACTGCTTTTTCATAGAACCTGAGATACAAGCAAGTGGTCAGTGGATGTTTCAAATTACAACACAGTAGTGTGCATTCGATTAATTTAAACCTCGCATGAAAATTGTAATATGAAAAACTAAGATCGATGCTCCCATCTGTCCTCGAGATGCAAATACTACTCATCATTTAGCATGCCGATGCGTTCAAATTGCAAAGTTCACGTGCTCCCACATGGTTATAGTCCCATTGGTCAAAGGGAGCTGTCTAAAGTGACCTAGCCATTTGTAGAAACAAATTACAGTTCTATATTATATTGTTTTGGTCGATGCAATCAAGCAGGTCCACTTGTTGGCTCATAGCAACTCAATAGAATCAAGAGTCCAGCGCTCGTGTTATTGGTTCCACTCCTTTTCCTTGCGTCCAGCACCAAAGGAGCTTCTCAGAACCACATCCCACTCCCTTCACCACCCACCAGCATCTGTGCTCCTTCCTTGCATCCAGCACCAGTGTTCTGATCGAGCTCCAGGCGTTCCGATGGCGGAAGTACTGGCCACCATGGTGGTCGGGCCACTGGTGTCCATGGTGAAGGACAAGGCCTCCAGCTACCTGCTGGACCAGTACAAGGTGATGGAAGGCATGGAGGAGCAGCACAAGCTCCTCAAGCGCAAGCTGCCAGCCGTCCTGGATGTCATCACTGACGCTGAGGAGCAAGCGGCAAAAAACAGAGAGGGAGCAAAAGCTTGGCTTGAGGAGCTCCGGATGGTGGCATACAAGGCAAATGATGTCCTGGACGAGTTCAAGTACGAGGCACTCCGCCGCAAAAAGCCAGGGCAGAAGGGCACTACAAGGAGTTTGGTATGGATATAATAAAGCTCTTCCCTTCTCACAACCGTTTTGTGTTCCGTTATAGGATGGCAAACAAGCTCCGCATGATTTTGCAAGAAATTGATGTCCTCATAGCAGAGATGAATACTTTTAGGTTCAAGTTCAAACCACAACCACCAATGTCCTTGAAATGGAGGCAGACAGACCCTAACATGCCAGACCATTCTGTGAACTCACCCTGGGCGTTCGGGTTACCCGCAAAAGTTCGGTCGGGTAGTTCGGGTTTCAAAAGTTCGGGTAATGAAATATGCTACCGAAATAAGCCCCAAAATTCTATTACCCGCAACTTTAGGTACCCGCAACTTCGGGTTCGGGTTCGGGTATACCCATTATACCTGAAATAAATAAAATCACAGCAAACATCGATCAGCACAAAATTTTACATAGAATTAAAAAAAATAAAAAACTAGACAAACAATTGACTCATAAGTTCAAATTTTTAACGGTAGCATCACAAACATTGTCACATCATCAATTTTTAACTGATGCACGAGTGCAAACCACACCACGATGGGCCGATGGCACACAAAGTCACAATTACACATCACGGCAAATAACACAAACATAGGTACTGTAGTTCAAAATCAAAAGTCTGCTGCCTGCAGTGTCCACTGTCTAGTCCATGCGCCCCTCCAGTCTGCTGCCTGCCTCCAGTTCAGTAACAATACAAACACTTATTTCAGCATGTATTTGAGTAGTCAAAACTAATTGCATTTTTACTGAAGAAACAAATTATCCTAGAGTTTGGATATAGTATGGGTAGTTCGGGTACCGGGCTATTCTACCCAAATTACCCAAAGAAAGTTCGGGTATTTCGATTTGCTATCCGAATTACCCAAAGAAACTACGGGTTCGGGTAGTTTGGATCCGGTCCGGTAGTTTGGGTTCGGGTAATGGGTAGTGGGTAATATGCCCGGGGAGACTGTGAACATTGCTACTGAATCAAGAGCAAAAGAGAAGAAGGAGATTGTTGATGCATTGCTTGGCCAAGGGGACAATGTGGGTCTCACGGTCCTTCCTGTAGTAGGAATGGGTGGGATGGGCAAGACCACACTAGCACAACTTGTTTACAATGACTCTGCCATTCAGAAGCACTTCCAGGTTCAGATCTGGGTGTGTGTGTCTGATAACTTTGATATGGATTCCCTGTTTGAAACAATAGTGAAAGAGGCTGGAAAGAATGGTTGTCAAATGACTGGTGATTCAACAATGGAAAAGTTTCAAAGTGCAGTGAGTGGGAAGAAGTACCTCCTTGTACTAGATGATGTATGGAACCGTGAGGCCAAAAGTGGTATAAGCTTAGGTCCTACCTTCATCATGGTAGCCCCGGTAGCTCAGTGTTGACGACAACTCGTGACAAAGATATTGCTCAATTCATGGAGACAATCAAAACCCATGAGATCAAGCAATTGGAAGAAAGCTACATAGAAGAAATTATCAAGAAAGAAGCGTGTAGTGTGCAAGCACAAAAGCCTGATGATCAGCTACTCAGTATGGTTGGTGATGTTGCGAAGAGATGTTCCGGATCACCTTTAGCTGCTACAGCAATGGGCTCTGTACTTCGTACCAAGAATACCGTGCAAGAGTGGGAGGCGTTATTAAAGAGAACCACAATTTGTGATGACGAAAATGGAATCTTACCAATACTCAAGCTTAGTTACAACTGCTTACCGCCACATATGCGGCAGTGCTTTGCCTTTTGTGCATTGTTTCCTAAAGATCACGAGATTGATGTGGAAATGTTGATCCAACTATGGATGGCTAATAGTTTCATCCCGGAGCAACAAGGAGTGTGTCCTGAAGTCACTGGTAAACTCATTTTCAATGAGCTGGCTCAAAGGTCATTTTTCCAAGAGGTGCAGCAAGACAAATTTTACAGGCAAATTACTTGTAAAATTCATGACCTTATGCATGATGTTGCACAAGATTCTATGGGAAAAGAATGTGCCACTTTAGATACCAAACTGAGCCAAAGTGAGGATTTGCTATACTCTGCTCATCATTTATTTCTGTCAGTTGATATCCCAAAAAATGTTGTGAATGCTTCTCGAGAGAAAGGATCTCTAGCTATCCAGACACTGATATGTGATGGGTCCAGAACACCAGATGTGCAGTATTTATCAAAATACTGCAGATCTGTGCGAGCCTTAAAGACCAAACAACATTTATTCCTGGAGCCAAAATATCTTCATCACCTACGGTATCTTGATCTCTCATATAGTAGTATTGAAGCACTTCCTGAAGACATTACCATCCTGTATCATCTCCAAACATTGAACCTATCCTTTTGTTGGAGGCTTGGACAACTTCCAAAGGCAATGAAGTATATGTGTGCCCTCCGTCACCTCTACACTCACAGATGTGATAACTTAAAGAGCATGCCTCCAAACGTCGGACACCTCACTTCATTGCAGACACTTACAGGTTTTGTATTAGGTACTGGCTCGGATTGCAGTAACATGGGAGAGCTGAAAAACTTGGACCTAGGTGGCCATCTAGAGCTAAGCCAGCTCGAAAATATGACAGCGGCAGATGCAAAAGCAGCAAATATTTGGGATAAGAAAAGGCTGGAGGATCTAACATTAAGATGGTCTTATCATATTGAGAAGGAGGTACATAAGGAGGTGCTGGAAGGTTTGAGACCTCATGATGGGCTCAAGGCTCTGAGGATGTATTGCTGCAGGAGCATTGGAATTCCAACATGGATGCTTGAGTTGCAGGGCATGGTGGAGCTCAAGTTACAAGATTGCCAAAATCTCGAGAAGCTTCCTGCACTCTGGCAGCTACAGTCCCTCCAATTTCTTGACTTATGCAACCTGCCAAATTTACATTGTTTGTTCAGTGGTGGTGCCCCGGCTAAGTTTCAGAAATTGAAGAGGATGGACTTGGTGGGAATGCCAAAGTTTGAGACATGGTGGGACACGGATGAGGTGCAAGGAGAAGAGCCATTGTTCCCCGAGGTTGAGTATCTGTCAATTGAGATATGTGCAAACCTCACTGCATTACCAAAAGAATCTGTGGTTAAACAATCTTGTGGCAAAGAAGACACAGAATACCGCTCTGCTTTTCCATCACTGAGAGAAATGAAGTTACATGATTTGGAGAAGTTTCTCAGATGGGAGGCAGCCGAAGAAACTCTAGGAGAAGATGTAACATTTCCTGAGCTTGAGAAACTAGAAATTTGGGGTTGCCCAGGGCTGACTACTTTTCCTAAAGCGCCGAAGCTAAGTACGTTATACCTAGAGGATTGCAGTGAAGAAGCATCCCTACATGCAGCTAGCAGATACATTAATTCATTGTCCAGTATGGGTATATATCCAGCGTCATACAGTTCCGATTGTAATAAAGAAGAAAATTCGATTGAAGTGGTGGTACGTGACCATGAATCTCCCTGCCCCTAGGAGATTTGGTATTAATAGGAGGGTGTGACCATCTCTTCTATCACTCGGTTGCACTGGTGCTATGGAATTGCTTTTGGGCAGCTAGCACAGTTGAAAATCAGTGTGTGCGATGCTCTAGTCTGCTGGCCAGAAAGAGCATTCCGAGGCCTGGTATCCTTGAGGACGTTAAAGATTATCTCCTGCAGTAAACTGACAGGACTCATGGAAGACGATGCTTCTGGTCAGCAATCTGTGCTCGTACAACGGAGTGGAAACCTGCCACGACTAGAGTCCCTGGAGATAACTGGTTGTGAATCTCTGGTGCAGGTCCCAAACCTATCGGCATCTCTCAAGACATTACGTATTGAAGAATGCGGACAACAGTCCATGGTATTTGGTCAGCTGGAGAGTGAAGAGGGTGTTGTACAGCCGGTGGAGACGTCAGCATCATTGATTGCTGCAGGGTCGTCCTCGTCCAGCAGTCAGGGCACGGTGTCAACAGCTGTACTAAAGCCGGTATCATCTTCAGCCAGCAGTAACCATTGCTTCTTTCCATGCCTGGAATCTCTACAAATAATAGAATGCGGTGGCTTGATAGAGGTTGCTAACTTTCCTCCCTCCATCAAGACCTTGAAGATCGTGGAATGTGGCAGTCTTGCTTCGCTGTCAGGAGAGGTCCGGTCGCTGGAACAACTCCACATTTACAGTTGCGACAGCCTGGAATCCTTACCGAATGGGCCCCATCAAGTATACTCATCTCTTAAAGTTCTTAACATTAGTGAATGTCATGGTATAAAGCAGCTTCTACCGAGCCTACAGCAACATCTCGATCACCTCGACGAGAAAGATCTAGATCGCCACCATAAAGGTAATGATCTCTAGTTTCATGGTTCAATTTTTAATTCAACATATAAATGACATAATGTTGGCTAAAACATAACTCCAGTTTAATCATCCTAGTGTTAGTTATTAGAAGATATCTCCAAATTCTTATGCACTTGTGCCACCAAAATTCTTTAACTTTTGGGACTGCACAAATTAACGCGAGGAACATTTGATATCTCCACTTGTGCAATCCTATGCCAGAATAACGAACTATTTTTCCTCTTATTACAATTATCTCGCTGGGCCATTTTGCTAACCAAATTAACCGTTCCATCATGTACAAATTATTTTAGCATATTACACATTACCATGAAAACATTGTGTTTACATTTGTATTGTATCTCATTCATCCAGAGCAAGTGGAGCTTGATTCCAAACCAGAGTCCATGTCCGATGGAGCATCTACAGCTGTAGTACTGAAGCAGCCATCATCAACCAGCACTAATCATTCCGTCGTCTTTCCATGCCTAGAATCTCTACGAATATTTTACTGTCGTGGCTTGACAGAGGTTGCCAACCTTTCTCCGTCCATCAAGACCTTGATGATTTGTAGCTGCCCAGAACTTGTATCCCTGTCAGGAGAGTTCCCGTTACTGGAAGAACTCAGCATTGATAATTGTAAACGCCTGGAATCCTTACCAGAAGGGGCTGATGATCAATCATACTCATATCTTAGAGTTCTTCAGATTACAGGCCTTAGTGGTATAAAGCAGCTTCCACCGAGCTTACAGCAACGCCTGGATCACCTCGAGGAGAAAGATCTAGATGCCCATCTTCTTCAAGGTAATCTCTAGTTAACTTAATGCCTTTTTTTCAATTTAATATACAAATGAATAATAAGTGCCACGAATTAGTGATAAATAAAAAAGGAGTGAAATGCGCCATGGGTCTTTAAACTTTTTCCCACCGCTCATCTAGGTCCATGAACTTTTGTTTTGCTTATCTGGGTCAATGAACTTTTCCCCCCACCGCTCATCCGGATCCAAAACCGTTCATGGTACCCTCCAGGTGGTTTTGGATAGCGGGTTTGCTATAGTAACCATGGTTTTGTATTTTTTCTTTTTATTTATTTCCGTTGAATCTTTGAAAAATTATAGTATATAACTAAAAAAATCATAAATTAGAAAATCCAATTTTATTGGACTTCATATGATAGATCTAAACAGTGAACATATAACATAGTATGCTTCTGTACAAAATTTTTGAATGGTTAAAAATTTAGGTGCTAGGATTACCGGTTTCAAAACTTTGTACTAAATTTTATGATGTTTCTAAGATTTACTAAAATTTTTAAAGATTCAGCGGAAATATAAAAAGAAAAAAAAAAACCTCTGTGCAAAACCGTGGCCATCTCCAACAGTTCCCTATTTTTTTTATATAAAAAACCTGTAGTTTAGGAACTTCTAAAAAGTACTAGGAGGAAAACAAAAAGAACTGAACGCTAGCATGAAGAGGTATAGATCTATTTTGCCTTTAGTTTTTCTGTTCGTGCACGGTACTTCAGACAGGAAGGCGCTGGAGTGCAAACTGACCGGGATGAGAAGGTCATCCTGAAGGCCATATGTGGCCACGGCGCGTATGAGAAGTGCCTGAGGGCCACTTTCCTGGCGACGGATGCTGCGCAAGGACCGATGCATGGCGACGACGGAGGACCGATGCGTCGCGACAGAGGTAGCAACGGCGGCGTGATTGAATATGTATCGATGGCGGTGCTTGCGGAGAAACTGTTTTTTTAGATAATGGTGCGCGGAGGAACTGTTGGAGATGCTTAATGTAGCAAACCCATTATGCAAAACCACCTTCAGGGGTAGTTTGAACGGTTTTGGACCTAAATGAGCGATGGATAAAAGTTCATGGACCTAGATGAGCAAAAGAAAAAAAGTTTATGGACCCGGATGAGAGGTGGTGAAAAGTTTAAGGACCCATGACGCATTTTACTCATAAAAAACTTAAAATAATGAAGTATCCAGAACATCTAGTCAACCACGCATATAAGATAATATATGCTTCGTAGTAGTACAGTCCATACATTGATACACAGTTGGCTGTATTCATACATGCAAAGTTCAAGAATCAACACGCCACATTAATATTTGGTACGTATATATGTCACTTTTTTGGTCCTTACATACGAATTTCGAGAAGAATAATAGTAATAGTAATATTTGGACGGTGGACTATGGCACTTTATCAGCAATGTCTCTAATTTCACCTTCATTTACATGCATATATCAATTCTAACGTCACCTGTGATCAGTACGTACTGGGAGAATCGCAGCATTAATGAGTAAAGCTGGAGTGCTTCAGATCAAGGAGTGAGGACTAGATGAAAGTTGTAACCAAGGTTCGTACCTAGTATCAGCATGCTTAATGAATTCTCTATTTTTATTTTAAATTCCAGTGATGCTGGCTCTTAATGCTGACTTCCTTGGCGGATCATTTCCAGACAAATCATGTATCCAGACTCTACAAAAGAATGGAAGATTCGTCGTTCATGCAGCAACCTTTGTGAAGCTAATTACTCTCCAGTGAAGTTGTCTAATTGAATATTGCATAGCCTTTCTTAGTGAGTAAAGTCGTCTGATTGAGTTTGAGGGCTACTGCAAGGAAGGAGCTGATAGCAGGCCCTGATCGAGTTTGAGCAGAGTTCAATGATGTAATGTGTTCGCAATAAAGTCCCAATTAAAAACTGCAACCTGAAGAATTTATTTAGACAGAGTTCCAGGCTAGCTCTCCACCTTTTCTTGGACCTTCTGTCTTCTTGTCGAAATGTAATGTGTTTGAATATGTACTCTAGCACATGAGAAATAACACAGGCTTGCAGTTCATTGATGTACTATTTTCCCTACACGACTGCGGGGCGAGGATAACTGCCTGGCAAGCTGTGACTCTGTGAGTGCGCTGTTTCAGTTTTTTTTTTTTTGTTCAGTTCAGGGCAGCATCACAAACTAAAGTCCAACAAACTACAGGAGTTGGGCTGCACACGCCAGCTTGATGACAATAACTGAGTGGTTCATTGTCGGATCGTTACCAGACTGCACATGATTGATGGTTCTTGCGGCTCTTAGAAAAAAATGTATTGCATACCCTTTCTGAAGCTAATCTCCAGTAAAGTCCAACTAACTACTGGAAATACAGCACACATTGTAGGATCCTACTAACCTATTCGAAATGAAGCTAATCTCCAGCTTGAGGACAATAACTGAGTTGTGCAGCACAAGGCGCAGAGTTTGGGCAGAAAAGCAGTCCTGGACTGCAAGCTGAAGAATTTGGTTAGCACACAGAGCTGCAGAGTTGCTCTCCATTTCTTGGTCCTATTGTTTACCTTTTTGAAATGTATTGCCTAATTTCTAAATAAGATAGCAGTCCCATCCCATGATGTGTTATTTTCCTACATTGACTCCGGGGAGAGCATAACTATTACACATCTACAGCATATACAATATCGCTGTCGTCCGGCAGACAACTATTTTAAGCTGAACTTGGTGTGCACGGACACTAACAGGTTCAGTTTAGTTTCAGACAGCATCACGAAGTCGAACTAGTGGACTTGCGCTCTACACAGCAATAACTTAGGTGGTTCATCTATCCATATGCTCTGATTTGGCTCAACAAAATCAGAGCGAAGACAAGGAAAACCAACAGAGGCGTGGATCTAACGAGCCAGCAATCTTTGCTTACCGATCAATCTCTGAACTGATTTGTGTGAAAATGAACCATGCACGGGAATACACGACTTCTGCTTACCAATCATTCTTCATCGGTCGCTCAGCAATGCTGGGGCGAATCTGCTACCTGCAGGGGCTGTGTCCGTCAGCAGGTGATGAGAGTTGCTTGAGTGGTGGATGCGGTCTTCGACTGCTATGTGTTCGTGTCATGGCAGACGTCCTCTCGGCGCAAATAAAACCAGAGTTAAAATGCCCTTAGGATTAGGAAACAAACAAACAGAGTACCAAGAACCACGAAGGCCACACAGCTACAGATTAGAGAAAATATCCCAGTAGCCTCATGAGGACATACCAAGATTACAGAACATATCCCAGTAGCTACAGAGTTTTAGGAGGAGGCCGGCGGCGGCGGGAACGGCACCTCGACGAGCCCTTCCAGCATCAGAATAACGCTCTTCATGGCCGGCCTCGCCTGGGGCTCCGCCTGCGCGCACCACACCGCCACCTTGACGGCACGCTCCACCTCCGGCGCCTCCACCGCCTCGTCTTCGCAGCCCACCACGTGGCTCATCACCTCGCCACGCACCAGCCACTCGCGAGCGCACTCCATGAGCGTCCGCTCGGCGCCGGCCTCCTCCAGCTCCATGCTCCGCCGGCACGTCACGATCTCCAGCAGCACCACGCCGTAGCTGTACACGTCCGCCTTCACCGTCAGCGGCCCGACGCCGCGGTACCACTCGGGGCCATGTACCCGCGCGTGCCGCGCACCCCCGTGAACGTCCGCGTCTGGTCCGGCAGCAGCAGCTTCGCCAGCCCGAAGTCGGCGATCTTCGCCGTGCCCGACACGTCCATCAGGATGTTCTGCGGCTTCACGTCGCAGTGGATCACCCGGCTGTCCAGCTCGTCGTGGAGGTAGTGCAGCCCGCGCGCGACGTCCAGCGCGATGCCCATCCGCTCGCCCCACGCCGGTGGTCCGCCGCTCTCTTGAACAGACGCTCCGCCAGCGAGCCGTTGCTCATGTACTCGTACACCAGCAGCCGGTTGGCGCCCTCCTGGCAGAACCCCAGCAGCCGGACAAGGTTCCGGTGGCTCGTCCGCCCGATGGCGCGCACTTCCCGCTGGAACTCCACCTCCCCTTCCTCCACCACCTTCTCCAGCCGCTTCACGGCGATCGCCTTCTCGCCGCCGTTGTGCAGCAGCGTGCCACGGAACACCGTGCCGAACGCGCCGCGGCCCAGCGGCTCGCGGAAGCCGCACGTCGCGTTCTCCAGCTCCTGGTAGCTGTACGACCTCAGGGGCGCCTCCTCGTCCAGGGCCTCCGCCGCGTCCGGCCCCGAGAACGTCCTCCGGTTCGCCCAGAACAGCCGCGCCGCCGCCAGGAGCGCGGCAAACGACACGCAAGTCAGGAGCCCGCTGCAGACCAGCGCGATGGTGCCCACGCGCCCGACGCGGTGGCTCCCGCCGCCAGGCGCCGCCGTCCCAGCTGAGTTCTTGACGAACAGCGTGTACGCACCGCCCGGGCGGCCGTACAGGAGAGGGAGCTGCTGCTTGGTGCACGTGCCGCCGTTGTTGTCCAGCAGCACGGCGGCGCATACACAGTCGGCCACGCACGCGGCCTGACAGTCGGCCGCGCTCGTGGCCGCGCCCAGCACGGCATAGGGGTTGTTGGCCCACGTCATGTTCGGCAACGCGTCCATGCTGGCACCAGCTGCGGCGGCCGCGCAGTCGCCGTCGCGTGAGGTCTCGGTGCACCCGAGCGCGGTTTTGCTGGCGTCGATGAAGTCGAATCCCGGCGGGCACAGGCAGCTGGGCTGCGCTTCTCGATCGAGCACGCAGTAGCTGTTGACCCCGCAGGCGCCCTTGACTTGGCACCGGTCGTTCGGCCCGATCCACTGCACGCCGGTCGTCCACGCGCCGCCGGGCGCGACGGCGTGGCGGTACAGGCGGAGGACGCCGTCGGGGTCCAGCGTGACCCGGTAGAAGACGTCCGCCTCACCGGGCGATCACGCGTCCCCTGGGCGCGTCAGGTTGGTGTATTCGCCGTTGTCGCCGGTGAGGTAGAGTACTCCGGTGGCATCGAGGCGCACGGTGAGGGGGAGCCCACCACGAACTTGTCGCTGGCCCGCCAGTACACGGCCGCGATGCTGTCCGTCTGCACAGGGTGCATGACGAGGCTGCCGTCGCTGAGCTGGTTGGTGAGACGGTACTTACCAGTGGCCCTGATTACCGGCGAGACGCTAGAGAAGAGCTGCGCGCCAGGCACGAGGTCCTGGCCAGGGGCAAGGTGTCCGTGGGGACGCGAAGGTGGACCACACCACGGTCCCGTTAGCACTGTAGATCACGAAGCTGCCGTCGTCGCGCATGCCCGCTGCGGCGACCGTCTGGGCGCCGCCACGGCGAGCCTCCTGTACTGGCCGTCGTCGGCGCCGGTCCAGATGAGGCCGCCGGAGATGATCTGAAGCTCGCCACCCATGGCCGGCGTGTCGTTGCGAGCGGCCGTCCACATGACGGTCACGTTAGGCGCGGTGGTGAGCCAGACACCGACGCCGAGGCCGCCGCCCGTGGCATAGAAACCGAAGGCGAAGCGGCCAGACGGGGAAAACCAGGCGGCACCGGCGGCGGCCCGCAGGGAGGACCCCAAGGTGATGTTGGTCTGCGCACCTGACATGGGCAGGGAAGCAACCGTGGCGACTGCGAGGAACAGCAGACGGATGGCCATAGGCATAGGTATAGCCATGGCTGCAGAGCTAGCTAAACTAATGTCGGGAGTAACCATGTGTGCGCGCGGGCTTAAGCTAAGCTAGCTCCATACATGTATGCAATGGTAGAGCAGCAGTGTGACGAATGCACTTCCTCTGTTCCTCATCTAGCAGCTTGACTTGACCAAGTAGTATTTCTACTTATAAGCTTTTTTTTTGGGAAAGGGAGAGCTTAATTATATTAAATTAAAACAATGTTATTACAAACATGGGCTAACGCGGTCCACACACAGTCGGAGTGCCATTAGCAATAAGTACATCAGAAAGCTCTCTCTTACCAAACTGACACAACACATGAGCTGCTTCGTTCGCACTCCGGTGATATTTGGATACTCTGATATCCTGAAAAGGTTGAAGGACTTTCTTTGCTGCAGCTTATAGAACGATTTATACCCGGGTCCTTTAGATAGCATACTGTCGCCAAACAGTCAGATTCTAGCCATAGAGGTCCATTCCAGGAGGCGAGAGTATGTTTTAGACCCACCCACGCAGCAAGACATTCTGCTTCTTCAGCCGTCCTGCATCGCTTGTCATTTGACCATCCACAGAGCAGCACCTCGCCAACATGGTTTCTTGCAATGAAACCAAGCCCAGCATGACCAGAGTGGGAGTCAAAACCCGCATCCACATTTAGTTTTATCCAATCAGGTGGAGGAGGCGACCAAGAAACCTTTCATTTTGAACACTATGAGTAGCAAGGGAGGATTCAGTCTGGTCAGAGGAACAGATTGCTTTCTCTTTACCTTTGGCATCCAACTCACTGGATGGGATAATTGGTGTGAGGTAGTTTTGAAGAAAAACAACCGATGACGATATGATTCTTTCACCCTTCCCGAAGATGATGTCATTCTGAGCAGAGGAAGACTCACCGGTCAAGTCAAGCTTATAAGTAGAAATACTACTTGCTCAAGTCAAGCTGCTAGATGAGGAACAGAGGAAGATGATGTCGCCGCCGTCCTCATCTAACCGACTGACTTGGCTCTTGTATTTTTATTGACACTATTGAGCAGGATCAGCAGCCAGTCAGTCCAGTATAATAAAAGGAAGACTCACCGGGAAGGTCCCAGACTTGGCGGAGAGCAACAGCTTTGGTGCATCGGACCATGGCATGGTGATCGGATTCAGGTCCCAAGCCACAGATAGAGCACGTGGCATCCGGGATTAAGTGGTGTTCCAGTCTGTTTGTTTGCACAGCAAGGCCATTTCATGCCAACTTCCATGTGAAGATTTTCACCTTCTGTGGCACCGGTGCTTTCCAGATCGCCTCAAAATTTATCCTATGATCAGATGTGCTTTTGCTACACTCATTGGGGTTTGTCTCTGCTGCAAACTTGTTAAGCTTGATTCAACATGACATTCGTTCACCTCTCAGTTGACTCCATTGACCACTAAATTATAATGTAAAATTCGTATTGGCCAACGACCGCGATCTGCGGTGTAGCTAATAAGATGCACAAGAACAGTCCATGATGGATGGCGATAGGAAAGACCAGCTGGATTTTGTGCTAGTGACGCAATGGTATTATGTAATGGGGGCCGGCAACCAGTTGCAGCTTAGAGAGCCAAGGAATTCAACACACTTACACACACGGTAGGTACGGTGGACACGGCAACATAGCAATGGAAACTGGAAAATTCAGGCAGGGAAACAACAAGAAGAGTACTTTATGTATCCGGCCAGAGGATGAAACGACTTTAGAGTCCAGAGTAGTACTTTATGGTTTCATTTATTTCTTTTGTAATCGTCGTCAGGCTACAACCCCTAGCTAAAGCATCTCCAGGAGACTAGACAAAATTGTTTTGTAAATTTCAAGATTTAACCATTATGTAAAATAGAAAGCCTATAAAAAAACAAGGGATCTACAATACCTTGTTATTTCTCACTAACAAAAGTGCCCGTGCGTTACAACGGGTCGTTATTTTCACTCTTAAGTTGTTAATAACACCTTCCTTACCATGGCATAAACGTAGTGCCAAGCCGTGAGTCCAAACTCGAAGCAAGGAACTGGAGTACCGCAGACAATAAAAAAAGAAGAGAGAAACTCTCTTTTTAATATTATGTATGTATAGATTCGGTACTGGACTCTCCAAAATTCATCATGCCATAGTACTTTTCTCTCACAACAACAAAAAAAAACCTGTTGTAAGCACCAGAAACCACCAGCCAGACATATGTTAATCTCGGAGGTTGAACCAAAGTTACGTTCTTTGATAAAACCACATGTGCTTGGGTTTGCCTCTTTTGCTTGTCCTCACGTCATGTTCATGCACATATGTTGCCAAAAGCAAATAAATAAATCCGAGTTGCTTCTTAACATCAGCAAATTAATCGTGTCACTGCTCTTAATACAGTCGGCGCCTCCTTATATATGGTAATCCGTTGCCGTTCTTGTACACAACTATGCACACGTTGATAGTTATCCTCATGCACAAAATTATTCTTCTCTCTTCTCATCCTTGCCAAATACCGTTATCCTAGAGTCTGATCAAATAAATAATCCATCCAAAGGAATGAACAATCCTTGACATCCCGCATGCTTCTGCTGACTTTTTTTTTTTGAATGTATCTCCTAATCGAACTCACCTTTGTCCAAGCCATCAGGCCAGCAGTAATCTACTCAGACTCCACGATGAGCCCTCTAGTGATTGCGTGTGTAACGGTGGGCAGATTCGATTCCTCAAAGATTCTGGTGAACACCTGAAATAACTTTAGCTCTCCGTTTTCTATTTGCTATGTACATGCCAGTATCTTTTATATGAGTTTCTATATAGAATAACACACTTGTCTGATATCTTTGCTAATCCGAAGACTTTGTTTTGTTTTGTTTTGTTTTGTCGCTATGTCGGATGATTTTTAGTGCATTTGATAAAGTAATTCCTAGAACCGGTTCTTTTCTAGAGGCGCCAAGTATGATCCGTGTGGATGCTAGATATTGAGTTGTAACTTGTATAAGCGTAATTAACAAAAGTGAATGCGGGCCGGACATCCATGACTCTAGGAGACGGTCGGCTAGCTTGATCCGTATTTGAGACAGACTCTATCGAGCGGTCGTATCAACTTTGCACTCTGCCGAGACAGAATCAGCAGGCGGGCACACTTATCCGATCTAAACCATTGATGCCAATCCGATGACTGAGGGCGATCCTACGGTCTGGAGGGGGGGACGACGGAAATTTTCTCGTTTTATTAGTAGGTATAGATATAGATATGCTATATTAAAAACATGCCACGACACATAACTACTAGTAGCCGATTCCAACCTCCTCTCGGAGCCTCGGACCCGTTCCTCGCGCATGAATAGGACTCCTGGACTCATCCCACGGCGGTTAATTTTCCCGTATTTTATTGATTATATGCTTATTGCATACATTTTGGTGTGGCTAGTTTTTTTAAGAGGAGATCCAATCCAAAAGATGGTGATATGGTTATTGAGAGTATACCATCACTAAGAGCAGCTCCAGTGTGTCCTCCAACCGAACCGGGGGAGAGGGAAAAGGACCACGGTTAAACTTCTACGCTGGAGCCACCGAACCGAGGGAAAAAATTTGATGGTTCAACTCTCCAACTTAGAGCAGCCCCAATGTGTCCTCCAACCGAACCGTGGGGAGAGAGGAAAAGGACCACGGTTCACTTCTACGCCGGAGCCCCCGAACCGAGGGAAAAAATTTGATGGTTCAACTCTCCAACTTAGAGCAACCCCAATGTGTCCTCCAACCGAACCGTGGGGAGAGAGAAAAAGGACCACGGTTTGCTTCTACGCTGGAGCCACCGAACCGAGGGAAAAAAATTTGATGGTTCAACTCTCCAACATGTTCAAACCGAGCCATTAAAAATTTTCACTTCGATAACAGCACCTCGTCCACGAACCGGACACCTGCTCCCGACGTCCCGACGCGGCCCGCGTGCTCCAATCCCGGGCGGCCCTGTTCCCGCACGGCGCTGCCGCCGCTTTGCTCCCGCTAACCGCCCGGCTCCCGCCCAACTCCCTGCTCCGCCGCGCTGTGCTCCCGCCCGACACGCCGCCCACCCCTGCTCCCAGACGACGTACCGCCGCGCGGCTCTGCTCCCGCTAGCCGCCCGGCTCCCGCCCGACGCCCTGCTCCCACCGACACCTTGCTCCGCTGCCCGCTTCGCCGCCCGGGCTCCGCCCGACGCCCCTGCTCCCGCCCGACGCCCTGCTCCCACCGGCGCCTTGCTCCGCGGCCGCCCGTGCTCGCCCGCCGACGCGCCCCCACCCTGCTCCCGTACGACATGCCGCCGCCGCCCTTCTCCCGCCGACGCAGCCGCATGGGAGCCGCCGCCCTGCTCCCGCCCGACACGCCGCCCGCTCTCCTCCCGTGCGGCGACGCCGCCGCTGCCGCCCTGCTCCTACCCGACGCAGCCGTGGGGGAGCAGCCGCCTTTGCTCCCGCCCACGCCAGCCCGACCTGCTCCCGTGCGAGGGCGAAAGGGAGGAGACGAAGGGGGAGGAGAAGCCCGACTCAGCGATGCTCACGCTGGAGGCCATGCTCAAAATCGATTTCAGAGGACAGAGTTGTGTCGTGGTCGGTTCGATTCCACACTGGAGCTGCTGTAATGACTTGACATCGAGAAACATCAGCAGAAACTTTTATGTAGCTAAGCTATATAACTCTTATAAGAACAAACCCCACTAGCCTATTTCTTTGCGATCTCATGAAGCCACGCCATCATCAGGGTCCACAGCTCACTAACATGCAACCAATTTCGTTCATGACCTTTCAATCCTATACCCGTTCTCCGTGTTTCATCTCCCCATTTACTTACTAGTATATTGCCCGTGCTAACGCTCGGCTTATCTTGGGATGCTAATAAAAACCAGTTTTTTCGTAGTTTACACAATTGTATTTGAGCCATAACAATTCATGAACACTTTTGCATATAAGAAGACATTGTAAAGTTATTCTTGTATTAACCATCTAAGTTACATCTAGATACAAATAAAATGTGTATTTGCACAAGAATTTTGTCACTCTGTTAGCTTCACTATATTCAGAAGCGCACATCAAACTGCGATATTGGAGCTCTACTCGCCATATGCTCGTAACATGGTCTCAGTATTAATAGATTCAACAAAAAATAAATAATCTATTTAGTCATTGCGACCAGAAGTACTTCAAGAAAAAGAATGCAAAACAAAATGAGAAATATGCTCCAAAACTACTGGTTGTGTGACAATTTTCATCTATGAGATATTGCTAAGATTTAACGGCTGGAAAGGTAAAGTAGCTGGAGGACTGAGAATTACAAACAGAAGATAAAGTTATGGTCATTAGAGCTGGCATCCAAAAATTCGTCAGGGGTACATCATCTCCAGCATCACACTTTGCCCTGCAGACTCATGAAGATGGAGAAGAGACATCAATCAAATACGAAAATGGCAGGGCCGGAACCGGTAGCAGTAGAGGTTGAGGAAGACGATGAATCACCTTTTGATGAACTTCCTCGGATATTTTGCATCATCTCGGCGGCCGCAGCAGCCAGTGTTGCCCAGGCCTCCGGCTCGCTCACCATGGAAAACGCGGCCAGGCACAGCGCGGGCGCACACGCTTTCCACCCGACAGCAGCGCGTACCGCATCGTTTCATGCAGTGACGTGATGGGCTCCCGGCAGGGATAGCCACGTCGGCGGCATGTTCAACGCGATCGCGATGATGGGCACGACAACGGCGCCATGATCCCGCCCTCGCCGAGGCATCGATTGATCACCGCGGGTTCCCGAGTAGGCTCTGGAAGCACCGGTGGAAGGAAGAGCGACACGACTTCGCGGGTATTGGCGAGATGGAAGGAGAGATCGCGCCCTGATTTGAGGAGTCCGGCGGGATCTTGGATGAGGCCACTGGCCACGGAGATGGCAGATGATGACGATCGCGGTTGCCGACGCCGAAACGCCGCCCGTCGCCGCTTGTCCGTCCCCGTCCGCAACCCCCAGCTCGACGTCGGACTGCTCGCCATCGCCTAGGTCTTGTGGCATGCTCCCGGCGAGGATAGTTTCAGATCGCGGGCGCCGTCGTGCTCGTGGCGAGTCAGCGGCAGTCCGCCGTGTGGATCTCGTGGCGAGTCACGGGCA
The DNA here is from genome assembly GCA_015847255.1 of Hyparrhenia diplandra. NCBI lineage: Eukaryota > Viridiplantae > Streptophyta > Magnoliopsida > Poales > Poaceae > Hyparrhenia > Hyparrhenia diplandra. Next base: position 151,628 of record JADLZK010006542.1, on the reverse strand, counting down.
GTCGGCCGTCGATCTCGTGGCGTGCCCCGGCAGTCGGCCGTCGATCTCGTGGCTCGACGGCCGGCAGTTCGTGGTCGATCCCAGTAGGGTTTTGATGGGCTCGGCGGCCGGCAGTTCGTGCTGCGATGGGTCAATCCCAGTAGGGTTTCGTGGAGCCGCGTTTGTTTTAAATTTTTTCCGGTGTTCGATGGGTGCGAACGATGGGGTTCGAACGCTGTTCGCTAGTAGCGATGCCGCGATGCCGCTAGCGATGAGATGTCCGACCATGCATCAAACATTGAATCCTAGCCCTTGGTCGTGAGATCCGGCGGATGGTGTTGCTTATGCCAAAAATAGAAAGAAGTGTGCCATTATAGTATAGATTTTTTCCGGTGTTCGATGGAGTGCGAACGATGGGGTTCGAACGTTGTTCGCTAGTAGCGATGCCGCGGCGATGAGATGTCCGACCATGCATCAAACATTGAATCCTAGCCCTTGGTCGTGAGATCTTGCTTATGTCAAAAATAGAAAGAAGTGTGCCATTATAGTTTATATAGTATAGATAGATGAAGACCTCATGCTGACAAAGAATTGGAAGTGTAAACAGGCCATAATAAACAGACCCACCACGTGGGAACTCAAACACCAAACGCCGGAGAGCAAAGGCCTTTTTATTCACTTGGGTGTCTCATTTGCTGGATACAGTTGCTTTCTTGCAGCTTTATCGTCTCCTTCCAGATAGATTTGGGTTGAAGACCGATCAGGCCGGGAAAGCTTCCTCCAATTCAGCTCCATATCCATCCAAACAATGGCAGAGACACAAATAATGCATCCAGGGTTTGGGAAATAGAGGGCGTGCAGACATTAGAGCGGTGGAGTCCATCCTGCAGTGCGGGTTCATCTTCCAAAAGGGATCGGCGCTGGCCATGCTCTTTGCTTGCTCCGGTGATCCGCCATGGGCTCTGTCGCGTGGCCGCGTTTGCCGGCGGCGAGGAGAGGATTGGGAGTTCCACTCTGAAAAACGGCGTCTTCAGAAGCATCAAAGGATCCCATCCGTGGTCGTCTCAGCCCAGTTCAAAAACAAGGCGTTTGGGTCCATAGGTATGGGGCCTTAGAATGTTGTGTTGTGGGCAGGGCATGCTGAATTAGTGGAGCCTATCTGCACGAAATTAAAGGCCCATGTAGGGAGGAGGATCTGATTTAGGGTCCATTTTCCTTGGGCTCTTGGCCTGGCCCAAGCTTTCACCGGCTTCGAGTCTTCCACCAATGGTCAACGAGAGCGCCGCCCCTCTTCGTTCCCCCTCCGTCGGCGGCCGGCGGCTGGTCGCCTCGCCGCCGACCAACTCGTCCGATTAAGCAACGCTTGACGGGGAACCTGTGGACGGAAGCCGCCACGGCTGCTCTCGCCCATGGGCGGGAGGCGCAAGATGGAGCCGTTGATCATAGGTCTGTGCACTCATTCCAACCCATGCCTCTTTTCCTTTGTTTTTTCACTCTGGTTTTATGTAGTGGGCGTGAAGCCAAAATAGAGCGTATGTGTAGATGAACCAAGCAGCTAGTAGTTATTTTTCATCCTGCAGAGGAATCCTCATGCTCCAGTAATCCAGTTATGTAGGAAAATATTAGTACATCATTGAATTGCTACCTGTGTTTTTTTTTTCTTTTCTTTTGTGCTAGAGCACAATGCAAATTCAATTACATTATTACATTTCAAAAGGAAAGCAGTAGGACCAAGAAATGGTGGAGTTAGCCTGGACCTCTATCGGCTAATTAAATTGTTATATTTGAATTCCAATTAAATTTTTTTAAACGGTCTCAGATGAAGACACACTCTATAATAAATTAAATTGTAATCCTCGACTACATACAAAATCTTGTAGTAGTCTGTGGGGGTGTGACATGGGTGAGGAGGCTAACTTCGGCGCGTGCTCAATGCCGCAAATACACAACCGGTCAGGAGTGCTCACCAGTCCACCACCACACCTTGCTGCTCGGACTGCATTGCCCGGAGCTTGGATGACAACAGCTGCTGCTGCAGCAGAGGACAATCCTAGTCCTACAGAGGTGAGTGGCTAGAGTTAGACTTCAACTTAACTACCTAAGAATCACCAGTTTATAGATGAAAGGCACTTAGTGAAAGGAAAATAAATAAGAAAAAGATAAACGAGCACCTTAGAATGATTTCCTTTTTGATGTTGGTGTATTTGCATGTAAAGATGTAAAAAAATGGGAGAATCTTAGAATCTATGCACCAGATTAAATGGAATTATGCGCCACAATGGAATCGATCTTTTGATGCTGTGTGTGGTTTGTCTTGTACAGAAATATTATTAGAGCTATCATTACGAAAAGAAGTATGCAGGAAACAAAACATTAGATGCAACTGATGCGCATGCATATAAAAAAATTATGCTTTTTTTCACAAGACACGAGGTACAAGTACAAGCAAGTGGCTAGCTGTTTTCAAATTGCATATGCTTTCAGCTTTCACAAACTCCAATATTGGTAGTGGATGCATTGGTAGACGCTTTCTGTTAATTTAAACCCTGCAAATATTGTAATATGAAAGAACCAAGATCGATGTTCCCATCTTGCATCGAGATGCATGTCTACTCACATGGCTAGTCTTGTTGCAGGGAGTTATCCTGTTCTATTGAGTAAGTGACCCAGGCATTTGTACAATGTCGTACTATACTTCAGTGGAATTTTTCAGTGCAACCAGATCATTTTTCAGTGTCGGGGTCCACAAGTCAGGTGACCAAACGGTGGAAATCTTGCACCCGGCAAACGGAATGGCACACACGAAAGAGTTCAAAAAACACGGGGACACAAGTGATAGATTGAACTTTTCAATGGCTTTGGTGAGTAGGTCATCTTTTTTTAATGGCGTACATGAAAAAGACTATTTAATTGGGTTTAGAAATAAGTCTAGATTCCAGTTGTTTTAAACCATCTAATTTGAGCCTTGAAAATCACTACCAGATAAATTAATCGGATAGATCATCTATTTAGCCCTGAACAAAACTAAATGTATATCGAGCAGCAGCATGGAAAGTGGATAAAGAAAAATGAGGTGGGGTTGACACCATTGCTAACTTCTGTACAGCACAAGCAGCATTGTTCTATCATTTACTCCGAAATTGCCAGACAACTTAGCTGTTATGCATAGTATATTACAGAAAAGGATAACCGTATCAGAGCGCACATACAGCCTGGCCCCTTCACCGAAGGGCACGGCGTTGCCGCACGTCTTTCTAGTAACTAGGAAGCACCCACACCTGCAGCTAGGCAACTACTGATTCCATTTCAAGTTTAATTGTCTTTCACATATATTGCAAACTAACTATGCGACTTCTGTGCGACAAAGCTCACAAAGGCAACGCGAGCGTGACCGTGATATTGAATTAACAGACTGCAAGCTTTTGTGGGTTTGCTGCTGGTACAGAAATATTAGAAGTGATGCATATAGATTACAAAATTACACTGCTTTTTCATAGAACCTGAGATACAAGCAAGTGGTCAGTGGATGTTTCAAATTACATTACAATAGTGTGCATTCAATTAATTTAAACCTCACATGCAAACTGTAATATGAAAGAACTAAGATCGATGCTCTCATCTGTCCTCGAGATGCAAATGATGTACTACTCATCATTTAGCATGCCGATGCGTTTGAAATTGCAAAGTTCACGTGCTCCCACATGGTTACAGTCCCGTTGGTCGAAGGGAGTTGTCTTAAGTGACCTAGCAATTTGTAGAAACAAATTACAGTTCTATATTATATTGTTTTGATCGATGCAATCAAGCAGGTCCACTTGTTGGCTCATAGCAACTCAATAGAATCAAGAGTCCAGCGCTCGCGTTATTGGTTCCACTCCTTTTCCTTGCGTCCAGCACCAAAGGAGCTTCTCAGAACCACATCCCACTCCCTTCACCACCCACCAGCATCTGTGCTCCTTCCTTGCATCCAGCACCAGTGTTCTGATCGAGCTCCAGGCGTTCCGATGGCGGAGGTACTGGCCACCATGGTGGTCGGGCCACTGGTGTCCATGGTGAAGGACAAGGCCTCCAGCTACCTGCTGGACCAGTACAAGGTGATGGAGGGCATGGAAGAGCAGCACAAGATTCTCAAGCGCAAGCTTCCGGCCGTCCTAAGCGTCATCACCGACGCTGAGGAGCAGGCAGCGAAAAACAATGAGGGGGCCAAAGCTTGGCTTGAGGAGCTCGGACAGTAGCCTACAAGGCGAATGATGTCCTTGACGAGTTCAAGTACGAGGCACTCCGCCGCAAGGCCAAGGCAGAGGGGCACTACAAGGAGTTTGGTATGGATGTCATAAAGCTCTTCCCTTCTCACAACCGTTTTGTGTTCCGTTATAGGATGGCAAACAAGCTCCGCATGATTTTGCAAGAAATTGATATCCTCATAGCGGAGATGAACGCCTTTAGGTTCAAATTCAAACCGCAACCACCCATGTCCTTGAAATGGAGGCAGACAGACCCTAACATCCCAGACCATTATGTGAACATTGCTAGTGAATCAAGAGCAAAAGAGAAGAAGGAGATTGTTGATGCATTAGTTGACCAAAGAGACAATGTGGGTTTCAAGGTCCTTCCCATTGTAGGAATGGGGGGGATGGGCAAGACCACATTAGCACAGCTTGTTTACAATGACTCCATTATTCAGCAACATTTCCAGGTCCGGCTTTGGGTTTGTGTGTCTGAAAAAACTTTGATGTGAAGTCCTTGGCTGAAAGAATTGTGGAAGAAGCTCGTAAAAACAAATGGTTCTCAAGCAAATGGAACTACAGCATTGGAAAAGCTGCAAAATGCAGTTAGTGGGAAGAGGTACCTCCTCGTATTGGATGATGTCTCGGAACCGTGAGGCCAACAAGTGGGAAGAGCTGAGGTCCTACCTTCATCATGGTGGCATTGGTAGCTCGGTGGTGACAACAACTCGTGATGAAAATATTGCTCAGTTCATGGGGACAATCAAAGCCCATAAGATCAAGGGCTTGGATCTAAGTTCCATAGAAAAAATTATCAAGACAAGAGCATTCAGTTCACAAGCACGAGAGGCCTGATGATGAGCTACTCAAAAAGATGATTGGTGATGTTGCGAAGAGATGTTCTGGTTCTCCTTTAGCTGCTACAGCATTGGGCTCAGTACTGCGCGTACCAAGAATACCGTGCAAGAATGGGAGGCGGTATTAAATCGAAGCACAATTTGTGATGAGGAAAATGGAATCTTACCAATACTCAAGCTTAGTTATAACTGCTTGCCGCCACATATGAGGCAGTGCTTTGCCTTTTTGTGCGGTGTTTCCTAAAGATCACGAGATTGATGTGGGAATGTTGATCCAACTATGGATGGCTAATAGTTTCATCCCGGAGCAACAAGGAGTGTGCCCCGAAGTCACCGGTAAACAAATTTTCAATGAGCTGGCTCAGAGGTCATTTTTTCGGAGGTGCGAGAAAGACAAATTTGAAAGGCAAATTACTTGTAAAATCCATGACCTTATGCATGATGTTGCACAAGATTCGATGGGAAAAGAATGTGCCACTTTAGATACCAAACTGAGCCAAAGTGAGGATTTGCTATACTCGCTTTCGTCATTTATTTCTGTCAGTCGATATCCCAGAAATGTTGTGAATGCTTCCCGAGATAAAGGATCTCTAGCTATCCGGACACTCGATATGTGATAGGTTCGAACACTATTTGATGGGTTCAGAACACTTTGGATGTGCAACATTTATCAAAATACTGCAGATCTGTGCGAGCCTTAAAGACCGAACAAGGTTCATTCCTGAAGCCAAAATTTCTTCATCACCTACGGTATCTTGATCTCTCAGACAGTAGTATTGAAGCACTTCCTCAAGATATTACCATCCTATATCATCTGCAAACATTGAACCTATCTGATTGTACAAGGCTTGAGAAACTTCCAATGGCAATGAAGTATATGAGTGCCCTCCGTCACCTCTACACTCACGGATGTGATAAGTTAAAGAGCATGCCTCCAGACCTCGGACACCTCAATTCATTGCAGACACTTACATGTTTTGTATTAGGTACTGGCTCGGGTTGCGGTAACATGGGAGAGCTGAAGAACTTGGACCTAGGTGGTCAGCTAGAGCTAAGCCAGCTTGAAAATGTGACAGCGGTAGAAGCAAAAGCTGCAAATCTTTGGGATAAGAAAAGGCTAGAGGAACTAACATTAAGATGGTCTGATGATATTGAAAAGGAGGTACATAAGGAGGTGCTGGAAGGTTTTAGGCCTCATAATGGGCTCAAGGCTCTGAGGATGTATTGCTGCAGGAGCAGTGGTATTCCAACATGGATGCTTGAGTTGCAGGGCATGGTGGAGCTCAAGTTAAAAGATTGCCAAAATCTCAAGAAGCTTCCTGCACTCTGGCAGCTACAGTCCCTCCAATTTCTTTACTTATGCAACCTGCCAAATTTACATTGTTTGTCCAGTGGTGGTGCTCCGGCCAAGTTTCAGAAATTGAAGAGGATGTACTTGGAGAAGATGCCAGAATTTGAGACTTGGTGGGACACGAATGAGGTGCAAGGACAAGGGCCGCTATTTCCCGAGGTTGAGTATCTAACAATTTGGCATTGTGAAAGCCTTACAACATTTCCAAAAGCATTCGTGGTTAAACAATCTTGTGGCAAAGATGACACGGAATACCGCTCTGCGTTTCCATCACTGAGAGAAATGGAGCTACGTGGTTTGGAGAAGTTTCGCAGATGGGAGGCCGTCGAAGAAACTCTAGGAGAAGATGTAACATTTCCTCAGCTTGAGACACTAAAAATTTGGGGTTGCTCAGGGCTGACTACTTTTCCTAAAGCACCAAATCTAAGTACGTTAGAGCTAGGGGATTGCAGTGAAGAAGCATCCATACAGGCAACTAGCAGATACATTAATTCATTGTCCAGTATGTGTATGCATCCAGCGTCACACAACTCCGACTGTAATAAAGAAGAAAATTTGATTGAAGTGGTGGTACGTGACGATGAATCTCCCTGCCCTCTAGGAGATTTTATATTAGAAGGAGGGTGTGACCGTTTCTTCTATCACTCGGTTGCACTGGTGCTATGGAATTGCTTTGGGCAGCTAGCACAGTTGGAAATCAGAGAGTGTGATGCGCTAGTCTACTGGCCAAAAAAAGTGTTCCGGGGCCTGGTATCCTTGAGGACGTTAAAGATTATTTTTTGCAGCAAACTGACAGGACTCATGGAAGACGATGCTTCTGGTCAGCAATCTGTGCTCGTACAACGGAGTGGAAACCTGCCACGCCTGGAGTCCCTAGAGATATACGGTTGTGGATCTCTGGTACAGGTTCCAAAACTATCAGCGTCTCTCAAGACGTTACATATTCAATGCTGTGAAAGTCTCAAGTCCATGATATTTGGTCAGCTGGTGAGTGAAGAGGGTGTTGTACAGCCGGTGGAAACGTCACCATCATTGATTGCTGCAGGGTCGTCCTCCTCGTCCAACAGTGGGGCCACGGTGTCAACAGCTGTACTGAAGCCGGTATCATCTTCAGCCAGCAGTAACCATTGCTTCTTTCCATGCCTGGAATCTCTGAAAATAATCGAGTGCTATGGCTTGACAGAGGTTGCCAACTTTCCTCTGTCCATCAAGACCTTGGAGATTATCCGATGTCGCAGTCTTGCTTCCCTGTCAGGAGAGGTCCGTCGCTGGAACAACTCATTATCGCAGGTTGCGAAAGCCTGGAATCCTTACCGAATGGGCCCCATCAAGTATACTCATCTCTTAGAGTTCTTGAGATTAGCTTCTGTGAGGGGATAAAGCAGCTTCTACCGAGCCTACAGCAACGTCTCGATCACCTCAACGAGAAAGTTCTAGATCCCCACCATGAAGGTAATGATCTCTAGTTTCATGGTTTAATTTTTAATTGAATATATAAATGACATAATGTTGCCTAAACCATAACCCGGTTTAATCATTCGAGTGTTAGTTATCAGAAGATATCTCCAAATTATTATGCACTTGTGCCAACTAAATTCTTTAACTTTATTTTGGGACTGCACAAATTAACACGAGGAACAATTGATGTCATGTCTCCACTTGTGCAATCCTATGCCTGAATCACAAATTATTTTTCTCTTATTACAATTATCTCATTGGGCCATTTTGCTTACCAAATTAACCATTCTATCATGTACAAATTATTTTGGCATGTCATGTCACACACTACCATGACAACATTGTGTTTTGTATCTCATTCATGCAGAGCAAGTGGAGCTTGATTGCAAAGCAGAGTCCATGTGCGATGGAGCATCTAAAGCTGTACTACTGAAGCAGCCATCATCAACCGGCAATAACCATTCCGTCGTCTTTCCATGCCTAGAATCTCTAAAAATAAGATTCTGCGGTGGCTTGACAGAGGTTGCCAACCTTCCTCCCTCCATCAAGACCTTGACTATAACGAGATGCCGCAGCCTTGTATCCCTGTCAGGAGAGGTCCTGTCTCTGGAAGAACTCCACATTATTGATTGCCCATGCCTGGAATCCTTACCGAATGGACCTCATCAAGCATACTCATCTCTCAGAGATCTTAGGATTGAAGACTGTACTAGTATAAAGCAGCTTCCACAGAGCCTACAGCAACGCCTGGATCAACTCGAGGAGAAAGTTCTAGATACCCATCTTCTTCAAGGTAATCTCTAGTTACCTTCTTGGAATTTTTCAATTTAATATAAATGAATGATACATCACACGATTGAGCGATAAATTAAAAAATTTAAAATGATGAAGTGTACAGAACATCTAGTCATATAGAAGATAATACATGTTTCGCGGTAGTACAAAGTACAGACCAGCTCACACATTGAGACACAGTTGGGTTTATACATACATGAAAAGTTTAAGAATCAACACGCCACATTAATATTTACATAGATATCCTTGCATATATGGGACTTTTTGGTCTCTACATATAAATATAAATTGACACAAGCTTGATTGTTGTTGTTGCCTCAAACGCTACTCTTTATTTTGTTTTTAGTTGTCACAAAATGTGATGTGATTCGGTGACAAATAAAAAACTTTAAATAATAGTGTACTGAACACCTTTATTTTATTATTGCCTCAAACACATATGCTTCAGTTAGTATAGTGCGCCATACCTCTACTTGTGCACTTGTGCCACATCAATTCTTCAATTTTTGGGATTGCACTTGGGGTAAAATTGTTGAACGACTGCGAAGTTTAGAATCAACACGCCATTTTACTATATACAGAGCATCCTTGTATGTCAGGTTTCTGGTCCTTGCATACGAATTTAGGAGAATAGACTATGCCATCCTCCATAATCTAAAAGGACTATGCCATCCAAATCAATAGTAATACTTGAAGAATGAAGAATGGACGACTATATAGCGTCTCTAATTTCAAGCTTAATTACATGCATAAATAAATTCTAACATTTTCTATGATCAGGGCTTGCAGAGCCAGTACCTACTCAGTGGAACACATCATTAATAAATAAGCTGGCATGCTTCAGATCGAGGAGTGATGAGGACTAGGTGAAATCAAGTTGCAGCCAACCAAGGTTTGTAATATCATATCAGCATGCTTGATGACTTCTTTTTTTTGGAAATTCAAATGATGCAGGCTCTTCATGCTGACTCACTATAAGGTGTCTGACTTCATTGTAGGATCGTGTTACCAGACTGCAAACGTGGTCTTTCTTGCTGCTCATGGAAATGTATTGCATACCCTTTTTGAAGCTAATCTCCAGTGAAGTCTTCCGATGAAAGAAGCATCGCATACGTACCCTTTCTGAAGCTAATCTCCAGTAAAGTCGTCTCATTCAAGGATGTATTGAATTCCTTTTCTTCTGAAGATAATCTCTAGCAAAGTCGTCAAAGATGAGGGCTACTACAAGGAGGCTATCGTAGGCCCTCAGTTTAAGTAGAAAAGAAGTCTTCGACTGCAAGCTGAGGAATTTGGTTATTAGACAGAGCACCAGCTAGCTCTTCACCATTTCTAGGTCCTATTGTTTTCCTTTGAAATGTATTTGTTTGAATTTGCATTGTGCTCTAGCACAAAACAAACACAGGTAACAGTTCTGGTGTGTACTATTCCCTCCGTTTCAAATTGTAGTTCACTTTGGTTTTTTTAAATTCATTTCTTTTACTATGTATCTAGAGTCTAGACATAGTGTATAACTAGGTGCATAACAAAATCAATGTATTTAGAAAATCCAAAGTGAACTACAATTTAGAACGGATGGAATATTTTTCTACTTCGTTGTGTGTCCAGCAAACTGTTTGAAGTTGCTACCACGTGTTCACTGACAGGTTTCAGTTTTTGTTCAGTTCAGTGTAGCAGTGCCATGATGTACTACTATTTTTCTACATGATGTTACAGACCATCCGCTTATATAATATGGTTGTCGTTTGGTAAACTATTCTAAGCTGCTAATTGGTGACACTGACAGGTTCGGTTTTGTTTCAGGCAGCGTCACAGAATCAAGCTAACTATAGGTGGTTCGCTAAATAAATTCAGAGTGAAGATGCCCATGGGAAACAAACAGAGGCATGGATTGAACGAGTGCCATGATCTGAATTCAGCATCAACGCAGCTATCCCATGATGTATTATTTTCCTACATTGAGTGCGGGGAGAGGATAGCTATCATACATCAACAGCATATTATATATATTATATATAATATCGTTGTCATCTGGCAGACAACTATTTTAAGCTGAACTTGATGTGCACTGACACTAACAAGTAAAGTTTAATTTGAGGCAGCATCACAAAATCGAACTAGTGGACTTGCGCTCTAGACGGCAATAACTAGGTGGTTCATCTATCCATAAGCTCTGATTTGGCTCAACAAAATCAGAGTTTAGAGAAGGAAAACAAACAGAGGCATGGATCTAATGAGTGCTAGGTTAGCTAGGGTAAGGGCGAGCAAACGGACCTGAGATCGACGGCTCCGTCTTGCGTCTTCCGTCGACGGGCGGTGGTGGCGGCGGCTTCCGTCCGCGCCGCGGGCTCCGTCCGTCGAGTGTTCCTGACGAGTTGGCCGGCGGCGAGGCGACCAACGAGGGATGGGCGGCGCAAGTGGTGAAATCTTTGGGCCGGTGTAAGCCCAGCACGAGCTCAAAGGCCTTATAGTTTTGGATGCTCGCATCGGTCCATGGTTTGGATGGGCCAAAGGGAGGCTCTTCAAGCTGACTCACTATATGGTGTGACTTCATTGTAGGATCGTGTTCTCAGACTCTGCAAAAGATTGGTCTTTCTTGCTGCTCATGGAAATGTATTGCATACCCTTTCTGAAACTAATCTCCACTGATCCCTTTCTGAAGCTAATCTCCAGTAAAGTCATCAAAGGCGAGGGCTACTACAAGGAGCCTATCGAGAAGGCCCTCAGTTTGAGTAGAAAAGCAGTCTCCGATTGCAAGCCGGGTAGAAAACCAGGCTAGCTTTTCACCATTTCTGGGTCCAATTGTTTTCCTTTGAAATGTAATTTGTTTGAATTTGGATTGTATACTCTAGCACAAGAGAAACGCAGGTAGCAGTTCCGTTGTACTATTTTTCTACTTCGTTTGTCCAGCAAGCTGTTTGAAGTTGCTACTACGTGGTTTCAGTTTTTATTCAGTTCAGGGTAGCAGTGCCATGGTGTACTAGTATTTTTCTACATTATGTTACAGATCAGCAGCTTATATAATATCGTTGTTGTTTGGCAAACTACGCTAAGCTGCTAATTTAATTTGGTGACAGTGCTCTTTCTACGCTAAGCAGCGTCAGAGTCCAGCCAACTATAGGTGGTTCACTAAATAAAATCAGAGTGAACTTGCCCATGGGCAACAAACAAACAGAGGCGTGAATTGAACCAGTGCCATGAACCAACAAGCCATCGACTGCCCGTGATCCGAATTCTGCATCAACACAGCTACTACAGACATCTCCCAGTAGCCTCATGCGGAAAATAATCTAATTGGTTTCTAGCTCTGCAATAAATAAAAAAGAAAACACACATTGTTTATGCTAGATCAGGGAGAGAACCACTTGCAAACCAGCACAATAGAAAGAGCAGCCGAAATCAGAGACCATGAGCATTAAGATTATTCATGATAACACAACAATTGAAGAAAACTGTAAATCGTTACAATGCAATGGAGCCATCAGTCAGTAATTGAATTTTTTTTTTTTTTTTTTTGAGAAATTTGAATCAGAACACACATTGTTTATATACTTTATGTATCTATTGAGACATGCAAGCCAAATTAAATAATAATAGAGCAACACCAGTGCTAGGCCACACCATTTGCACTTGATGACAGTACAATCAACTTGTTTGAACACGATAACATGGAATGCCAACTCAAGAAAATATTACATCCAATGTTCTTAGCTAAGAGTTCATACCAAAGATGCTCACTGCCTTACATCATAAACCAAACTAGGAAACACCCAAAGATTATCTGGTTGACCGGGAATGCCATATGGATAAGCATCAGGATAGACAATGGGCCTCCAATTTGTAGACACTGCCTGACCAAGCTCAACCACACTCCAAGGTTTATCATTCTTCTTAGATTGGGCGGCAACATAGATACAGTTACTCTTTCCTACCCATCTTTCAGGGTCCGTGCAGCAAAATGTCGGGCTCTTTTGATCAAAGCTTACAAAGATGGCATGGTTTCCCAAGTTCTCCATCTTCACCCACTTAGCTGGTACGATGGAGAAATCAAGCCTGAAAACTCTAAAGAACACAGTAGCCTATCAGTGCTCACTGAGAGGTCAACCATGAGAAACACATCACTGCATACCACTAGCCAGTACATCACATTGCGGCCCACAACAATATCTTCTCTCCAGTCTGTCCAGTCAAGATTCACGAATGTTGATCTGAGGTGCCACGTTAATGGTGTGGAGCCCATCCCATTGATCCATGGCAAACATCTCACCTTTAAAAAACACAATTTGAAAGATGCCTAGGATATCGACAGGGTGATCCAACCAAGCGTTAGATCCAACTTGCCACTGGAAAATGGATGACCTTGAGCAAAGGAAGAGATGCGACTTGGGTGACTTCAGGGACCGTCAAGGATTCCATAGTAGATCACTAGATCTCATGCTTGCCTGTGGATTTCAATTTGGGAGGACTCACAGTAGTAAAACTAAAAACATCAACAACGAGGCACTGACACGAGCTGGAGAATATAAGATTCCCATATGAGCAACCCAAATAGTGCATGCAGTTTGGATGGTTGTGGGGCGGTGAACAACATTGGGAGAAGGATCCTTTTACAAGATCAGTGAGCTGCCACTCGCAGTTGTGCAGAAGACTGTACTCAATATGGCTGTCATCGCGATGAGGATAATGGATGTGTGATTGCAAGCAGAGAGGTGGGACGTTTAAGCTCAATGTAGATGGGAAGGAAGCGAGTGCAGCACGCCAAGAGCGGCAGGTTCCAGCAAAAGCAATGATGTCACTGGATGAGCTAAGGAGAGCCACTATTTGGTGAAGCAGACAGTCCAGCAGATCGGACCAAACATTGGGGTTGGATGCGACAGAGGATGTACAGGATGAGCTCGCTGCATGGCAGGACTTCTTCAAGGGCCTTTTACAACATCGACATCCCTGTCAAACACAAGGAATTCAATACATGTTGATCAGAAGCGAAAGCAGAGAGTACAATGATAAACTATTAGAAATGCAACAAGATCTTTCTATACACTACGGGTTTCCTTCCAATTTGTTGAAGCAGAACTCTTACAAGGGTAGGATGTATATCAAATTATCAATTAGAGTAAACCACAGCAGGACCACATACAGGTTCATAATATCTAGAGCAGGATGTACTAATATTTCTGAGTAGCTTGGAAAATCTTGTAATATTTTCAGAATCGTGACAAAGGGGTCTTCAATTCGCTTCACACATGATCCAGATAAATGTTGGTGGTTCAAATTAATATATTCCTTGATAAAAAAAAAATCATCTAGATGAATAGCATGAAGCAACAGAATATTAAAAAAAGGCTTTCATAACACATGAACTGCAGGAATCAGAAGATAGACTAATCACTGTTTAGTGAATAAATTTATCCATCTTTCACCACTAATCTGTAGATCCTAAAGTACCATAAGGGACAACTACATAAGCAACTTGCAATGCCAAAATTAACCCCATGTGTGCTATGTGCAGTTGTATCAGAGGTTTAACCAAGAGCGCAATTGCAATCTCAACTTATTTCTTCGGCACATCATAATCTTGAGTTCGTTGTTGATGGACATTGCCCTAACTAAAACAGCTACAACTGAGGCTGCTCTGCACCCTTCTGAATTCTGAGAAAGAAACCCAGCCACCCAGGGGAGACCTGTTTGCATGACTAGCAGACTAGGTGGTGATTCATTGCCATTCTTGCCTTCAACACCATCATGTAAACTTCTGCTCGTGGTCCTGTTGGCATTGAGGCAAGGGTGGCCTTTCTGAACTAAACTGAAAAACGATACTGCTGAATGCTTATTATTAGGTCCTAAATGATATCATGGATCGGTTATATAACGCTAAAACACCTAACAGCGGACTATAAGCAACAACAGGAGTTCTCCGTTTTGCTCAATTGCCTGATACGCGTGACATGGATGAGTTCTCCGTTTTGCTCGATTTGGCTCCATATACAACCAAAGACAGACAAATCGAGGGTTTGAGAAATTGAGGGAGTACGGACCTGAGATCGGCGGGATCCTGCAGTGCGGGTTCGTATGTCGATGGGGCTGGCGTCGGACTTGCTCCTCGGCTGCTGCCTCGGCGGCCCGCCATGGGCTCCGTCGCCTGGTCGCCCCTGCCGGCGGCGAGGAGGAGACAAGGGGAGCGGAACACTGAAAGCACTGCGCGTCCAGAGAGGCCTTTAAAGCCCATCAGTGGTTCTCGGCCCAGTTGAAACACTAGGCCGGTTGGGCTTTAGAGCTGGTAAATGTAGGACATGCTTCAAATGTTCAATTAGTGGAGCACGAAATTTAATGGGAATTTTTCCTCAAAAGTGAAAAAGGAAACGAAATTAAAATTTTTAGCCCTCAGATTTTTATTGAAGTCCAAATTTATCCTTCCAAATCCAAAACCAGGCATGTCCTCCAACTGGGAATAATTTTTTTTTTCTTCTAAAAATGATAAAATAATATTAAAGACAAAAATTACTAATAATCTTTTTTTAATCGAAAAAAAAATATAAATTGAGTTATGATTTTTTCTAAAACAATATATCTATTTAGAAACAATTATCTAGTTATTAAGTTTTATAAAATCAACTATTATTTTGTTTAAAATATAAATTGGACACGAACGATTGATCCCAGGGGATGGAAACAAGGAAGAAAACCGCTAGAAATGCAACATGATCTTGTAATGCAGTAAGGAAAACAATAATTTCCTTCAATTTTTTTGAACTAAAAACCATCGTAGGACGTCACTAGGACGCAACCCACTAGACTTATCAGAAGCACATATAGAGCTAGGTTGTTGATATCTGCAGCAGGATGTTTATTAATATTTCTGAATAGCATGGAAAAAAGTAGTATGTAATATTTTCTGTATCACAAAAAAAAAAAGGAATAGCTTCATAGATACGTCCCCAAGACGCAACAGAAACAATATGAAATGCTCTCATGACACACAGTGCAAGAATAAGAAGACAGCCTGACCACAATTTAAATTAAATAATACAGAAATTTATCGATCTTGCACAACTATTCTGTAGATGTAGATACCATGAGAGACAATTGCATAAGCAACTTGCAGTGCCCAAATTAACCCCATATGTGTGATCGTATCAGAAGTTTGACATTTGCACACAATGGCAGGACTTGAGCCTTTCTGAACTGAATTGTAAAACGATACTAGAAAATGAATGCTATGACCCTTGAAAAAAACAACTAAAGCAGAGGATCAGCAAACAAAGCAGCGAGGGATCGGAGGGTTTGGGAAATGGAGAGCGGCGGGATGATCGATGCTGCTGTAGCGGCGGCGGCCGGCCATGGGCTCGGTCGCATGATCCATCGTGCTTTGTGGCGCCGAGCGGAGGAGAGGGGCGGAAGGAAATCTGAAGCCCACTTAAAGCCTGCCCAGTTGAAATGAAACGGTTGGGTTGGGTTGGGTCGATAGGTGACCAAGAGGTGATGAGAGAAGTGGTGTGACCATGTAGGCGTCGCTGGGCGAGCGATTAATTTGAGTTGATTGCCTTCAGTAATTTTTAAGTAAATTAATAATAATAATAATAATTTATTACACAGTAGACATTGCATCCACTCTAAACTTGTAGACATTGCAAACCACATAACTGAATTTATTACACAGTAGTAAACATGTAGTACACCACATAACTGAATCCATTACAGTAGTATTGGCTGTTTCATCCAACACCCAACACAAACTGAACTCAGGTTTTACACTTCATCAAAGAAAAGGGAAACACAAACAAGATTGATGGACTCAGGCATATAGGGCCTGTTTGGATGGAAGCCTGGACTACTTGCCTGGCAAAAAGTGTTGCCTGAGAGTTGCCTGAGAATTTGATGGAATCTGCCTGGCCAGGCAAGTTAGATGAGATGCGTTTGGTTGGAAGCCTGTGCCTGGAAATCTAATAAAAGATATAATACCATGTATAAAACATTATTTTATGTAAATGAAGTGACCATCAACAATAAAAAAATAGTTTAGGACATGTTTGGTTGGTGCCTGGGTCAGCAAAAACTATTGTGAATATAAAGTATATACTTTTTTATCTAGCAAACTTTTAAATTCAAAAACAACTTTAATATATTTTGTTGCAAGCATAATTGTTTCACATGTTTAGATACAATGAACAGTGAAATAACCTTTTTAGCGGTAACAGTAATCGTTTCTAAGAAACACTTCTATATAGTGCTTTGATGAAAATAATTTAATTATTAATAGTAGAAAACCATCACATCGTAGTTAATTGCACACCAGGCAAGCAAGCTGTGCGCCAGGCACTCAAATTTGGTCGCCTGGGCCTGGACCATCGTTGCCTGGTGCAAGCAAGTTCCAGGGTTGCATCCAAATGAGCTCCAGGCACCTTCCAGGCCACCTGCCGGCCAGGCAAAGGAACCCAGGTCGTCATCCAAACAAGCCCATATTGCCTCTTATTCTGAACATACAAGAAAAGGGAAACACAACTGTGAGCACCAGAAATAAACCACGACCCATGCATGCCTCGATCTTTTCAGGCCTCACTCACTACAGGTCTTCTTCTTTGACATCGAACGTGATATCAGAGGTTTTAACACCAACATACATGCCATCGGTGAATTCCTGGATAACCTCCTGCCCATTGATCAGAACATCCCTCTGCTTGTATGAGAAGGGAACATCACAGACACCGTTTGATCCGATCGCTTTTACTGTCACTTTCTTCATTGGGGAAACTTGAACCTCAATTGCTTTGCTAGTTTCCTTTGTTTCAGTTTTGGTTTCTCCCCAGGAATATGATCCGCTGAATTCAGCGCTAATCTCAATTTCCCCTTCAGCAACAAATGGGATCCCTGCCTCAAGAGTGGTCTTGACTCCCAACTTCATTGAAACACTAGAACTCCAGGTAGTCGCTACTGTACTTGTGTACCTGAAGGTTAATGTGGTTTTGTTTGTTGTACTGCTGTCGTTTCTAACAGTTTGGCTATAAAGGTCATTAATACCAGTGGTATGGATCTTAGCTTCACTGATGCGAAAATCGACATCGTAGATGTGTCGGGTAATAACTGGTTCTTCCAACTGCACTCTTGCTTCAGTTATGATGGATTCAGCAGAAGCACTGAGGTCATTTGTAAGCCCTGTTGCGAAGAGCCTCCTACAGAATTTGTTGTTACCCATGTTTCGAGAGCAATGAAGCCATCCCCAGTGACCACCGTGAATAATGTGTCACGGTTGTTGTAGGAACTGTCTGTAGATTCAGCCCAGACCCAGTGTCCGTCTCCGTCGTCACGCCCCCAATACCTGCCAAAATACTCGGATCGTATACGGACGACTCCATCATAATTTCTGGTGAAAGTAGAATGCAAAACTCTTGGATTTGCAATATCATCGACTTGGTACTGAAGCCAATTGCGATCGTAGGCTTCAACCCCCTGAAGGAATTGCCCATTGTCGCCTTTGAAAGCAACATACAAAGGCAGCTGCTTCTGGTCAGACACATCAATAACAGTGAAGACATCAATGAGACCGCTGTCTTGATGATCAGCTTTGTCTTCAGATGATGTTATATGCATGTAGGAGCGGATGGACGTGGATGACACAGTACAAGCATATTTTCCTAGCTTGGAATGGAGGAACCTGTCATGTTACGTATGAACAAAGAATTATTGCAAACATAATGTAGTTTATTTGTCATGTGTAATAAAATGTTAAGAGTTTCGTTAATTATCGATACCAGGCCACCTATTAATTCGCCATACTAAATTAATAATTAGTTATATCGGAAACCTTCATAGAAATAGTACATACTAAATATATATATATATATATATATATATATATATATATATATATATATATATATATATATAATATCGCAAGCGAAACTAGCTACGAAAGATATTTTGAGGACCGGCCTGGGGATAATTAAGAAACTAATTAACGCAAAAGTACTGTATATATGTAGTATGTAAACCTGTAGGTGGGGCCATCTTCTTCTGCGGCGATGGGGATGTGCTTGACCAGGGTGCACGACGGCTTGGACAGGTCTTCCTCCGGCTCATCGGCGGTGCCAATGACCCAGCGAGCGGTGCCGCCGTGACCGGGAAGCACGCGCTGCTGGGGCACCCAGTACTTGTTGTTGTAGCAGCATCTGATGTGCATAAGCCCCTCGTGCTCCTTGGACGGCTCCAGGTAGAACCTGCAGCGCGGGTTCATGACGCCATCGTCGCCGCCGAGCTGGACTAAGCTGCCGCCGTGGCTCTCGTCGTGCACGGAGCGCAGGTAGCTGCTGTTGTCATGCTTTGAGCGGAGAGCGACGCATTTTGGCAACGCCGACAGTGGGAAAGCCGACATTTTTGTTTCTCGATCTCACAACTAAACCTCCGTGGCTCTCTTGTGTGTGTTCGTGCACACTGCTCGATCGGTGTTTGGTTCTTGGTTGGTTCTTCTCAAGCGGGCGAAGGGGAGAGGTATTTATAGGCGTCCCTGCAAGACCACAGTACACCAGTTTATTATTTGCCCTATTATACACAAAGGATCGAGTAGTTTATTTGCTACTCCTAGATAGTACTCAATAATTGGCCCGCAAAGAGTGATGCAGATCATATGCGAATAAAAATATAGGAGTAGGTAGCTAGGCGCGTGGGCTGGTCCAGTCTTCGGCTGCAACACCAGCCAGCTTTGCCCACGTGTAACATATTATACTCCCAAGCTAGCGAAAGCAGAATTTTACAGACTCCAATATGTGTGTCGCCCCAAGCGGCGGTGATTTGAACCCACATGACTGCCGTTTTGGTTCTGCCGTTTTATTTTCCGTCAGTGAAGGGGGTTTGGACCCGGCATTTATGTACTGAACTGGAGTAGTGTCACATCCGAAGCTGGCGAAAGCAGAATTTTACAGACTCCAAATGAAATTAGGATAACATAATTTTGCTCCATAAAAAAACTACACCTAACTTACACAGCATATTTTCTTCATTTTTTCTTTTGCGCCAGCAAGCGCTAATGCAGTAATCCACTCAATCAGGTGGGTAATATAAAAAATTCAATGAAGAACGCCACCACCAAGCACAGAAGCACTATCATGCAGTGCTACAAGAAAATAGCAATGATGCCGAGCCTGACATGATGTAGAAAAAAGAAAATTTTGTGTACACATTTAGCCCACTATCCAACAATGGACTAAACTTTTCTCCGGTGATCAAAACACAGGCTCTAATATGCTCCGTATGTAACACGTTCCCAAAAATAGAAAATACATACCACAGGCTCTAATATATTTAACTATCTATCTAATGATAATGATTATACATTATAATATTTAATATATAATTAGTCAAAGTTAACCAAACTTAAACGACAATGATATCTATTTTTGGGGCAGCGGGAGTACTTGCTAGACACCTTTCAGAGCCATGCTGCTGATTGAGCTAGACACCTTTGAGATGCATGGTTCTTGGTACACTCAAACAAACAGCATTATTTGATATATGATGCTCAATATAAAATGATGATTACGGAGTATTATAGTAGTACCTAAACTTAGCTACGTCTGGGCAGCCTGCTACCGGCAGTGTTTCTGTTCAAATGGTAATGTTTAGTTGGTGAAATATTTTAGGTTGGGCTACTTATAGCACTTTTCGTTTGTATTTGATAATTA
Source organism: Hyparrhenia diplandra (assembly GCA_015847255.1). NCBI lineage: Eukaryota > Viridiplantae > Streptophyta > Magnoliopsida > Poales > Poaceae > Hyparrhenia > Hyparrhenia diplandra. Next base: position 131,293 of record JADLZK010006542.1, on the reverse strand, counting down.
TTGTCCTATCATATTGTCGGACTCCGGTAAGATTGGGCCGGAACCGACACGTGATCGCCGACCGTTGGAGTTTCGAAGGTAGCGTAGGGGGCTACGATCTCTTGTCGGCGGCGACGAAGCGGCGATACGAGCAACGGCGAGGGAGCGGTGGAGCCGTGGCGGAGGGGGGGGGCGGCGCGGCGGTGGGCGCGGCGGGCGTCGGGCGGGCGACGGCGGCGGTGGAGACAGGGAGCGGGATAGATACGAACTATTTTTATTGCTTTCTTATCCCAAAGAGATTACATGCCTCTTCTTATATAGCCCGGCTAGTGGGACTTGTAATCTAAGCAATCTCTATAAGGTTTCCTTATACGATTGGAATACCTTTTACAAGCAATATTTATTTATTTCCTAATAAGGGTCTTCCTTATAGATTGGAATATCCTCTTTTACACACCAAAAATCCTAAGATAATCCTCCTCGTACTTTTCAGTACCAAATCAGGTAATTTATTTTTTGTTTACCTAGATTTAATGCCCCATGCATGTAACAAAAAAATCGATGTGATGTGTATTGTAGCACTTTTCATGATCACTTTTCACAAACCGAACATGCTCCAATTTGATGAGAGAATTTTAGTGACTGTAGTTGAAAATGAAAAGTGTGTTTAGGGGCTGTTTGGTTTGAGGGACTTTTTAGTCCCTGGGACTAAAAAAAGTCCCTAGTAATCAAACATGAAGAGACTTCCATTAGTCACTAAAAAGACTCTCTTGGAGGGACTTTATTTAATAGTCCTTGGGACTAAAAAGTCCTAAGACTTTTCTAACCAAACACCCCCTTAGAGCATCAACTTTTCTCTAAAATTTCCATCACGTCAAAGCATTAAATATACCAAAAGAGGCGTCCGAACTATGAAATGTAGGTAAATAAAAAATATAATTGCACAAAATAAACGAAACGTGTTACCGTGCTTTTCAGTTCGAAGAGTGCTTTTTTTTTCTAAACACACCCGCAGCATCTTGCTTAGGTAAAACCAGGACAGAGCAATCTTGCTTCATGTCTTGCACATGTTCACGCGCTGCACTGCTCCTTGGGGAAGCAGCCAAGAGTGATTGACCACCACCTCTGAGTCCTGGTCGAGTCACGAGTGACAGTGGCAAAGAAAAAGATCATAAGCTGAGCTGGAAAGGCGTACCATGTACTGGACGCGGAGCTGCTGGGATTGCCAGACCGCAGAGAGACCCATGTGCACGCGTACCATCTTGCCTCTCCATGATTCATGCCATGGCTCAGTTAAATTTGATGGAGGGACCCGAGCAAAGCAAGCAACCAAGGATTCTAACTCTCTTCTTCTTCTTCAGAATAACAAAAAAATGAGTTGTTGAAAAATACTAGTATCGGGGAAGTTGCTGGCTGCGGAGTCGTGGCACACGTACCGCGGCGACTGACGAACCAAAGTTCACGCGGCGCTTCGTTTGACGCTGAAGCAGCAAGGCTCCACCGTTGAGTGGTGGCGCATTTCATCGAACGGGCGGCGCGCACTGCTGGAAATGCGAACACCCACCGCACGCAGGACAAAGCTCGGGCATCGGCAGTGCACGTACTGCCCACTTTCACCCAAAGGCAAACAGGCGATTCCATATGCCGCGCGGTGACCAAGGATGCAGTCAGGACCGCCGCAGTTCACTGCCCGCTCGCGTCGCGCTCGGCACTCTGCGTCGCTGCAGTGCATGGGTACGGACAGGGACGCGATGAAAAGAAGAGAAGCGGTGGCTGGCAGTGTTGTGGACAGAGTGATGTCGACGAAATGGATGAGTCATGGCGTAAAATTACTAGCTACTCACGCTTGTTTAGTTGGTGAAATATTTTGGGTTGAAATTTCTTGTAGCGATTTTCGTTTATATTTGATAATTGTTATCCTATCGTGACTTGTAGCCAAAAAGATTCGTCTCGTCTTTTCAGCTAAACTGTGCGATTTGTTTTTGTTTACCTAGATTTAATATCTTATGCATTCGGACAGAGATTCAATACGATGGGTAGCACTCTTTGGGATCACTTTTAACATGGCCTGGTGAGACTGCTGGAATTTGGGGCCCAGTTGGCTGCATGTGTAGATAGAGCCCATAGCCCGATCAGTGGGCCAAGGAAAGATTAATCACTCAAGGAATCTCAGGAATCCCATGAATGTCTCGGATCCAGACTTTTATTCGGATATTTTCTCCATTCACCTCAAAGTGAATACTGCTAAATTTAACATAGATGAATAGAATTTGGAATTTGACTACTAAGTTCGTCAATAACTAAAGTGAAATAAAACTAAAGTACACTTATAATAATCTCTAATATTGAAACGAACTAAAAGTGAAATAAAATTAAAGTACACTTCTAATAAAAGTTCAGGTTATTTCAGAGAGAGGAAGGGGACGCGGGGGCGAGATGGGTTGAATGAAACCCTAGCCGCCGCCGCCACCGATCCCCAGATTCCCCACGATCGGCCGGCCCCTACCCGACGTCGCGTGCACATCACTTAAGCCAGCCATCTCCTACGCTACGCGCCCCACGCCCGTATAGTTCCGTCGCGGGGCTCGCTGTCGTCGGCTCCGCCGCAAGCGTTCGCCGGTCTTGATCGTCGCCCGCCCGCGGCATTCGTCGGCGATCGTGACATCGGCCGGTCGTCTACATCGTGCCGTCGCGGTCATCTACATCGAGGCTGGCGCCAGGCCGAAGCGATCATCTACTTCGCTGGCCCGGGCCTCGGTCATCGTCGCTTAGTCACGGCCGCCGGCACCTTGGACCGGGCTGCGGTGGTGTCCATTCGCGCGTGGCGGCGAGGGCGCCGATCCGATCTCGGCGCGTGCCCCGGCGGATCGGATGCCAATCTCGGGAAGATCTACACCGGGATTCGATTGGTGCATGGCATGGGCGCGGTGACCATCCGCCTTGGCTGCGACTGCGCTACCCGTGCCATGCATGGCGCTGGCCGCCGGCTTGGGTAGTAGTGCACGCCACCAGTCCGGGAGTGCGGGGCAAATACGACGGCGCCGCGCGGCTTAATTGGCTTGTCCAGGCTGGCTGTACCACATCGGGTATGGGCGTGCCACCTCCTTCTCCATATGCAAGGTGTTGGCCTTGCTCAGCGCCCTAGTGGCCGGATGCATGGCCTCCAGTTGCCGGCCGCCTGCCCGGCCCGCGGGCGTTGTCCGGTGCGGCACCCCGACGAACTCGCCATCCCAACGTCTTGAGCATCGGTGCGGGCGGGCGAGCAATCGTTGCCTCACCTGGCCTCTCGCCTCGAGCTCAAGAGATCCACTGCTAACGCCCACCCCATCCTCTCGGATCCGGCTTTCCCATGGCCGGAGCGGCGGTGCGCATCCTCCATTCTACAGAGGACGGCGCCCATGGAGATGGTTGGCGTGGAGCCCCATTGTACGTGCGGCATCGACTCCCGGTCCCACGCTGCGCGCTTACCCTCGGATCTACGGAGGAGGCATTGCAGGACGGCACGGCGGAGCTCCCGGTGTGTCTCTTTCGTTGGAGATAGATGTTTTTCCATTGACGACAATATTTGGCGTCACGATGCACCTCGGCGACACGGCAACGCCGTGAGACGGTGGATCGAAGACGATTCGGTCTTCCTCCCGCACAAAAGATCGATGGTGGCTATCCCGAATGCCACCGATACATCAAGGTGGAGGAGCAACAGTGAGCGCACACGATTTCAAGTGTGGGCGATTTACCACCTGCGGTGGGGGTTGTCTACATCCAATGAGTTTCTTTCAAGTTCATTTTGGTGCACGTTGTTCAATGCGTGGTGGGTGATTCAAGACCGCCAGGAAGCAACATCGATTTCTTTAGCACTATCTTGAGTAGTAAACTCAATTCTTTTTTTGGGTGTAGATCTTTAGTACATATATCTTCATGTACTAAAGTTTTTTATTCTTATTTTTTGTAATAAGTTTGGCTGTGTGTGGTCACGCAAAGGCTTTTAGGCTGTGTGCGTTACCGCAGAGGCCGGAATGTTATTTCCATTATCTAAAAAAAAAGGTTATTTCAGAGATTGTGTCTTCGTAAAATTTGTAGCGTGCTGCAAATTTTCCATTGTATATGTCCTCATCAGTTTTCGTTCAATATATCCCTGCTGCCGATTTACTTTGTTCAGAAGATCCCAAAGATAGATGTTGTGGATAGCAACTTGATGTCGTCGATAGGAATTTGACTGAACCTGAGTATATACAAAATGCAGTGTGCAAAATATCAGGTCTGAATGTCTCCCATGCATCGATGTTGGCAGTGCACACATGCCATATCTTCCTGTAGAGGTTGGTAATTATTATGGACTTCTAAACTTCAAAAATCAAAACATGCTAAATTCCTTGCTCTTCCATATATTCTGCCGCTATTTCTGAATGAAGAATGAATGTCAATTTGAGTTTCAGGTTCGCAAGATAGTTCCTAGGCAGTTGGGTATCTACTCTAAGGCAACCTCCGTCCAGCTTGAACAGGAGCAATCCAATCGTCAGGTTCATAATCACACTGCACTTTGTGTAATATAGTATTGTGTCAGCTGTCTGATAAAAAGTATCTTTAAGTTTTCTCTGACCTTTTGCCCAAACGCACTACGAGTGCAAATGAATTTGTCATAGGATTTGATGAAATTCTTACAATTGAGTTCTGCTCCTCTCAAATTCATCTTAATTGCCCAGAGTTTTCATTCACTACTGGAGAACCGACTTCTATTCTCGAGGGTAAAAACGTGGTTACTCCCGTCTGGAAATGTACCCGGGAGTAAAAGGACATTTACTCCCGGTTGGACTCTCTAGCCGGGAGTAAAAGGCCACGCCCCTACTTGGAGAACCGACTTCTATTCTCGAGGGTAAAAACGTGGTTACTCCCGTGCCCTGAAATGTACCCGGGAGTAAAAGGACCTTTACGCCGCGTCTCCCTCGCGCCCAGGACTTCTACTCCCGGGTGGAGGGACAAACCGGAAGTAAAGGTGGATCTTTACTCCCCATTGGAAGCTCCAACCGGGAATAAACCTTTACTCCCGGTTGGGCGTGCCAACCGGCAGTAGAGCTCCACCTTTATTCCCGGTTGGTGTTTCTAACCGGGAATAATGTCCACGCCTATATATATACCGACCGCGACGTTTCGAATGTTCAGTTGTTTTTCTTCACCAAATCTCTACACAACACCCTTTACTTCGGGATTTTAAATCAAACCGGGAATAAAGGTTCGCCAACTTCACTCCCCTCTCATTTTCATCATTCATTTCATTTTTTACAATTTATATAATTATAGTTGTTTCTTTAAATTTCTTTCATTTAGAACAATGAGGAATTTACATTGGTTTACCAAAATGAGTATAGAGAATAGATGTGAATCAACTTAACTCGGTTACATGTGTAGGCAACATTGCATGGTATGTAGTGCATGTTGGTCGCGTGTCTAGGATCTATCGAACTTGGCCAGGTTGCCATGCTCGGGTCCATCGCTACCACGAAAATTGTTACAAAAATACAACACGACGCCGAAGCTTTGGCGGCCTACCATGGTGCAAATATTCCAAATAACAATGACCAAGGTCCGGCAATGGAGATTCAAGAGATGCCAACTGGAAATATGACTTTCTTAGGATCATTGCTCCGTGGCCTACGAAGGATGTTCTGCTTTAATTGATGACTATAGTTATTGTATTTCTTCTCTAGTGGAGTTTCTTGTATGCAACCAAACAAAAGTTGTAGGCTACCTGTCATAAATTAATCAGTTGTCATTCATGCATGTTGTGTATTTAATATAACTAATTATGTGTTAAGCTTTTAAATATGGTGCATACGTATGTCATAAACTACAGATGAACCGAAATTGGATGTACAACATAGATCGGCGCGACCAAGAGTTCATTCGTGGGCTGCATGAGTTCTTATGTGTGGCCCAAGCAAACAAAGCGAAAACAATTTTATGTGTTGCCCATGTGATATAGGTAGGAATAAGACGGAATTTTCCAGCTCAATGATTATTCATTTACACTTGTTTAAGTCGAGTTTCATGCCAAACTATGTTTGTTGGACCAAGCACGGAGAAACCAGTGTCATATTGGAAGAAGGGGATGACGACGATGTTATTGCTGAATATGCCTGTGTCTTAAATGATACTGCAATTGAGGAAGATGAAGAGGAGGTAGTGGTAGGAGATGAGCCTGCTGATGAGCTTGGTCAAGCTATTCGTGATGCACAGGAAGAATGCAAAAATGAAAAGGAGAAGATGAAGTTCTAGCGCATGCTAGAGGACCACAAGTAGTTGTTGTACCCGAGCTGTGATGCAGGGCAGAAAAAGTTGGGTACCACACTGGAATTGCTGCAGTGGAAGGCGAAGAATGGTGTTTCTAATAATGGGTTCGGACAATTATTGAGTATCCAAAAGAAGATGCTTCCGAAGAGCAATGAGTTGCCCTCCACTAGGTACGAAGCAAAGAAGGTTGTTTGTCCTTTGGGATTAACAATCAAGAAGATACATGCATGTCCTAACGACTATTTCCTATACTATAGCGAGGAGAACGAGAAGTTAGATGAATGCCCGACATGTCATGCATCACGATATAAGATCAGGCGAGAGGATCCTGGTGATGTTGAGGGCGAAAGGCCCATGATAAAAATCCCTGCCAAGGTTATGTGGTACGCTCCTATAATACCACGCCTGAAACGTTTGTTCAGAAACAAGGACCATGCAAAGTTGTTGCGATGGCACAAAGAAGACCGTAAGATAGACGACAAGTTGAGACACCCTGCTGATGGGTCACAGTGAAGAGCAATCGATTCAGAATTCAAGGATTTTGCAGATGATGCAAGAAACTTTAGGTTCGTCTTAAGTACGGATGCTACTACAAAGAGCCTGACAGAAGGCCCTCAGTTTGAGTAGAAAAACAGTCTCCGATTGCAAGCTAGGGTAGAAAACCAGGCTAGCTTTTCACCATTTCTGGGTCCAATTGTTTTCCTTTGAAATGTAATTTGTTTGAATTTGGATTGTAATCTAGCACAAGAGAAACACAGGTAGCAGACAGGTTTCAGTATTTGTTCAGTTCAGGGTAGCAGTGCCATGATGTACTAGTATTTTTCTACATGATGTTACAGATCAGCAGCTTATATAATATCATTGTAGTTTGGCAAACTATTCTAAGCTGCTACTTGGTGACACTGTGACAGGTTCCGTTTTGTTTCAGGCAGCATCACAGAGTCCAGCTAACTATAGCTGGTTCACTAAATAAATTCAGAGTGAAGATGCCCATGGGAAACAAACAAACAAGAGGCACGGGCTGAACGAGTGCCTCGGATTCTGCATCAACGTAGCTACTACAGATTACAGACATTTCCCAGTAGCCTTATGCGGCATGGTAAACAAAGCATCTAATTGGTTTCTAGCTATGCAAATAATAATAATAAAAAGAATACTCATATGGGGAATTTCCTGTGGAATGATGAGGAAAAACCACCACAGATACCACCTAGCTAGTTGGGAACTTGTTTCTATGTGTAAGGATTATGGAGGTTTAGGCATACCCAGTCTTAGAGATTTGAATATTAGTCTTTTAGTTTCTTGGCTTAAAAGGTATAACTCTAATAAGGAGAAACTCTGGAGAGAGTTAGTTGATTTCAAATACAAAACCAATAAACCTAATATTTTAGCCTAAGCCTACACATGCTTCTAGTTTCTTCAAAAGTTTTATGTGGTCAGTTAAAGTTGCCAAACTTGGATATAAATGAAAAGTTGGCAATGGTCGTAGGATCAGACTTTGGGAAGATACTTGGGTTGGTCATACAAATTTAGCTACCCTGTTTTGGCCCCTGTACCGTATCCTTAATGAATATGGCAAGTCTATTGCTGATCTTTGGGATGGTACAACTTTAAAATGTACCTTTAGAAGGGTAACGTATGCTATGGAAACCGAACTTGCTGTGAAAACTGTGCAAACCACGACAAAAATGTCATCTAAATTTCCAAAAAAATTTACACATGTAGATGATATGATGATGCACAATCTGTAAAATATCTTGTCCAAATTCAACTTCGTTTGTGAGATATAAAAATAATAAATTTCTAACAAATCGTTGGGCAACTTTCTGCCTTGAAATTTGTTATTTTTATATCTCACAAACGAAGTCGAGTTTGGACAAGATATTTTACGGGATTGTGCATCATTATATCATCTACATGTATGATTTTTTTTTTTGTAAATTTAGATGACATTTTTGTCGTGGTTTGCACAGGTTTTCACAAAGAAGTCAAGCTTTTCCATAGCATATGTTGCCTTAGAAGAAACCTAACTGAGGATCTCTAGAAGTGGTAGAAATAGTCTCAACTCTGAATCTTAATATTGATGAAGATGAGATGGTTTGGCAATACACTTCTAGAGGCACTTACACTTCATAGTCCTTATATAACATCATAAACTATAGAGGGATTCACCATACTCACTTTCCAGCTGTGTGGCACTTGAAGGTGCCACCTAGAGTGCAAACCTTCTTGTGGTTGCTAATGCATAATAGAGCTTTGACTAGGGATAATCTAGCTAAAAAGGAAGAAAGTGGAAGATGATACTTGCTTGTTTTGTGCTGAAAAGGAAACATGTCATCATCTCTTTTTTGAATGTGTTGTGCTTAATAGATGTTGGACTGTAGTTTATGAGATTACTGGAACCGTTGTAGGATCTGATTTGGTGAATCTTGGCACATTCTGGTTGAGTAATAAGAGATATTGTGTTTTAAACATGTTTTCCTCAGTTATAATTTGGTCAGTTTGGAAACTTTTTTTTGAATAAGTCACCGGAGGGGGAGCTCCCCACCTGAATATATATATTCAAAAAAGTGCCCAAATGGCAGATTTACAAGAATTGTGACACGGGAATACATGAAAGAGGGGGAGAAGGGGTACAACGCCACATGACAGAAGCACAAGGTCAACACAATGGGGAGGTAGAGAAGAAACACCAGCACAACACCACTACAAACAACACGAACACAACCACGATGGGGAGCCCAGACCAAGGCCGAGAGACGCCAGCCGCACGTCGAATTGCGCCACCACCAAACAGCATACTCGCCGGTTTCACTTTGATCCATTTGCCTTGCGCCAGACCTCGTAACTGCGCCACTCCACTGTCATCCTCCATCTGAGGATCAGGCCAGGGGGGGGGACTAAGAATGGTGAAGGACACGCAAACCTAAGATCACCGGACACGGCGACCTCCTTTGAAGTGATGTTGAGGTACGCAGCACATCCGGGCCCACATAACACCATTCTACGCCGTCCACGGGGAGGAAACCATGGAGGGGAATGGCGGCAGCGGTGGCAATAACACCCGGCATAGGATTTCCTGGCCATCAAGGAGAGCGACGACGGAGCGCGAGGCGCCAGGCGGACACAACTCTAGGAACAAAGAACGCCCGGATCTAAGACTAGACTCACCAGAGAATAAGAGGCACAAAATGGGGAGGGAAACAAGGAGCAAGGAGGAACCAAGGAAGAGAGGGGGGAGGAGGAGGGGGAGGAAGGAGGTCAAGGTGGCAAAAGGACCGAGGATGGGGGGGGCAAGGCGGGCGGGCAGGGGGCAGACCGCCCTCCTCGGTGGTGCCCTCAAGAGGGATACGACGCCATCGACGCCGCCACCACCGGCTCCCGAGAGGTGGAGCAAGGTTTTTCACCCGGAGGATGTGGTCGCCCGGCAAATATAGGGGGAGCAATGCCGACGCCTCAAGAAGGTAAACGGCGCCAAAGGCGTCGCCGTCGGCAAGACAAGCGGGGGTTGTGCGAGGCTTTCGCCTAGTCTCCCAAATCCATGAACTATGGCACGATGACCCGCAGAAATTAGCCCACGCTCACCAGATCCCGGAGCAAGAACCCATTTGGCAACACAACGTCCCGCCAAGCTCGCACCAGAGCGGCCACGGCGGTGGACCGTGGCGGCGGAGAAATCCCGGGCACTGCCGCCCAGAGCCCGTGAAGCACCACGGGGGGGCGGAGGGCGCCCAGACCGCCGAGGGGGTCGAGGGCAGCCACGGCCACCGGCGACCATGGCGGCATGCGCCGCGCAGTGCTACCCCGAGGCACCCGCCGTAGGCCGGATCCGAGGGGTTCGCCGGATCCGAGGCCGCAGGCCCCAGATCCAGCGAGGCCTATTCCTGTCGGGCCCGCCGGCAGCCCCCTCGCCACGCCGGGATGGCCGCCGCGCCCGACACGCGACGCCGGGTCCCGTGGTCGTTCCACGGCCGCCGCAGCCAGTGCTCGTCGGCCCCTGGCCGCGCCGGCGATTGGCCCGCAGATCCTTGCTAGAGAGGGATGAGAGAGGAAGGGGGGTGGGGTGGAGCGCGGCGGCGGGGCGGAGCCATGCACGCCGCGCGGCGGGCGACGGAGAGCCTCGCCGCCACCTTCACCGGGCCGCGGGACTTCCCGCCGGCGTCCGGGCGGCGGCGAGGAGGAGGGAGGGGTGGTGAGGGGCGGCGGCGGCGGCGGTTCTTGCCGCCGCCCGGGTCGCCTGCGGCAGTGGGCGACGCGGACGGAGGCACACAAGACTACGCTGGTCTTCTCGTGTTTCATCGTGCTTCGTCGTTTGGAAACTTAGAAATGATCTCTGCTTTCCAGAAGGGTGGAAGAGTATGGAGATTCTCTACTTTATGGTGATAGGTATGCTTCAAAATTGGGTGGTTCTCTGTCCAATGGAGAAGAGGAAGCTGCTGGAATCCTATATCACAATGCTAAAACAAACTGCTATGGCTTCCTGGGAAAGACATCTGAAGCTTCTCAGGAGTGGTGCTGATGAACCTTTTGGCATGGTGGAGCAGATCCAGAAGTCGAAGGGGTTGCTGGAGTCTTCAAATGCAACCTGGTCGACGGAGCTGAATGCTGTCCTAAATGAAATGTAATAGGGTAGTTGCTGTTTTCTGAGTTGTTTCATAATAAGTTTTCTTAGACTTTAAAGCTGCTGTAGACTTTCAGTTGCCCTGTATCAGTTCTCCTTACCAGGTGGTGAGAGAACCTTGGGTAGTTTCTCGGCCCTTGGTGCCGCTTGAGCTGTAAACCTGGATATGGTCTTTTGGTTATATAATCGGAAGGTGGGGGCGATCAGTCCTGAACTCTAAAATAATAATAATAAAAAACATAAACATTGTTTATGCCAGACCGGGGAGAGAACCACTTGCAAACCAGCACAATATCAGCCGAAAGCAGAGACCATGTGAAAATAAAGTAGTTCATGATAACACCACAATTGCAGGAAACTATAAATTATTACAATGCAACGGAGTCCATCAGTCAGTGCATTTATATACTTTATATATCTATATTGAGACCTGCAAGCCAAATTAAATGACAATAGAGCAACACCAGTGCTCAAAGTAAATGGCTAGGCCACACCATTTGCACTTGATGACAGTACAATCAACTTGTTTGAACACGATAACATGGAATGCCAACTCAAGAAAATATTACAGCCAGTGTTCTTAGCTAAGAGAATCATATTCAGGCAGTAACTGAAATTTGAAAGCGCTAGCCAAAACACCAGGTAACCAAAGATACTAACTGCCCAACATCATAAACCAAACTAGGAAACACCCAAAGGTTATCTGGTTGACCGCGAACGCCATTGATATAAGCATCAGGAAAGACAACGGGCCTCCAATTTCTAGACACTGCCTGGCCAAGCTCGACCACAGACCAAGGTTTATTGTTCTTCTTAGATTGGGTGGCAACATAGATACAGTTACTCTTTCCTCCCCATCTTTCAGGGTCCGTGCAGCAAAATGGCTGGTTCTTTTGATCAAAACTTACAAAGATGGCATGGTTTCCCAAGTTCTCCATCTTCACCCACTTAGGTGGTACGATGGAGAAATCAAGCCTGAAAACTCTAAAGAAGACAGTAGCCCGCCTATCAGTGTTCATTGAGAGGTCAACCATGAGAAACATGTCACCACATACCACCAACCAATACATCACTTTGCGGGCCACAAGAATATCTTCTCTCCAATACTCTGTCCAGTCAAGATCTACTTCATGAATGTTGGCCTGAGGTGCCAAGCGAATTGTGTGGAGCCCATCCAAGTGATCCCTAGCAAACATCTCACCTTTAAAAACACGATTTGAAAGATGCCTTGGAGATTTTCCGGAAAGGGGATACCTAGGAGATTAAGAGGGTGCTCCAACCAAGAGTTAGATCCCACTTGCCACTGGAAAATGGCTGACCTCGAGCAAAGGTAGAGATGCGACTTGGATGACTTGAGGGGACCATCAAGGATTCCATAGTAGATCTCATGCTTGACTGTGGATTTCAATTTGGGAGGGCTCACGGTAGTAAAACAAAAAACATCAACAAGGAGGCACTGACACGAGCCGGAGAATATAAGATTCCCATATGAGCAACCCAAATAGGCCATGCAGTTTGGATGATTGTGGGGCGGTGAACAACGTTGTGAGGAGGATCCTTTTACAAGATCAGTGAGCTGCCACTCACAGTTGTGCAGAAGATCAATATGGCTGTCATCGCGATGAGGATAATGGATGTGTGATTGAAAGCAGAGAGGTGGGATGTTGAAGCTCAATGTAGATGGGAAGGAAGAGAGTGCAGCGCGCCAAGAGCGGCAGGTTCCAGCAAAAGCAACGATGTCATTGGATGAGCTAAGGAGAGCCACTATTTGGTGAAGCAGACAGTCCAGCAGATCGGCCCAAACATTGGGGTTGGATGCGACAGAGGATGTACAGGATGAGCTCGCTGCATGGCAGGGCTTCTTCAAGGGCCTTTTACAACATCGACATCCCTGTCAAACACAAGGAATTCAATACATGTTGATCAGAAGCGAGAAAGCAGAGAGTACAATGATAAACTATTAGAAATGGAACAAGATCTTTCTATACACTAAGGGTTTCCTTCCAATTTGTTGAAGCAGAACTCTTACAAGGGTAGGATGTATATCAAATTATCAATTAGAGTAAACCACAGGAGGACCACATATAGGTTCATAATATCTAGAGCAGGATGTACTAATATTTCTGAGTAGCTTGGAAAATCTTGTAATACTTTCAGAATCGTGACAAAGGGGTCTTCAATTCGCTTCACACATGATCTATATAAATGATGGTGGTTCGAATTAATATATCCCTTAATCCAAAAAAAAATATCTAGATGAATAGCATGAAGCAACAGAATATATAAGAAAGGCTTTCATAACACATGAACTGCAGGAATCAGAACTTAGACCAATCACTATTTAGTGAACAAATCTATTGATCTTCCACACTATTCTGTAGATCCTAAAGTACCATAAGGGAAAACTACACAAGCAAATTGGAAATACGCGCAACGGCGTGGTGAAAAAAAAAACTGCATAAGCAACTTGCAATGCGACAATTAACCCCATATGTGCTACGTTCAGTTGTATCAGAGGTTTAACCAAGAGCGCAATTGCAGTCTCGACTTATTTCTTCGGCACATCATAACCTTGAGTTTGTTGATGGACACGCCCTAACTAAAACAGCTACAACTGAAGTTGCTCTGCACCCTTCTGGATTCTGGGAAAGAAAACCACCCACCCAGGGGAGACCTGTTTGCAAGACTAGCAGACGTAGGTGGTGATTCAGTGCCCTTCTTGTTTTTAGCACCAACATGTAAGATGGTACTCGTGGTCCTGGAGGCATTGAGGCAAGGGTGGCTCCATATCTAAGCAAAGACAGACAAATAATGCATCGAGGGTTTGAGAAATTGAGGGAGTACGGACCTGAGATCGGCGGGATCCTGCAGTGCGGGTTTGTCTGTCGATGGGGCTGGCGTCATACGTGCTCCTCGGCTGCTGCCGTGGCGGCCGGCCATGGGCTCCGTCGCGTGGTCGCGCGTGCCGGCGGCGAGGAGACAAGCGGAGCGGAACACTGAAGTATCTGAAGCAACATTGCGCGTCGATCTCGTCGAGAAGAGAGAGAGAGAGAGAGAGAGGCCCTTAAAGCCCATCAATGGTTCTCGACCCAGTTGAAACGCTAGGCCGGTTGGGCCTTAGGGCTGGTATATGACAGGCTCAAATGTTCAATTAGTGGAGCCCTATCTGCACGAAATTAAATGGAAATTAAAATTTTCATGTCATCAAAAGGGAAAAAGAAAACGAAATTAAATTTTGAGCCCTTAGATTTTTATTGAAGTCCAAATTTATCCTTCGAAATCCAAAACCAGGCATGTCCTCCAAATGGGAATAATTTTTTTCTTCTAAAAATGATAAAATAATATTAAAGACAAACATTACTAATAACCTATTTTGAATCAGAAAAATATAAATTGAGTTATGATTTTTTCTAAAACAATATATTTATTTAGAAACAATTAACTAGTTATTAAGTTTTATAAAATCAACTATTATTTTGTTTAAAAATATAAATTGGACACGAACGACTGATCCCATTGGAGGGGATGGAAACAAGGCAAGAAAACCGCTAGAAATGCAACATGATCTTCTGATGCAGTAAGGAAAACAATAATTTCCTTCAATTTTTTGAACTAAAAACCATCGTAGGACGTCACTAGGACGCAACCCACTAGACTTATCAGAAGCACATATAGAGCTAGGTTGTTGATATCTGCAGCAGGATGTTTATTAATATTTCTGAATAGCATGGAAAAAGTAGTATGTAATATTTTCTGTATCACAAAAAGGGAATAGCTTCATAGATACGTCCCCAAGACGAATAGCATGACGCAACAGACACAATATAAAATGCTCTCATGGCACACAGTGCAAGAATAAGAAGACAGCCTGACCACAATTTAAATAATACAGAAATTTATCGATCTTGCACAACTATTCTGTAGATACCATGAGAGACAAGTGCATAAAGCAACTTGCAGTGCCCAAATTAACCCCATATGTGTGAGAAGTTTGACATTTGCACTCTGTTAGCACAATGGCAGGACTTGAGCCTTTCTGAACTGAATTGTAAAACGATACTAGAAAATGAATGCTATGACCCTTGAAAAACAACTAAAGCAGAGGATCAGCAAACAAAGCAGCGAGGGATCGGAGGGTTTGGGAAATGGAGAGCGGCGGGATGATGCTGCTGTAGCGGCGGCGGCCGGCCGGCCATGGGCTCGGTCGCGTGATCCATCGTGCTTTGTGGCGCCGAGCGGAGGAGAGGGGCGGAAGGAAATCTGAAGCCCACTTAAAGCCTGCCCAGTTGAAATGAAACGGTTGGGTTGGGTCGATCGGTGACCAAGAGGTGATGAGAGAAGTGGTGTGACCATGTAGGCGTCGCTGGGCGAGCGATGATGGAGCGGGGCTGAGACGATTAATTTGAGTTGATTGCCTTCGGTAATTTTTAAGTAAATTATTAATAATAATAATTTTTTTTTTCTAAAGTAGATAGAGATAGAGATAGACGACAATATCACAAGAGTACAAAGATGCATCCACTCTAAACTTGTAGACATTGCAAACCACATAACTGAATTTATTACACAGTAGTAAACATGTAGTGCACCACATAACTCAATTCATTACAGTAGTATTGGTTGTTTCATCCAACACCCAACACAAACTGAATTCAGGTTTTACACTTCATCAAAGAAAAGGGAAACACAAAGAAGATTGATGGACTCAGGCATATATTGCCTCTTATTCTGAACATACAAGAAAACGGAAACACAACTGTGAGCACCAGAAATAAACCGCGACCCATGCATGCCTCGATCTTTTCAGGCCTCACTCACTACAGGTCTTCTTCTTTGACATCGAACGTGATATCAGAGGTTTTAACACCAACATACATGCCATCGGTGAATTCCTGGATAACCTCCTGCCCATTGATCAGAACATCCCTCTGCTTGTATGAGAAGGGAACATCACAGACACCGTTTGATCCGATCGCTTTTACTGTCACTTTCTTCATTGGGGAAACTTGAACCTCAATTGCTTTGCTAGTTTCCTTTGTTTCAGTTTTGGTTTCTCCCCAGGAATATGATCCGCTGAATTCAGCGCTAATCTCAATTTCCCCTTCAGCAACAAATGGGATCCCTGCCTCAAGAGTGGTCTTGACTCCCAACTTCATTGAAACACTAGAACTCCAGGTAGTCGCTACTGTACTTGTGTACCTGAAGGTTAATGTGGTTTTGGTTGTTGTACTGCTGTCGTTTTTAACAGTTTGGCTATAAAGGTCATTAATACCAGTGGTATGGATCTTAGCTTCACTGATGTGAAAATCGACATCGTAGATGTGTCGGGTAATAACTGGTTCTTCCAACTGCACTCTTGCTTCAGTTATGATGGATTCAGCAGAAGCACTGAGGTCATTTGTAAGCCCTGTTGCGAAGAGCCTCCTACAGAATTTGTTGTTACCCATGTTTCGGAGAGCAATGAAGCCATCCCCAGTGACCACCGTGAATAATGTGTCACGGTTGTTGTAGGAACTGTCTGTAGATTCAGCCCAGACCAGTGTCCGGCTCCGTCACGCCCCAATACCTGCCAAAATACTCGGATCGTATACGGACGACTCCATCATAATTTCTGGTGAAAGTAGAATGCAAAACTCTTGGATTTGCAATATCATCGACTTGGTACTGAAGCCAATTGCGATCGTAGGCTTCAACCCCTGAAGGAATTGCCCGTTGTCGCCTTTGAAAGCAACATACAAAGGCAACTGCTTCTGGTCAGACACATCAATAACAGTGAAGACATCAATGAGACCGCTGTCTTGATGATCCGCTTCGTCTTCACCTGATGCTATATGCATGTAGGAGCGGATGGACGTGGATGACACAGTACAAGCATATTTTCCTAGCTTGGAATGGAGAAACCTGTCATGTTACGTATGAACAAAGAATTATTGCAAACATAATGTAGTTTATTTGTCATGTGTAATAAAATGTTAAGAGTTTCGTTAATTGTTATAAAAAAAAAAAAAAAAAGAGTTTCGTTAATTATCGATACCAGGCCACCTATTAATTCGCCATACTAAATTAATAATTAGTTATATCGGAAACCTTCATAGAAATAGTACATACTAAATATATATATATATCTTTAATATCGCAAGCGAATGAATAAAGAAAACTAGCTACGAAAGATATTTTGAGGACCGGCCTGGGGATAATTAAGAAACTAATTAACGCAAAAGTACTGTATATATAGTATGTAAACCTGCAGGTGGGGCCATCTTCTTCGTCGGCGATGGGGATGTGCTTGACCAGGGTGCACGACGGCTTGGACAGGTCTTCCTCCGGCTCATCGGCGGTGCCAATGACCCAGCGAGCGCTGCCGCCGTGACCGGGAAGCACGCGCTGCTGGGGCACCCAGTACTTGTTGTTGTAGCAGCATCTGATGTGCATAAGCCCCTCGTGCTCCTTGGACGGCTCCAGGTAGAACCTGCAGCGCGGGTTCATGACGCCATCGTCGCCGCCGAGCTGGACTAAGCTGCCGCCGTGGCTCTCGTCGTGCACGGAGCGCAGGTAGCTGCTGTTGTCATGCTTTGAGCGGAGAGCGACGCATTTTGGCAACGCCGACAGTGGGAAAGCCGACATTTTTTGTTTCTCGATCTCACAACTAAACCTCCGTGGCTCTCCTGTGTGTGTTCGTGCACACTGCTCGGTGTTTGGTTCTTGGTTGGTTCTTCTCAAGCGGGCGAAGGGGAGAGGTATTTATAGGCGTCCCTGCAAGAACACCCGTTTATTATTTGCCCTATTATACACAATGGATCGAGTAGTTTATTTGCTACTCCTAGGTAATACTCAATAATTGGCCCGCAAAGAGTGATGCAGATCATATGCGAATAAAAATATAGGAGTAGGTAGCTAGGCGCGTGCGCTGGTCCAGTCTTCGGCTGCAACACCAGCCAGCACCAGCCAGCTTTGCCCACGTGTAACATACTATACTTTTTTTTTTTTTTGTGGGTGTCGTGTAACATACTACAAGTATACCACCTCAAGGCCGGCCGTCAGATCAGATGCTGTCACGCAGGGGCGTGCTTGCTGCCGCCCACATTGGAGGTGGGCCGGCCCAGCAGAGGCCCGCCTAACCATCATCTTCAACCTCCAGCCAAGCGCCTCCGCCCGGGCGCTCCGCCCCCGCCGCGCCGGCGCCGTGAGCCCTACGGTCCGGCGAGCCCCTCACAGCGCCGGCGGCAGCAGCCCCTTCCACTCCCCTTTCTTCTTCTCCGCCAAACCCTAACCGCGGCTTTCTTCTCCAACTCCGTCCGCCGCCGCCGCCGCCCCCGTCGCCGACCCGCACCGTCCGAATAGGTCCAACCACGCCCGAGCTTCAGCGGCGCCCCGCCACCGAAACTCACCACCCCGGAAGGGCCGCCGCCGCCCGTGACGGCGATGTCCAGGGCGGGCCGGGCTCCTTCTGGCCGGAAGGAATGGAGGGGGGGGGAGGTCGCCGAGACGGGACCGCCGACCCTAAAGCGGCGGCGCAGCAGCGGCGCCCCTAAACCGACGGGCGAGAGATGGTTGGCGAGGTGAACGACGACGACAGCGGCGCGGGCGCGCGAGGAAGACGACGACGCGTTTAGCGAAGACGGCGAGACGATGACGATGGAGACGATGACAAGCTTGGCCGGGCCGCCCACCAAGACCTTGTCGGCGTGGCGTTTGCGCCGACTGGTCGGCAGCTAGCATTAGCCGTCACACAGGGCGCCATCTTGAATATATATGCCTTTTTTCATATTTATCTTTTCTTTTACAGTTTCTTTGCAATGAATGCGGGCATGCATTATAAATTTGAGTCACATAGTTGATATATGATGCAACAGTTCTTTTTTTTCCTTTGATAATTTGATATGATGCACCAGTTACAACAAACTTTTTGTTTCTGGCTTTAGTCTCAGTCTAAGTTAGGCCCGAGGAAAATTAGTCTCGAATGAAGCCACTAACCAGCACTAATTAAAAGCAAAAACCTGCAGCGCTTCACTCTAATCTCTGTTGGACCCATCAACCAGAGCTGAACTGAAGGTCCCCTCTGCCCTTTTATTTTGGTTGATTAATGGGTCGAAGCGGGACTACGTACTGACTTTGCCGTCGTGTGACATATATTACATACCAGCAAATTTTGTTCTCGTTTAACTAAATTTTGTGCACGGGATTCCCACATGCCTCCAATTAATTTACTAGAGGGATTTCGTTTCTTTTCCTCTATTTTTTTTTCTTTTTATGTTTTTACAGAAAATATATTAATATCTCAGTCTCTGCAGCCATTCCTTATTACACACACTGAAATCCAAGGCACACATACCAAAAGTTTCTCAACCTAGTTAACTCAACAAAACATAAAATGTTATACAAGTCCTCCAATTACTCCCTCCGTTCCAGAAAATATGCAATTCTCGCTTTTTCCGATGAGTCAATGTTTTCAAACTACCGACAATTATATATTAAAATATATAAATATTTATAATAAATAATTAGTATCAAAAGATTTGTCTCGTACTTTTCACCAAAAATCCGTATAATTTGTTTTTTTGTTTACCTAGATTTAATGCCCCATGCATGTAACAAAAAAAAATCGATGTGATGTGTATTGTAGCACTTTTCATGATCACTTTTCACAAACCTGAACATGCTCCAATTTGATGAGAGAATTTTACACACTGTAGTTGAAAATGAAAAGTGTGTTTTAGGGGCTGTTTGGTTTGAGGGACTTTTTAGTCTCTGGGACTAAAAAGTCCCTAGTAATCAAACATGAAGAGACTATTAGATACTTTTCCTCCATTAGTCCCAAAAAGACTCTCTTAGAGGGACTTTATTTAATAGTCCTGGGACTAAAAAGTCCTAGGACTTTTCTAACCAGACACCCCTTAGAGCATCAACTTTTCTCTAAATTTCCATCACGTCAAATCATTAAATATACCAAAAGAGCCATACCCGAACTATGAAATATAGGTAAATAAAAAATCTAATTGCACAAAAAAAAACAAAACGTGCTACCGTGAGTTCGAAGAGTGCTTTTTGGTTCTAAACACACCCGCAGCATCTTGCTTGGGTAAAACCAGGACAGAGCAATCTTGTCTTGCACATGTTCACGCGCTGCTCCTTGGGGAAGCAGCCAAGAGTGATTGACCACCACCTCTGAGTCTTGGTCGAGTCACGAGTGACAATGGTAAAGAAAAAGATCATAAGCTGAGGTGGAAAGGCGTACCATGTACTGGACGCGAAGCTGCTGGGATTGCCAGACCGCAGAGACCCATGTGCACGCGTACCATCTTGCCTCTCCATGATTCATGCCATGCCATGGCACAGTTAAATTTGATGGAGGGACCCGAGCAACCAAGGATTCTAACTCTCTTCTTCTTCAGAATAACAAAAATGAGTTGTTGAAAAATACTAGTATCGGGGAAGTTGCTGGCTGCGGAGTCGTGGCATGCACACGTACCGCGGCGACTGACGAACCAAAGTTCACGCGGCGCTTCGTTTGACGCTGAAGCAGCAAGGCTCCACCGTTGAGTGGCAGCACATTTCATCGAACGGGCGGCGCGCACTGCTGGAAATGCGAACACCCACCGTACGCAGGACAAAGCTCGGGCATCGGCAGTGCACCACTTTCACCCAAAGGCAAACAGGCGATTCCATATGCCGCGCGGTGGCCAAGGATGCAGTCAGGACCGCCGCAGTTTGCAGTCAGGACCACCGCAGTTCACTGCCTGCTCGCGTCGCGCTCGGCACTCTGCGTCGCTGCAGTGCATGGGTAGGGACAGGGACGCGATGAAAAGAAGAGAAGCGGTGAAATGGATGAGTCATGGCGTAAAATTACTAGCTACTCACGCTTTGTGAGACTGCTGGAATTTGGGGCCTAGTTGGCGGCATGTGTAGATAGAGCCCATAGCCCGATCAGTGGGCTAAGGAAAGATTAATCACTCAAGGAATCCCATGAATGTCTCGGATCCAGACTTTTTATTCGGATATTTTCTCCATTCACCTCAAAGTGAATACTGCTAAATTTAACATAGATGCATGAATAGAATTTGGAATTTGACTACTAAGTTCGTCAATAACTAAAGTGAAATAAAACTAAACTACACTTCTAATAATCTCTAATATCGAAACGAACTAAAGTGAAATAAAATTAAAGTACACTTCTAATAAAAGTTCAGGTTATTTCAGAGATTGTGTCTTCGTAAAATTTGTAACGTGCTGCAAATTTTCCATTGTATATGTCTTCATCAGTTTTCGTTCAATATATCCCTGCTGCCGATTTACTTTGTTCAGAAGACCCGAAATATAGATGTTGTGGATAGCAACTTGATGTCGTCGATAGGAATTTGACTGAACCTGAGTATATACAAAATGCAGTGTGCAAAATATCAGGTCTGAATGTCTCCCATGCATCGATGTTGGCAGTGCACACATGCCATATCTTCCTGTAGAGGTTGGTAATTATTATGGACTTCTAAACTTCAAAATCAAAACATGCTAAATTCCTTGCTCTTCCATATATTCGCCGCTATTTCTGAATGAAGAATGAATGTCAATTTGAGTTTCAGGTTCGCAAGATAGTTCTACGCAGTTGGGTATCTACTCTGAGGCAACCTCCGTCCAGCTTGAACAGGAGCAATCCAGTCGTCAGGTTCATAATCACACTGCACTTTGTGTAATACTAGTCCGTGAACCCGTGCTCCCGCACGGGTTAGTGATTTTACTTGACATAAATATTTTAATTGTTGTTTTAATTAGAGTTAAAATGATTATAATATACTTTTTGGCTTTTTCATTTATGTTTTGATTTGTTAATATGTCATCATATAAAAGGACCACATAATTTTGCGGCATAGGAATACATAATTTAGATATTTCACAATATATTAATGATCATTGGTTGTCATGATTGTCGCAAGATCAATACATTTTAAGATTGTAGTGCATATACACTATTCTTAAAATTTTCTCGAAGTACAATTGAATCTGTTATTATTTCAAAGATCCAAGACAATAAAAAAGAAAATCACTATGTTTCCTGTCTTCTCCTCGGTATACCATGCGTCTATCATATATCAAGAAAATTGAGTATAGCAGGTTTTGTACTCTTAAATATTCAAACATTTTTTTTCAATATATATTGTGCATTGCATGTCCTCGGTAATCCAATTATGGTACATTTTACTTGTTTACTATGTACTATATGCAACAACTCTTCTATCTGGAACTTAATACATATGAATTATCCTCATCCAGTCTTATAAATTATTAATAGGAATGATGATACTGTCGAGTCCGGCTAGATTGGGTCGGAACCGACACGTGATCGTCGACCGTTGGAGCTTGGAAGGTGGCGTAGGGGCTGCGGTCTCTCGTCGGCGGCGACGAGCGACGGCACAAGCAACGGCGAGGAGCGGTGGAGCCGTGGCGGAGGGGGCAGCGGCGGGCGCACGCCGGCGGGGTGGCGTTGAAAGGTCCTAATGGCTAGAGGGGGGTGAATAGCCTATTAAAAATTCTACAAACAACACTAAGCAAGGCGGTTAGTAAATAAGACGGCGTAGCACCAATGCAAATGCTTCAAGCTAATTACGCAAGCCTCCTAGCAATTCTAGCAATTCTAAAATCTCTAATCACAAGCAATGGCCAGGTTGCTAAGCTACTCCTAGGTGGACAAGAGATTCTAACTAAAACTACCTCTAGGAGCTAACAAGGCTAAGCTAGCTAAAACTCTACTCAAGCTAAAACAAGCCTACTCAAGTATACTAGTGAAAGTAATGCAAAGAGGCTAGAATACAATACCACCGCGGAGTGTAGAGGTGGAAGCCAATCACCGTGATCACCAAGAAATCTCCAACGAGCAAGAACAAGTGACACGATGATTTTTCACCGAGGTTCACGTGCTTGCCGGCACGCTAGTCCCCGTTGTGGCGACACACTCACTTGACGGATGCTAAGCTTAATGGCCAATGCCAAATCCCCGGTGGGAGCTCAAGCAACCGATCACAAGAGAGGGTCCAACAAGCCACGAGCAATCCACTAGTGCTCCTTTCGCGAATCTCCCGCGGGGTAAGGAACGACCCCTCACAATCACCACCGGTGTGGCCTCAAACAAGCTCCACTTGAGCTCAACACCGCTTCTTGCTCCAAACAGCTAGGGAACCAGGGCAAATTCCCAAGATAACAAGAATCCCGCGGCTTCTCCAAGGATGAAGTGCTTCTAAATGCAACCGATGCAAGCAATGCACTTCTATCTCTCTCAATCTCACCAAGAATCCGAATTAGTGATGAGGAGATGAGTGGAGAGGAGTCTCACAAGCTCACTAGCAAGTTAGAGTATTCAAATGTGCAAGAGGGAGACTATGAAACCGGGCAAACCCATATATATAGCCTCCACCACGAGATAGAACCGTTGCCCTCAAATTTTTGCTCTTTTTGGGGTGACCGGGATGCACCGACCGGAACCACAGGCGGTCCTGGTCAAGCGTCCGGCCACCGCTTCGGTCACATGCGACAAGGCACAGGCCCACAGCTGGCACCCTCCTCCGCGTCCGGTCACGAGGTTCCGATCGAGCACCAGAAGCGTCCGGTCCTCGCTTCCGGTCGACAGCGTCCGGCAAAGAGCGCCTAGAGCTCTACGCGAGCGCGACCGACCGAGCCACCGGGTCGCGTCGTCCGGTCGCCGCGCCGCCGCGTCCCGGCCGCCTGAAACAAAGACATCTTCATCTTTTCTTTTGCTCTTTGCTTCAAACTTGTTTCGCCTCTTGCCAAATGTTGCCAACACGTCAAGATGACCACGTTATCACCAATGTTAGCATGTCGAGATGTTAGGCAAGATCGAAGTTAGTGCTCTCATTGTCCTAAATGCAATATGCAAGTCAATTGGACCTAGAAGCACTTCATGCAAGGATTGTCGCGGCATCCCCTCTTGATAGTCGGCTATCTATCCTATAATGTGATCACACGCTCTATCGTGTCTTGATCACCGAAAGAAAAACCCTATCAAGATACCTTTGCCTTGATCTCCCAGGTTCCTCTCAAGCCGATCACCGAGCTTGACGATCCATCATGTCCACCATCATCGTCCATGTTCATGATCATCATGCTCCTTGTCATTCACCTAATCCTTCCTTAAGTCACACACTTATAGCAAAGGATTAGTCCACAAGTGTCGTCATCAATTTCCAAAACCAAACATGAGATTTCAGGCGCGGCGGCGGCAGGGGGGCGGCGGCGGCGGTGGAGACAGGAGCGAGATAGATACGAACTATTTTTATTGCTTGCTTATCCCTAAAGAGATTACATGCCTCTGCTTATATAGCCCGGCTAGTGGGACTTGTAATCTAATCAATCTCTCTATAAGGTTTCCTTATACGATTGGAATATTTTTTATAAACAATATTTATTTATGTCCTAATAAGGGTCTTCCTTATAGCTTGGAATATCCCCTTTTACACACCAAAAATCCTAAGATAATCCTAACTTGAAGACGAAGCGGATTCGGATACGGAAGGGAGAGAGGCGGCGGGGGCGGGGGACGGCCGACACCTTGCCATGCCTTGCCCCCACCCCCTTTGGGCCGGCGGCGGCGCATCAGCCCCTTTTAGGGCCTTTTTGGAACCAGCGTTTTTAAAACCCGCTTATAATCTAAGCAGGCTTATCTCGATATGCAGCGTTCGAAAAAAATCTGCTCTCCCAAATAAACATGGTGTTTGGGTGTCCCGATTATTTTGGGCGTTCTCGGTGTAAAAGACAAGAATGCCCCTTATCCAAAATACAATCCATCTCCCCATCCTCACGCGTCGATGCGGTCTCCCCGTCCTCCCGCACGACGCGGCGAGAAAGCGGCAGGGTGTGGGTGCGCGGCGGGCGGATGGCGCGCTGCCATGAGCGGCGGGCAAGAGGAGGGCTCTCAACTCGACGACGCTCGGCTCCTCGGAGGCTCGAGGACGACGAGTCGCTGGCCGGAGGCTCTCGGCTCGACGGCGCCCACCAGGTGCGGGTATGCCCATCTGGTCGAGCCAAGGGGAGGCAGCGCCGGTGGGAAGGGAGCTGAACCGGGAGCCGCCCCACCGGTCCATGTCCACGAGGCAACGCCGGGGGGATGGGACCAACGACGGCACGACGGGAGCAGGGGAGGAGGACGGCTCGAGAGAAGGGAGGAGAGGAGTGGAGCAGGCGTCGATCCAGATCTAGGAGAGGAGGGGAGCCGGACGAGAGAGGGATAGTGCGGGTGCGGGAATCGGAGGAGGCCTGCTCGCGTTTTGAGAAAAGCGACTCCCGAGCCGCGATTCCATAAGCAAATGGGCCGGCTTTTTTCGCGATGGCGGTGCGGATAAGCAAGTTGAGAAGCGCGGCGTTTGGCGGGATTATTTGGCTTATTTATGCTGCTTATAATCTAAGTTAAGCAGCCCCAAACAGGTCCCTTAGCCCATCCTCAGGCTAGCCCAATTCTGTGTCATGACAGATACAAATATAGTATTCAAAACCATTCTATCTAGAATTTAATACAAATGAGTTATCTTCATCCGGTCTTGCTCAACCCTTCTATTTGGAACTTAATACATATGAATTATCTTCATCCAATCTTATAAATTATTAATAGGAATGATCATACAAATAATTTTTGTTCTTTTCCTTTTTTAGAAGTTTTTTTTTTCACCTGTTCCTTGTGATGGTGGCTTGCACCTCTTTTTTTATATACGGATGTACGTGAGATTTTCTGGCTTTTGATTTGTTGATTTAGAGAATAGGCAGGATTTGCACTTGCACCTGTAATTTCCTTTTACCCTATATAATGAAAAAAGATCGGGTGGGGTTTTCCCCACTAAGTTCTTAAAAAGAAAAAGATTAGGCAGGATGATATATAGTTTTTCATTTTAAAATTTGGGATGCTGTCACGCCCCACTTTTAATGGGTCGTTAATCACACGTGTTTGCGCCGGGATCACGCCACAAACACGTCTATTAGTAATGTAATGGTAAAATGGGATTAATAATAAAACCGAGCTGTAAAAATATAGGATAGATAGGGGCTTACAGTGGCGACAAGGGGTCACCAAGTCGGGCTGCAATATCAGAGTTGGCCAACCGAGAAGCGTGGATTGACTATGACACTGCCCGTACTCCACAAGCAGACTTGTGCATGGATGAAATCTGGGCTTCAACGTCCTTCTCCTAAGCAAACACCTCTCGAACTCCTACGATACGCTATCCTCTACCTGGTCGTCGATCTTACCTCACATGTGCCGATATCTGTAAAAATAGAGAGGTGAGTACAAACGTACTCAGCAAGTCCCAACCAGGGGGTTGTAATTATTAGGGTTTGGGCCCTAGCAGAGTCTCTAAAACTGCTCTTGCTAGTTCCCGGGTCATCTCATGTAATCACTGTTGTCATGACACCACAGGTTAGTCATTATTAAAGTGTATATCTAATCATAGATGTTCGGCCTAGCACTTGCCCATTCCAAGGATGTGGCTATTCGAATAGATTTAAATAACTCTTGCAGAGGTTGTACACTTTTCCCCACACGAGGGGCCATCTTCTCCCACGCACGACCGGGTCGAAGGTGGTCCCACGAGATTCCGCACCCGCTTGGATGCCTCCTAGGTATATCGGTATAATCTTCACCACAACTTCTCAGGGGTTGGAAGGATAACACGTCACCCTAAGATGACGCATCACCCTAGACAATATGGTGATACCAAATCACCCACGGCTTTGGGGTAATACCTAATTACCCAACCTATACTTGTCAACACCATTCTCAATCTCAATCATCAATATGTGCCTCTAGCACCGCTGCGCCATCAGCGCCCAAACACTTCCGTGGAAGACCACTCAAGCATCCACGCCAACCGACCATGGGGCCACTCTCCCCATGTCTGCTCCTAATAGATCGTTTGCACCGCTCCTACCACCTTGGCTCCAATTATACCTCAACCCAACGGGGTGTGGAATCAAGCCGTCCCATAAACGACGTGTGGTCTGCACGAAATATCTCACTAGGTAGAAGGTCTATGAACCGTCCTTAGGGAGGCGAGCATCTCTCCGCGGGATTCATCCCCCCGATTGTGATTAGTCCACCTCCATGTAGACTATCACCACTCACCTTTTGTTGGAGGGTTCAAATTATTACTTAGTTACATCGATCTTACTTAGTCATATTATATCATCATTCATTATCATCTTAAGGTCATGATTAGGGGGGTAAGGACTTGCCTGGGAGGTTCTTACGAATCGACACGCGTTGAACGATCCTAGCTCGGACGGACGGAAGCTCCTAAACGGGTCGTCAAAAGCTACCGGGCGTGCGGCGATAAACCTAGCTTGAACTATGACATATAAAACAAACATAGAACATTATGGTGGCAATGGGTTAGATGCATAGAGCTAGATTTTAGATGAATTGTGGAAGTCGTTTCACGTGAAACGGTTAGTATGCATGAGATATGGATTTTATAATATTAATCCCTAATTAAATCATTAGGGTAATATTATAATATAATTTTATCATGTAAGAAAATTGGAACTAATTACATGATAAAATTATATAAATCAAATAATGAATTTACAAATTTTCTGGGAATTTTTCTAACACGGGAAGGTCAACTTATAGGCTCTTGTGTACAAATATCGGTGCCTGTAGCAATTTACAATAGTGTACACAGGGGCGATCCATACACGTGGGCGCCACGTGGGTCCAGTGGACGCCACGGTGGCCGCCACGTGGACGCCACGTGTATTACAGAGGCCGGTGGCCCGTGATGGCGTCGGGGCCGGAGGGAAGCGGGAGGGCGGCGTGTCGCCTTCTTATTGGCTCGGTCCGACGACGTTACACTGCGGCGGCGGCCTCGGGAAACTCCGTTGTGCCCGTCGGGCGGCGGGCGCGCCGAAGTTCGCCGGGATTTCGTCGGCGATGCCGTTTGCTCGTCGCGAGGGGCTCCTTGGCTTCCCTCATGCCTCCCGTCCCTGTTGGCGTGCAAGGGGCGTCGGGATAGGGCTCTTCCACCGCCGGGCGGCGTGACGGCGGCGAGTGGTGGCGGCGCTCCGGGCGACCCAGGCGTTGTAGGGCGACACCGGACATCCTAGGTAGGGGAAACAAATGAGGGAAGGGTGGAGTGACTCACCGACGCACCAATTTTGACCCACGACGACTCATTGGCGATACACTCCGACCTAGCTCGCGGCGGCGGATCTCTCGGTTTGGGGGAAACCCGATTCCCGCGAGAAGAGAAGGAGGGAGGTGGAATGGAGAGGGAGATGGGGTGTTCCAGGTCCTAGCGGAGCGCTGGAGGGGAGGGGCAAGGTCGATTTGCGTCGCCGGTGGGTGCTATTTATAGGGCGCGCCGGGTGTCGCCGGGCGAGATCTTTTTCCGACAAATACACGCTCGGCCAGGCTCCCCTCGCTGAGTCCAGCGTGCTCCAGCCTGTCCTCCGTGTGCCACGTGCTCGGCGGGCAGGTGCCCGTCCGGTCACATCTCCTACAGCGGTTGTCGTCGGTCACGGCGGCATGGCGGTCCGCGGCGCGATCGCGGCGTTGAGCCGGTGCTCGGGCGCGCCGTGGCTCGGTGGAAGGTTAGTGGGTTCCCTGCCCCTGGTCGCCGTCCACCCGCGCGGCGTAGCTGGCGCTCTCGTCGGGCTCGCCGACTCCCCTGGAAGGTTGACGCGGCGGGGCGAGTGAGGCGCAACGCTGGACGCGACGTCTCAGCGGAGTCGATCCGCTTCTTCCTGTGGCCGGTCATCGCCCTTGAGGGCGAGTGTACGGGCGTCTTTGCTTGCCGTCGCCTGTCTCCTCGACACAATTAGCGCTGCGTGTGCGGACGAAGGAAGAAGACGAGGAGGGGCGGGGTCCAGCTGTCGGCGGAAGGGAGAGGAGGGACACAACTGAGCTTGGCTCCGCATGGGCTCGGTGGCTGGGCCGTCGTTGCTGGGCCGGCCTGCCTGTCGTGCGGGGCTGGAGCAAGGAGAGGGGCCAGCTGGGCTGGGCCAGAAACTGAGAAGGGGAGGAATGAGCCCGAGAGCTCATTTCTAATTCCTTTCTCTTTTCTTTTTCTATTTTCCTTTCCCTATTCTTTATTCCTTCTCTCATTTCCTTTCCCACTATTTTATGTGTGTAAAAATATATTTGTTACATATTTATACAAGCTCTTATATTTATTCTCATGACTCTCTTTTATGAAAATATTTCTTGCACTTGTATAAATATGTATATATATTTACGTGTACACACATTTTCCCTTTCTCTCATTATCTCATGTGTAACCTATACATATATATTTTATAAATATTTTCACAAGCACTTTTATATTCCCAGGACCATTATTGTCGAGAATATTTATTGATTGTGCTTAAAAAAATATTCGATATATATATATTTGGTACACACGAAGTTTTTGGTATTTTATTCCCGGAGAAAATTAAGTAAATCATTTCCCATGCAATATTATACTTCCATAAATCAAATCTAGGGCTTACCTTGCATCGTTGGTCACCATAAAGCTCGACAAGCAACAATCAAAGAGGAACCTAATTTTCTAGATGGTGTCATGCAGGTTTTCGAAAATAGGGTTTCGGTTTAGCGGAAACTAAATCAAGTTTTAGTTGTAATTCGAAAAGTTCAAATTTTTAGTGATTTTTAAAATGATGCAAAAACACGGGTGTTACAGATGCATGTACGGTATTTATTAGATGTGGTCGGCAGGATAAGGTTGGACCTAATGTTTTCATCGTAGTGACAGATGTGGTAATTAAGAGATAGATCTAGGGGTTATTTGGGTCAAATCTTCATAATGACATAACTGGATAATTTATGTGGATAATTCTACTCACCTTTTCTACCGTGTCCACCTAGGATTCTAGTTGGCTTCATGTGGAGGCTCCTTTGTGTTTCCTCTTTTTTAGAGTGTCCACCAAAAATCTTAGGTGGCTTCATGTCACATGTAGGCTTCAAAAGGAGTTCATCAATCCGTGCAACTGCACAGACTGTGTTTTAAAATACTACATGTATCTTAAAATATAATGGATAATGGATATATATAGTGAGGACTCAAGTACTACACTTGTCTAATCTCTTATAGCTTCAATTTAATCAGGACAGGGTAGAGCCTTTCCTTTGATGGAAAGCTTGTGGGTGCCAGGGCTTAGGCTATCCACACTTATGTTCCTCTATTTACTCCCTCTATACATTAAATGGCATCAAGATTCTCTCATTTACGACACTCTCTCCCGCACCCATCATTCATTTATATCTCTACTCTATACTAACTATTATTAGTGGGGCTCACTTATAATTTTATCTAAATACATCCATGTGAAAAGTCCTAATGGCTAGAGGGGGGGTGAATAGGCTATTAAAAAATCTTGCAACAACACTAAGCAAACAGATTAGTAAATAAGATGGTGAAGCTAACAAAGCGATGCTACAAACTAGCTATGCAAGCCACAAGTCAAATAAGACAATTCTAATATCTCTAAGTCCACACAAGAGCTATGTCACTAGATTACTCCTAGGTGAGCAAGATATTCTAACTAATTTTACCACTAGGAGCTAAACTAAGCTAGTCAACTAAACAACCTATGCAAAGCTACACAAATATACTAGAGAAAGTTATACCAGTGAGCTCGAATACAATACCGACGTTGTCAAGTAGAGGTTGTTCCCAATCACCGTGTACAGGAAATCTCCAACGAGCAAGAACAAATGACACGATGATTTTTCACCGAGGTTCACGTGCTTGCCGGCACGCTAGTCCCCGTTGTGGCGATACACTCACTTGACGGTTGCTAAGCTTAATGGCACGGTGCCAAATCCCCGATGGGAGCTCAAGCACACCGATCACAAGAGAGGATCCACAAGCCACGAGCAATCCATTAGTGCTCCTTTCACGAATCTCCCCACGGGGTAAGGAACGACCCCTCACAAACCACCGGTGTGGCCTCAAACAAGCTCCAATCGAGCTCAACACCGCCTCTTGCTCCAAGCCGCTAGGGAACCGAGCAAATTCCCAAGAGAAACAAGATCCCGCAGCTCCTCCAAGGTTGAAGTGCCTCTAGATGCAAGCAATCAAGCAAATGCACTTCTAACTCTCTCAATCTCACCCAAGAATCGAAGTTAGGATGAAGAGATGAGTGGAGGGGAGTCTCACAAGCTCACAAGTGTGTAAGAGTGTTCAAATGTGCAAGAGAGACTCAAAAGACCCGGCCATCCAAGTATATATAGAGTCCTCCTCGAAATTGAGCCGTTGGGGGTTTCTTCGGGGTGACCTTACTCGCCGACCGGACGCACCAGGGGTTCGGTCGCATTGACCAAGCATCCGGTCACAAGAGACAACGCCCCCTGGCCCACGGCTGACAACGTCTTCATGGTTCTGGTCAGTGCTTCAGGTGCCGCGTCCGGTCGATCCACGAAGTCGAGCACGAAAACATGCATACTGGAAGTTCGATCGGACTCACGGACCGGACCGTCCGGTCGATGCGTCCGTCACACAACCAACTTCGGGCCGTGCGTCCGGTCCACCGATTCCCGCGAAGTTCTTCAATTTTGTTGTCGCCTTTTGCTTCAACCTTGCTTCGCCACTTGCCTCAAGCTGCCAGCACGTCGAAGATGATCACGATATCACGTGTGTTAGCAACTTAGCATGTCACGAACGGTTAGGCAAGAACGGTTAGTGCTCTCAATCCTAAATGCAATATGCAAGTCATAAATTATTGGGTACTATTTGAGACATTCTTAACAGATTTTTTTGGAGGCGATCTTAACTGATTATTGAGCTGTCGAGTTGATTATGTCAAGAATTGTTTTAGACCTGAGACCCTACAGTCATAAACATTGGAGTCGGCCGTGTTCACAAAAAAGAAATGCATGCTAAATGACGCACGGCCGAGATGCAAGCAATGCACCCTATCAAGTGTTATTCTACACCCTAGGTGTAGAATACTGTACTACAATAAGCTATTATACTAACAGGTTTAACAGGTTTCAGTATCGTTCAGAATAGCGCTGCCGTTGGTGTGAGTTCATTGTAGGATCGTGTTATCAGACTCTGCAAAAGATTGGTCTTTCTTGCTGCTCATGGAAATGTATTGCATACCATTTCTGAAGCTAATCTCCACTGAAGTCTTCCGATGCAAGAAGTATTATATTGCTTATGTACCCTTTCTGAAGCTAGTCTCCAGTAAAGTCGTCAAAGGCGAGGGCTACTACAAGGAGCCTATCGAAAAGGCCCTCAGTTTGAGTAGAAAAGCAGTCTCCGATTGCAATCCGGGTAGAAAACCAGGCTAGTTTTTCACCATTTCTAGGCCCAATTGTTTTCCTTTGAAATGTGTAATTTGTTTGAATTTGGATTATAGTAATCTAGCGCAAGAGAAACACAGGTAGCAGTTCCGGTGTACTATTTTTCTACTTCGTTAGTCCAATTCGGGGTAGCAGTGCCATGATGTACTAGTATTTTTCTACATGATGTTACAAATCAGCAGCTTATATAATATCGTTGTTGTTTGGCTTGGTGACACTATGACAGGTTCGGTTTTGTTTTAGGCAGCATCACAGAGTCCAGCTAACTATAGGTGGTTCACTAAATAAATTCAGAGTGAAGATGACCATGGGAAACAAACAAACAGAGGCATGGATTGAACAAGTGCCATGATCCGAATTCTACATCAACGCAGCTACTACAGATTACAGATATCAAGTAGCCTCATGCGGCATGGTAAACAATACAGAGGAGAGAACCACTTGCAACCAGCACAACAGAAAGAGCAACCGAAAGTAGAGACCATGAGCAATAAGGTAATTCATGATTCATGATAACACCACAACTGAAGAAAACTGTAAATCATTACAATGCAACGGAGTCCGTCAGTCAGTGCATTAATATACTTTATATATCTATTGAGACCTGCAAGCCAAATTAAATGACAATAGAGCAACACCAGTGCTAGGCCACGCCATTTGCACAATCAACTTATTTGAACACGATAACATGGAATGCCAACTCAAGAAAATATTACAGCCAATGTTCTTAGCTAAGTGATCATATTAAGGCAGTAATTGAAATTTGAAAGATCTTGTCAAAACACTGGGTAAACCAAAGATGCTCACTGCCCAACATCATAAACCAAACTAGGAAACACCCAAAGGTTATCTGGTTGACCGCAAACGCCATAGGTATAATAGACAACGGGCCTCCAATATAAGCTTACAAAGATGGCATAGTTTCCCAAGTTCTCCATCTTCACCCACTTAGGTGGCCGATGGAGAAATCAAGCTTGAAAACTCTAAAGAAGACAGTAGCCCGACTATCAGTGCTCATTGAGAGGTCAACCATGAGAAACATGTCACCATATAGCACAAACCAAATACATCACTTTGCGGCCCACAACAATATCTTCTCTCCAGTACTCTGTCCAGTCAAGATCTACTTCATGAATGTTGATCTGAGGTGCCAAGCGAATGATGTGGATCCCATCCAAGTGATCCGTGGCAAACATCTCACCTTTAAAAACACGATTTGAAAGACTCCTTTGAGATTTTTCGGAAATGGGATGCTTAGGAGATCAAGAGAGTGCTCCAACCAAGAGTTAGATCCCACTTGCTACTGGAAAATGGTTGACCTCGAGCAAAGGTAGAGATGCGACTTGGATGACTCGAGGGGACCATCAAGGATTCCATAGTAGATCTCATGCTTGCCTGTGGATTTCAATTTGGGAGGGTTCACGGTAGTAAAAACCAAAAACGTCAACAAGCAGGCACTAACACGAGCTAGAGAATATAAGATTCCCATATGAACAACCCAAATAGTCCATGTAGTTTGGATGATTGTGGGGCGGTGAACAACTTAGTGAGGAGGATCCTTTTACAAGATCAGTGAGCTGCCACTCACAGTTGTGCAGAAGACTGTACTCGATATGGCTGTAATCGCGATGAGGATAATGGATGTGTGATTGTAAGCAGAGAGGTGGGACGTTGAAGCTCAATGTAGATGGGAAGGAAGCGAGTGCAGCACGCTAAGAGCGGCAGGTTCCAGCAAAATCAATGATGCCATTGGATGAGCTAAGGAGAGCCACTATTTTGTGAAGCAGACAGTCCAGCAGATCGGCTCAAACATTGGGGCTGGATGCGACAAAGGATGTACAGGATGAGCTCGCTGCATGCTAGGGCTTCTTCAAGGGCCTTTTTACAACATCAACATCCCTGTCAGACACAAGGAATTCAATACATGTTGATCAGAAGCGAGAAAGCATAGAGCACTATGATAACTATTAGAAATGCAACAAAATCTCTCTATACACTAAGGGTTTCCTTCCAATTTGTTGAAGTAGAACTCTTACAAGAGGAGGATGTATATCAAATTATCAATCAGAGTAAACCACAACAGAACCACATACAGGTTCATAATATCAGCAGGATGTACTAATATTTCTAAGTAACATGGCAAATCTTGTAACATTTTCAGAATCGTGACAAAGGGGTCTTCAATTCGCTTCACACATGATCTATATAAATGATGGTGGTTCGAATTAATATATCCCTTAATCCAAAAAAAATCTAGATGAATAGCATGAAGCAACAGAATATATAAGGAAGGCTTTCATAACACATGAACAGCAGGAATCAGAACTTAGACCAAATCACTTTTTTTTTTTTTTTTTTTTTTTCAAACCGGGGGGGAGGCGATCCCCACCTGAATTATATTCAAGTGCCCTAAAATAGCTGATAACCTCGTTTTTGAGGAAAAACGAGGCCAAACCCTCGTCCAGTTAATTGTGGAAAACCGCATAACGGCCTCTCAGATCGAGGCAAGGGTGTGGCTAAACCACAAATGAAACAACAACAACAACAACAAGCTCTCCAAAGATTGAGAGAGAGGTGGCTAGCCACAAATACAACAAAAGAAAGAGAGAACTTAGCCCAACCCCCTAATCGGAGTCGCCTGCATCGGTGGGAGGCGCCGCGACCGACAAGCATTGACGCCAGATGAGGAGGAGATTTGCCCGGCCGCCACCACACCATGCGGAGCCGTGAACGGACTCGCCCGCGTCGATGGGAGGCGCGCACCCGCCAGAGTCCACGCCTGGACGGGGAGGAGGTTGCCGGTCGCCACCACACCACGCCGAGCCGTAATCGGGACGCCTGGCGTCGACGGGAGGCGCGCGCCGGCCGCAGTCCACGCCCCCCGGAGAGGGTGAGGCGCCGGCCGCCACCACCACACGGAGCCCGTTATCGGGACTCGCCCGCGCCGGTGGGAGGCGCGCACCGGCAAGCGTAGGGCGGAGGGGCCAGCCGTTGCCACACCATGCGGAGCCGCCCGGACTCGCCCGCACTAGTGGGAGGCGCGCACCGCCAGCGCCCACGCCCGAACGGAGGGGGGGGGGGGCAGCCATCGGCAAGGCCGGAGAAGAGGAAAACGAGGGACGCCTCCAAGGAGGAAACGGCATCCGCAAACGTCGACGTCCGGGCTTTCGCCCTATCCTCGAACATCCCAACCAAACCAGCAAACGGCGGCGGCGAATCGGCGTCTTCACCGCTGCCCGGCATCATCGCCAGACCACCATGGCACCACGGCATGCCAACACCCGGCCACCACCAGGGCAACGCCACCACGGTGCCGAGCGAACCCAACAAAACCACGGCCGACCACACCACCATGGTGTCACCGGGCGAAACCGCACCACCCGCCATCGCAAGACGACCGCGCACCACGTGGAGCGCCGTGCCAGATGAGCTGCGCGCCTGCCGCCACACGGGGACAACAGGGGCACGCGAGACGCGACCGCGGCGAGTCGCAGCGCACCACAATAGGAGAGGATGACGAGCTCGACCTTGCTTCGTCGTAGGTTGGGGGGCTCAAAGCCGGTGCCCGGCCGCCGAGGGGACAGATCCATGTTGTGGGATGGCGGATGCATGCCCAGGGTCGGCAGATCGGGCCGCACCACCGAACGCGAAGGTCGGGGTGGCGGCGCCAACCTGGCAACAGCTGCACGCGCGGGCAGGATGAACGCCCCGCCGCCGCCCTCCTCACGGCCACCGGACTCCGGCGACGTGCCCGTGGCGGCGAGGGAGGCCCCGGGAGGGGCGGCCCGGGGCAGGGCGGCGGGAGCCTGCGTGCCGCCGCCGAAGACGCCGGAACTGGAGGGGAAGAGGTGGATCCGCGCCGGGGTTGGATCCGCGCGGCGCCGACCGCCGGAGGTGGCCGGAGGCAAAGGAGGAGGAGATCCGCCGACGACTTGTTCCCGCACGGAGAGCCCGTGACCGCTCCAAAGCGACGAGCCGCCGCCGCCATCCTAGGGAGTCGCATGGACGTCCCGGCAGCTCCCTCTGGCGGCGGCGAGGGGAGGGAGGGGAGGAGGTGGGGTTGGGGGCGCGGTGGCTAGGTTTCCGCCGGAGTCGCCGTGCGCGTGGGCGACGCTGGCGTTCGGTTCTTTGTGAAAGGAATCACCAATCAGAGTATTTAGTGAACAAATCTATTGATCTTCCACACTATTGTGTAGATCCTAATGTACCATAAGGGAAAGCTACATAAGCAAATTGGAAATACGCGCAACGGCGAGTCCCTACATAAGCAACTTGCATTGCGAAAATCAACCCCATATGTGCTACGTTCAGTTGTATCAGAGGTTTAACCAAGAGTGCAATTGCAATCTCGACTTATTTCTTCGGCACATCATAACCTTAGTTCGTTGATGGACACGCCCTAACTAAAACAGCAACAACTGAAGTTGCTCTGCACCCTTCTGAACTCTGAGAAAGAAACCCAGCCACCTAGGGAGATCTATTTGCAAGCCTAGCAGACTTAGGTGGTGATTCAGTGCCCCTTCGTGCCTTCAGCACCAACATGTATGCTGCTACTCATGGTCCTGGAGGCATTGAGGCAAGGGTGGCTCCATATCCAAGCAAAGACAGAGACAAATAATGCATCGAAGGTTTGAGAAATTGAGGTAGTAGTACGGACCTGAGATCGGCGGGATCCTGCAGTGCGGGTTCTTCTGTCGATGGGGCCGGCGTCGGAAGTGCCCCTCGGCTGCTGCGGCGGCCGGCCATGGGCTCCGGCGGCGGCGAGGAGACGAGGGGAGCGAACACTGAAGTCTGAAGCAATATGGCATCTGGTCGAGGAGAGAGGCCCTTAAAGCCCATCAATGGTGTCGACCCAGCTGAAACGCTATCCTGGTTGGGTCCATGGCTATGATGGGCCTTAGATCTGGTGTTCATTCGACTTTTAAATCCTAAGTTGACAACTCTGTCTTTTTGTAGCTGCTTGAAGACATTCATCTCCAACCAGCAGTATCTAACCGATTTGTGTGGAAATGGACAGCGCACAGGACCTCTTCTGCTTATCGATCACTCTTCATTGGTTTATCATCACTACTCGCGAGACCTGACCAGCAAGGTGGTGTTTGATCGAGGAGCAGCTACAACTGAAATGCTAAATTTTGAGAAACCAGGGGTTTGCTTGAGCAGGAGAAGGGTGTATTACTGCCCTTGTTGCCTTCAGCACATTTGTGGCCTACATTTGTGTTTGAGCCAAGGGTGCCCCTTTCTGAACTGAACTAGTATAAAACCGCACTGAAAAATGTTTATTTGAAACAGAGACAAATAATGCATCGAGGGAATACGGACCTTAGATCGGCGGGATCCTGCAGTGCGGCTCCGTCTCGATGGGTCCGGCAAGGACGTGCTCCTCGGCTGCTGCGGCGGCGGCCGGCCATGGCGAAATCCATTACAATGTTTCAAACCACATAACGAAATCCATTACAATGTTTCACAGAATCCAACACAAGCTGAATATAATTCAGATTACGGTACATCAAAGACATCCACACACCACTAGACTGATGAACACAGGCATATATAGCTGCCTCTTATTCTGAACGTACAAGAAAAGGAAAAACATACACTAGCTCGACTGTGAGCACCATAAATAAGACACGACCCATGCACATATATATGCATGTCTTAATTTATTTAGTACATATATATGATGTAGTTTTCACCTCTGACACCCCCATGCAAGCAGCATCTTCTCTCAATCCTCACTACAGGTCTTCTTCTGTGGTTTCAAACTTGACATTAGAGGTTTTAACACCAACATACAAGCCATCATGGAATTTCTGGATTACCTCCTGCCCATTGATCAGAATATCCCTCTGCGTGTATGTGAAGGGAATATCACAGACACCGTTTGATCCGATCGCTTTAACTGTTACTTTCTTCATTGGGGGTATTTCAACCTCAATTTGTTTGCTGACTTGCTCTTCTTTAGTTTTGGTTTTTCCCCAGTCATACGATCCACTGAACTCATAGCCAACCTCAATACTCGCTTCAGCAAAAATGGGACCTTGGTCGTAAGAGTGGTTTTGATGCCGACCTTCATTGAAACCGTAGCACTCCAGGTAGTGGATTCTGTGGTTGTGTAGGTGAAGGTTAACGTGCTTTTGTTTACTGTACTGGTATTGTTTTTAATAATTTGGTTGTGTAGGCCACCAACACCTGTGGTATACATCCTAGCTTCGTTCAGGCGAAAAACGACATCGTAGATGTGTCGGGAAACAACCGGTTCATAGCACTGTAACCTTGCTTCAGTTGTGATGGAACCAACAGCAGCATTGAGGCAATCTGTCCAATAATCGGTTAACCTCTTACAGAAATTGTTGTTTCCCAAGTTTCGAGACCGATGAAGTCAGCCCCAGTGGTCACTCTAAATAATGTGTCACGGTTGTTGTGGGTAGTGTCATCTGAATCAGCCCATATCCAGTTTGGGTTGGCCCTCCAGAACTTGCCACAATAGTTAGACTTTATACGGACGACTCCATCATCATTGGTGAAAGTAGTATTCAACACTCTTGAATCTCCAAGATCGCCTCCACTAAATTGAAGCCAATAGGTCTTTCTCTCGTATTTCGCCGCAAGGAAACGCCCGTTGTCGCCTTTGAAAGCAACATATAAAGGCAACTGCTTCTGGTCCGACACATCAACGACACTGAAGGCATCAATGAGACCGTCGCTGCCGCCTTGACGATCTGCTTCTTCTTCATGTGATGCTATATGCATGTAGGAGCGTATGGACGACGTGGATGACATTGTACAAGCATATTTTTCCTAGCTCGGAATGGAGGAACCTGTCATGTATGTATAAACAAAGAATTAATTAATTAAAGTCTACTCTGTTGGATGACACAGTACAAGCATATTTTCCTACCGTATTGGAATTTTAGTTGAAGGTTAGAGTTTTCTCTTTCCTTATTATTACGAGAGTTTCTGTTTTCCCCTAATAACTGATCGGGAAACTGCCAATTTAGTGTTACAAAATGATGTTTGAAGTTACCATTTTTTGAAATTTCAAATTACGATAGATAAAACATAGTCATATGAAAAAAATGGATAAATATATAATAGCTAGCATAAGAAAACAATAAATTGTTAGAGCTTGAATTGAGGAATTTCTAGAAAAAATCATCCAATTTGAAGTTAGTATAAGAGAAAAAAGACTAGTTACAAGTTTGTGTCAAAGATTAAAAAGAGAAATCAATTCTTCAATATTTTTAAATTTTACAACATTTTACAGTGTAGTAAATGATTTCAAATGAAAAGGATGTAAACAATAAAGTTTGATAACAGTTTGAGATCTACCACTTTTATTTTTGGTTGTTTCTCAATCCGAAGTCATTTGAAAAAAAAAAAAAAAATTTTAGTGCTTAATTTATACTATTTAGTGCCTATTTATTTGGGCGGCTAAATATTGAACCGCACTACAAATCAGGCCATTTATTGTTTGGCCACCGTTTGTAGGGGTAAAAAAAGAGGCGTTACTATAAATCTTTTTTGTTAGTGATTTGAGGACCGGCTTGGGCCAGCATGACATGAAGGTGTGTCGATGTGCCATGTGGCCTGCTTAGCTTCCTTCTCAAAAGAAAATAAGGAACTAATTAACGCAGAAGTATCGCATATGTATACTTATATGTGACACGAAGGCGTACGTGTCGACATGCCATGTGTCGTGCTTAGCTTGCTTCTCAAAAGAAAATAAGAAACTGATTAACGCAGAAGTACTGCAATGTATAATAAGTATGCAAACCTGCAGGTGGAGCCGTCTTCTTCTGCTTGCTGGCCGCCGTCGATGGGGATGAACTTGTGCAGGGTGCACGATGGCTTGGACAGGTCTTCCTCCGGCTCATGGGCGGTGCCAATGACCCCGCGAGGGCTGCCGCCGTCAAGCACGCGCTGCTGGGGCATCCAGTACTTGTTGTTGTAGCAACACCTGACGTGGATAAGCCCCTCGTGCTCCTTGGACGGCTCCAGGTAGAACCTGGCGCGCGGGTTCATCAGGCCGCCGTCGCCATGGCCGAGCTCCATCAAGCTGCCGCCGTGGCTCTCGTCGTGCACGCAGCGCAGGTAGCTCTTGTCATGCGTTGAGCGGAGAGCGACGCATGCTGGCAACGCCGACAGTGGGAAAGCCGACATTTTTGTTTCTCGATCTCACAACTAAACCTCGCTCTCTTGTGTGTGTTAGTGCACACTGCTCGGTGTTTGGTTTTTGGTTCTTCTCAAGCGGGGAGGGGAGAGGTATTTATAGGCGTCCCGGCAAGACCACAGTACACCAGTTTATTATTTGCCCTCCAGCACCGTGTGATATTATACACCACAGTACTCAATTATTGGCCCGCAAAGAGTGATGCGAATAAAAATATAGGAGTAGGTAGCTAGGCGCGTGCGCTGGTCCAGTTTTCGGCTGCAACACGTGTAACATACTATACTCTTTTTTTTTTTGGGTGACTCCCTCGTGTAACATACAGTATGTTACATACTTCACTACAAGTATACCATGGGGCTATATGACCTCAAGGCCGGCCGTCAGATCAGATGCTGTCACGCAGGGCGCCATCTTGAATATATATGCCTTTTTTCATATTTATCTTTTCTTTTACAGTTTCTTTGCAATGAATGCGGGCATGCATTATAAATTTGAGTCACATACTTGATATATGATGCAGCAGATCTTTTTTTTCCTTTGAGAATTTGATATGATGCACCAGTTAAAAACAAACTTTTGTTTCTGGCTTTAGGGCCTGTTTGGTTCCATGGGACTAGAGACTAGAGACTAATTTTTAGTCCCCATTAGTCCCTAGTCCATTAGACTCTCTTGAGAGGCTAATTGGGACTAGTTGGGGAAAATTCCAGCTGGTGCCCTGTCTGTCTCCGTCCGCTCGCCCGCGAGATCCGCCGCGACGCCATGCGCCGCCGCTAGCCACTGCCGTCGGTGCCTCGCATGCGCCGGCATGTGCTAGGTTGCTGCGCTTCGCCGCCAAGCTAGGAAGCCGCTCCCTACCTGCGCTAGGAAGCCGCTCCCTACCTTTCGAGATACGCATGAAGCCATGCGCCGCCGCTAGCCACTCGCCGTCGGTGCCTCTCGCCGACGCGCTAGGAAGCCGCTCCCTACCCGCTCACTTTCGCCGCCGCCGCCGCCCGCCATGGAGGCCGCCGAGCCCTCTCTTCCCCGCCGCCGTCTCGCTGTCCAGGCTCGCCGGCGCCCGCCTCTTCCTCCCAAGTCAGCGCCGCATCTCAACCTCGTTCCCACGGCGCATCCGCCATGGATGGCCGCCTCGCTCGCTGAAGATCTCTTGTTTGGTTTTGGCTAATTAGTGACACCTAAGGACTAATCTCTCAATGCTAAGTGTGTGACATGATTAGAGATTGGTCGTGCCGAGTTGGTGCATGGTGGTCATGGATGAGGGATCGAGGTGATCCAAAAAGTGATCAAGCATGCAACTTGGTGGAGTTTCGGAGATCAAAGGTCCCAAGGCAAAGGTATAACCATAGGACTTTTGATTTCACACCCAAGACACCATAGAGGGTGTGGGTGGTTATAGGATCGATAAGCCGTACTATAAAGAGGGGAAACTTATCGTACATATCGATCCTCGAGTGCCTCTAGGTTCAAAATTCATTTGCATGCATTCTAACCTAGAGAGCTAACTTCGCACTTGGGAAAAATGTTTTGAAAACGCTAACACAGTGGTCGGGGTGTTCTTCGACGTGTTGGTAACTCGAGACAAGTGACGGAAGTTGGAACAAAATCGAATCGACGCAAACCGACACCTTCAGCGCAAAGTGACCTGCGCCGACGCGGCCGGCGTGAGCGCCCGGCGCGTCCGGCGCAGTGTTAGGGGCTGGGCGGCGCGCCGACGCGTCCCGGCGCTCCACGCCCTAACGCGGGCTCAACGAGCCCCGGCGTCCGGCGCACACGGCAAGGTCTCGGCCCGATTTGATTGACGACGCCGTCGCGCGCTGGCGCGTCCGGCGTGCGCTGACGCGTCCGTCGAGCATGTCACGGGGTCGCCGCCGGGCGCTCGACGCGTACGGCGCGAAGCGCCTGGCGCGTCCGGCGACGTTGGGACGAGAGGTGCTCGGTGCGGTTGGCACGCGGCACTGGCGCCGCTGGCCGCAGAGCGCTGGCGGCGTCCCGGTACAAAAATTCGACGGATTTGAAAGTAACGGCTCTATTTCGAATGGGGGATATATATATGAGTTTGGCCGGCCATGGGAAGGTATCTTGGTCATTCTTACACATTCTAACACCCTTTGAGCTGAGAAAGCGACCACCTCCTCACTCCCTTTGCTTGTGAGCTTCATTCAAGTGAGTTGAGGTGTTCCAAGTGCTCTTTGCTTTGAGCTTTGCATCTAGAGGCGCTTGGGGATCGTTGTGAGCCGGTTGGTTTCTTGTTTCTCTTGGAGACACCGCTCCTAGCCGGCTTGGTGATTGGTGGAGTTGTTGGCAAGAAGAGGAGATTATTTCTTGGCCACCTCCGGTTGCTTTGTGAGAGGATTACGCACTCCTCGTCGGGAAGACAAAGTGCAAGGAATACATTGCTCGTGCTTTGGGTACCACACTTGTTGAGTGGTGTGTTGAGGCTAGCAAGGGCACCGCCTAGCTCAAACACCATCCTTGTGTTGGTCGGCACAACCGGAGAGTAGTTGTCGGTGTACAAGCGAACTCCGGGTGAACAAATCGACTTGTTCATTGTCTCATTGTGTGGATCATCACCCTCGAGTGATTGATTGGTTTGCTTCTTCCCGGTGATTGGTTGACATCCTCTACACATCGGTATAACAAGCCCCTTACTCTTGCACTTACCTTCTTAGTTTACTTTGAGTAGTGAGCTAGCTTTGCCTTGTGTAGTTGTTCTTGCTAGCATAAGGACCATATTAGGATTGTTCATTAGCTAGAGTAGTGACATAGACTTTGTGTGGACTAGAGATCATAGAAATATTTAGTCTTGTCACTAGAAGGCTTGCTTGACCTTTAGAACTAGTGCAAACCGCTTTACGCCGTGTTTTATACTAATCGGTTTGTTTAGTTGAGCTTGTAGAAAATTTTTATAGGCTATTCACCCCCCCCTCTAGCCATCTAGGACCTTACACTCGCCCACTCGCTGCCGGCGGCTCCATTCCTCCCCACGTCAGCTCCGCCGCCGAACAACCACTACAGCATACCGAGAGCGGGATTTCTTCAATCAGACATCAATTCCTTGCAGCTCGTTTGTGCAGCTTCTTTGGCAACTCGTTTGTGCAGCGGGGCAGAGCAGGGCAGCAGTAGCAGGGGCATAATAGTCTTTATGCATGCAAATAGTCCCTCTCTAATACTTTGAACGAAACACTCTCAGGGACTAATAATTAGTCTCTGTTTAGTACCTAACTAGTCCCTAGTCTCTAGTCCCCTGAACCAAACAGGCCCTTAGTCTCGCCTAGGCCCGAGGAAAAATTAGTCTCGGATGAAGCCACTAATTCTAGTCCTTGGACTAAAAAAGTTTCTTTTAGTCTCTACCAAACTAAACAGAAGAGACTTTTTTTAAGACTTTTCCTCTATTAGTCCCTAAAAGACTCTTGGAGGGACTTTTTTTATTAGTACCTAGGACTAAAAAAGTTTAGTTCCTAGAACCAAACAGCACCCAATTAAAAGCAAAAACCTGCAGCGCTTCACTCTAATCTCTGTTGGACCCACCAACCAGAGCTGAAGGT
Organism: Hyparrhenia diplandra; assembly: GCA_015847255.1. Taxonomy (NCBI): domain Eukaryota; kingdom Viridiplantae; phylum Streptophyta; class Magnoliopsida; order Poales; family Poaceae; genus Hyparrhenia; species Hyparrhenia diplandra. Next base: position 87,386 of record JADLZK010006542.1, on the reverse strand, counting down.
CCCCTCTGCCCTTTTATTTTGGTTGATTAATGGGTCGAAGCGGGACTACTGACTTTGCCATCGTGTGACATATATTACATACCGGCAAATTTTGTTCTCGTTTGACTAAATTTTGTTCACGGGATTCCCGCATGCCTCCAATTAATTTATTAGAGGGATCTCATTTCTTTTCCTCTATTTTTTTTTCTTTTTATGTTTTTTGAAGAAAATATATTAATATCTCGCCTGCATCGATCGATGTCATGGACCAGAATTGGACCACCCGAGAGTGGCTAGATGGACCACAACGCAACGCCGCCCGGCCCAGAGGCACTACTACATAAAGGAACTTGCATGGCGGGCAAAATTTATTTTGCGTGGCGGTTTTTTTTGCCCGCCATGAACAGAGGGTCACAGAAAATAGATGAACTTCCGTGGCGGTTATTTTGCCCGCCACGGTTAATAATAAAAAATAAAAAGATGAGCCCGCTCGGGGCCATCCAGGCCCGTCACGAGCCCATCTGCCGATCCGCCGCCGGGGCCCGACCTCGCCGGATCCGTCGCCCGGCGGGAGGCCCGCGCGCCGCCGCCCAATCAGCGTCGAGGCCAACCTCGCCGGATCCGCCCCGGGAGGCCGTCCTCGCGGATCGCGTCGGGGCCAACCTCGCGGATCCATCGCGGGGAGGCCGTCCTCGCGGATCAGCGTCGGGGAGGCTGTCCTCGCCGGATCCTCGCATGGCCGCCGCCACCGCGTCGCACGTCAGCGCGTCCGCACAGCGTCCGCGCCCGGGCGTCGTCCCGCGTCGCGCCGGAGCTCGGCGTCCGCGCGTCATGGCGCCGGGGAGGATGGGCGCGGGATGGCCGTCGGGGGGCGGAGAGTTGAGCGCCGGGATGGGCGTCGGGGGACGGGAGAGATGGGCGCCGGGTGACGGGAGGAGCGAGAGGGGAGGCCGGGGAAAAAGAGAGAAGGAGTGGGTGAGTTAGGGTTTGGAGTGATGGGAATGAGGAGTGATATATATATCGGGGCGTTTTTATTGGGCCGAGATGGATTTTGTTGGCCCAAGTTTTGTCGGGTTCGGGCTTTTTATTTACCATGGCGGTTTTTTTTAAAACCGCCCGCGGTTAATCCATTTACCGTGGCGGACATTATAACCGTCCACGGTTAATTAAAAATGTCCGCCGCGGTAAATCAAGCCATTTACCGTGGCGGTTTTTCTAAATGCCCGCCACGAAAAATCTTTTCCCGGTGCCTCGTAAAATCAATTACGTAGTAGTGAGGGGCGGGCGCGCGCGCGTGCGCGGGGGGGCCCCCCTTGCCGCCGCCACCTCCTCTCTCTCTCCCGCATGAGTCCGAAGTTCGCCGTGGTTCGAAAGTTAGGATTATCTTAGGTAGTTTTTGTGTGCAAGAGGATATCTTATCTATAAGGGAGAAGCTTATTAGGAAAGAATAAAATAGGATATGCTTGTAAAAGGTATTCCAAATAGTATAAGGAAACCTTATAGAGATTGCTTAGATTACAAGTCCCGCTATTCGGGCTATATAAGCAAGAGACATGTAATCTCTAGGGGATAAGCAAGCAAATAAAAAAATATCTTCAGCTCTCCGGCTCTTGGCTCTTCCCCACCCCGCACCCGCACCGCCGCCGCCCCTCACCGCCCGCGCTCGTGCGCCGCCTCCCCTCGTCACCATGGCTCCTCCATCTACCTCGACCCTCGTCTTTTTTGCCCGTCGCCGCCGGCGAGACGCTGCAGGTCCGTACTCCTTCTCCGAAGCTTCGTCGAGCGAAGAACACGTGTCAATTCCGGCCCAATCTAGCCGGAATCGACAACCCCGGTATCCGGAGACCGGGACGATTCCCACCACCCGTAGCTTCCGAGATTCGGGAGTTCAACGATGCGCTAAGGGAGCTCCTCGATGTCCACTTTGCCCGGATCGGCAAGCGCTCGACGACATGGAGGAACGCCAGTCGGATGGAGCACGTCTACACCACCTCAAGGATCCCAGCGCACGGCGACCACGGCCGAGGACGGCACTGCGGCGGCGCCGCCGCAGGCACAGGGCTGGCCCTAGCTGCCGCTTCCCTCCGCCTCGGCCCTCGACATCAGCTCCGACCCTCCCATCCTCCGGCTCGAGGAGACGAGATGACGTTGAAATTGACGTCGACCGACCGGCCAACGACGCCGGCATCGACGACACCGCAGCATCGGCCGCACCCTCATCCTCTGCGACACCCGCATCCGCGCAGGACCCTCCGGCAGAGACGGCGTCACCACGGCGCGCCCGCCCGCCCCCAGCGCCACACCCGGCGCCCCTACTCCTGTCGCTGTCTGCGCCACCCACGGCGCCCAACACCGTGCCGCCATCGGGCTGCACCCTCCCCGCTACGTCACGCGTCTTCACGTCCAGGAGTTCGACGGCACCGACGACCCCGACCTCTGGATTCGAAAGCTGGAGTTCTTCTTCGAGCTCAACTTGGACATCGACCCGGACCACTACGTGAGTTACGCCGCTTTTCCACCTCACCGGTCTTGCCGCGAGCCCGTACATCGACTGCCCAAGAAGAAGTCCCCGCCGAGTGGGACGAGTTCACCAGCGCCCGCGACATCACCGGACCACCACGACTACTAGATGCCATGGCGGCATACGCGCCGCCGTCATGACCCAAAAAGAGATCACCGGAATAGGGCCCAACAAGGAGGACCGCAGCGCCGCCGGGGCCAAGGCCCGAAGGCCTGCGCTCGAGGGCTGGGCGCGCCGCCGCCCGCCGTGAAACGCGCCCACGTCGGTGCTTCGCAATTAAGTAAGGAATATTTAAGGAATAAAGATAGGAATAAAATAGGGAATAAATAGATTGCTTGTGAAAGAGGAATTCCAATCTATAAGGAAACCTCTAGATCTTTCTTAGCATGCAAGTCTCCCTCGGACTATAAATACAAGGGGCATGTAGCCGTTGAATCTTAAGAAGAAATAAATTAAAGGGGTAACTCCCAACAGCTCTTGTCTCTCAGGGCTCTCTCTCTCCCTCTCCTCACCCAAGGCCGTTGATATTTCTTACACGATCCCAATTAGGACGGCGAAAAAGAAATATATATGGGATATCTATCTAATCATGTTAGCTTGGATATGGGATTAACCTCATGATCCAACAAAGCGGAGTTAGGCGGTGTTAGTAGTGGGATGTAACTTAGCAACATTATCCAAAGTGGAGTTAATCTCACCGGGATATGTACTCAAGGTATACCACTCATTTCTAGGCATTACCTATACACTAGTCTCACCACCCAAGCAATAACGCTAAGAAATGCGGGGTATGGTATTCTTGATTGGCCTTGATAAAAGAATGAACATGATATCTGCAAGCGCACGAGATAGAAATACCAATTGTAGCACTTCACCGGGAGTAATCCGGTATCGTATTTATATTTTACCATGGGGAAGGGAGTCTATGGAAAGGTAGAGAGGAAAGATGTCTAAAGATTTATATATTGTGATTTAATTATGAGATCATCCACTTCACAAAGAGTATAATGCAGAGTTGCCATAAGTATCTAACATTACTCAACAGGATAAGTCATAGGATAAAGATAATTATATAATTGATAAATACCCAAGTCTAAGATCATTAAGCTACTAGAATCATACAAGAAATTAGCATGTTATAAATTAGACTAGAATGAATATTCCTAAGATACCCCTAATCATACATGTCAATGAATACTACAATTAGTGCAATACATCTAGCTATCATGGCAAGGTTGGATTACTTCTACACATGGCAAGCATTACCAATGACAAATAAGGACGAAACTTATCCACCACCGTAATCTAACTTTCGACTTGTCCTACATTCGGAGGGTGGACTACAAAGGACTCAACAGGACTGTCACTCCCGCGATCTACCACACGACCCGGAATGTAGGGTGCAATTGCAGATAAACGTTGTATAAACACCACGTTTACACATTGCTTATCACCCACATAGTGATCATCTATATGGATGCTATACAATTCCATGCATAAAATATAAAGCAATCTTACTAAACTAAATATATAATCATAGCAAGCATAAACACATATCAATAAGAATATGATAATTATAAAGATCAAAGCCATAACAATTGTATTCTAGATATAAGAGTACTTACAGATTGAATACAAGAGAGAAGTCTCAAGAACGATCCTTGCTACTTCTTGACTAATCAGGAACTCAAGATGAACTTGATCTTCAACTAGAACTAGTTAGATAGCTAATGACTACTAGTATGAACTAGAGCTTATGTCTAGACTTGGCTGGACTTGATGGGTATGAGTTGATAATGAAGTTGATATGAAAATGTTATGAGCCTCGTGGTCACCGGTCTTCTTATATAGTACCCGTCGATGAACGTCAACCCTTGGATCAAACCGACCTTGAACAACGGCGTAGAAACAACCTCAATGTCGGTGGTAAACCGACATAAAAATGTGAGGCTGAGAGGCAGGCCCCACCTGGCGGCCGCCAGGGTGGAGGGTTGGCGGCCGCCAGTCTGGCATGCCACCTCACCATCTCGTCTCTTCTCCTATCCTCTGGTGTCTTCTAGAATGTTTTAGTCCACTTTTCGGGTTGAGTTGATTCACGGACAAGTTTGGTCTTGATAAGTCTTGTATATTCTGGAACCTTCTCCATCTTTCTCTGCATTTATCTATTAGGTCCCTGCAAAGTCACAGAATACCAAAACTCGTGGAATTATGTTAGTTAGACCCCTAGACTTATGTTTTGTCTTTGACTTTAGCCCTTAATTCATGTTTTTAAACTTGTATTTTTATGCTTTAGTAGGTGTCAACAGCGCCGCCCCCCTCCCCACGCCGCCGCCCGGAGGCCGCCGCCACCGCGCCACCAAGACCAAAGCGGCAAATGCCGCCGCCGCACGCCGCCTCCTCCTCCAAGCAGCGCCACCCCTACCTTCCTCTCTCTACTACCTCGCCATCGCCATCAATCTACGCCACCTTGCCACCAATCGTTGTCATCACCACCGCCTATGTCACCTTCATCGCCGTCAAGATCGCCGACGATCGGCAATCAGTGTCAATTCCCGCCAAATCTAGCCGAATTTGACACGCCACCCACCCAGGGAGGCTCGTTGGGCGACTACATCGACGCCTTCAAGGTCTATGCTTCACGCATGGATTTTGAGGGAAAACGCCACCGCGTCGGATCTTCGTAGAAGGCTTAACCACCGGTGCGGACAACACTCGAGTGGTTCGAGCCCCGCTCGATGGAGGAGGCCATCGACCTCGCCCGCCAAGTACAACGACAAAGAGCGGACGACGCCGGACGGGCGCGGCATCGGCGCCGGCACCGCCGCCACCACGACGGCGGCACCGGCAACATCAACAACGACATCATGGCCACCTTGGTTGATCGCACACCAGGCGGCAGGCGTCTAGCGGTTGCTATGGGCGACATCGACGGCGGCCCGACGTCGAACGACAAGATCCGCGAGTTGCACTTGGCCACGGCGACCAACATGAAGCTTCGGGATCATCTCCAACGCCATCAAAATTTGGGGGGCTCTGGCGCGAGTGGAGCCTCCACTATGGCATCGTGAGGTACTTCCATCGCTACTACATCCCCGCCGCCCTCGAGCTTCTTGAGGACTTCATGATGGGGAGGACAACCCGCGCATGGCGTAGCGAGTGGGCTTCCACCTTCCCAACCGCCCTCGGGAAGATCGGGCGTTCCCGGCCTACGTCCTTCTCCTTCGAGGCACGCCTCGACGAGCGCATCGAGGGTGCCACGGCCTCCTCTTCGACAACAACGGCGACATCTTCTTCCGTATGGGGAACGTCACCGTCGGTCAGCGGGAACGTAGGCGATGCAGTGGGGCCGCCCGATGAGCACGCCCGATGACCTCCTCTCTACGGCTGCCTCCTCGACTTCACCTCTTCGCGCCCATGTTGATCGAACCGTCTCACTGTAGGCGCCTACATGCTAAGGTGACGGTCTTGCCGACGACCTACACCTACCGTCTCCTCCGACGACCCGCCCGGATGATCGGGCTGTCGGGGACCCCCTCGGCGCCAACGTCATTCGGCGTGCATGGGCGGCACGCCCCTTCGTACAGCCTCGCCGGAGCTTCAAGTTCAGCATCTACTTCGGCGACCTCCACCTCGACTTCGCCGACGATGACGATGGCGTGTAATGCGCAACGGCGTCTCACGACAAGTGCGGTCCCAAGTGCGGTCCTCTCGTCTTCTACTCGGGCTGGAGAGGTCACCTCCCGATCGGGCTGCCCCTTCGCCCCTACGTGGTGGGTTGGGCGGCACGTGGGCCTTGCCGCCTCGACGAACGGTGGGGAGATGTCATGAACCAGAATGGGCCACCACGAGAGTGGCTAGATGGGCCTAACGCAATGCCGCCGGCCCGGGGAGGGCGCCGTCTTGTATCTTGGGGCCGACCCCTTGCGCCCGCCACCTCCTCTCTCCCCGCACGAGTCCGAGTTCGCCTCAGGTTCGAGTTAGGATTATCTTAGGTAGTTTTTGTGTGCAAGGGGATATCTCATCTATAAGGGAGACCCTTATTAGGAAAGAATAAAATAGGATATGCTTGTAAAAGGTATTCCAGTCGTATAAGGAAACCTTATAGAGATTGCTTAGATTACAAGTCCCACTATTCGGGTTATATAAGCAAGAGGCATGTAATCTCTAGGGGATAAGCAAGCAAATAAAAAATATCTTCAGCTCTCCAGCTTTTGGCTCTTCCCCACCCCCGCACCCGCCGCCGCCGCCGCCCCCTCACCGCCGCCGCCGCCGCCGCACGGCCGCCGCCGCCGCCGCGCCCCCCTCACCATGGCTCCTCCCATCTACCTCGACCCTCGTCTTTGCTGCCCGTCGCCGCCGGCGAGACGCTGCGACTCCGTACTCCTTCTCCGAAGCTTCGTCGAACGAAGAACACGTGTCAATTCCGGCCCAATCTAGCCGAATCGGACGATCGATGTATATAGTCATTCCTTATTACACATAGACTGAAATCCAAGGCACACATATCAAAGTTTCTCAACCTAGTTAACTCAACAAAATATAAAATGTTATACAAGTCCTCCAATTACTCCCTCCATTCCAAAAAAACATGCAATTCTCGCTTTTAAAGTGGAGTCAACGTTTTCAAATTACCGACAATTATATATTAAAATATATAAATATTTATAATAACTATTAGTATTATTAGAAAGCTCTTTAAGTCTAGTTTTTAATAAATTTATTTGGAGATATAAATGTTGCATGTATTTTCTATAAACTTAGTCAAAGTTGATAAAGTTTGGTCATTACGTTCCCATAGTTGCTTGTTTTTGGGAACGGAACGCAGTATTAGTCGAACACCTCTTCATACTGAAAATAAATGCCACAACATGAATACATTTCCCCCAAATCACACAGAGCAATTCACATAACTCAACTGCTGGCCGGTCACATCCCACAACGATTTCGTGGGATTCTCTCACGATAGCCTCATCACTAAATTCATGGTCCACTGCCAAAAATGTGAAACCATCGAATTGCCAATGTCAACGCCCTTCTTCCAACCTCCTTCCTCCGTCGTTGACACCGCAATATTGAATCATCAACTAGATCTCCATCTTTGTAGTTGCAACGCATGCCACCATAGTGATTGACCAAGCACAATCTTCCAAAACGACGCCTCCAAGTCGCCACCGCCGCTTGACCGTAAGGTCAGGTTTTCACCCGGTGAAGACAAGCCACACAACGGAAGAGGCTCGAACGAGGACGCCTTCCAATAAAGAAAACAAATTGTCTGGAGACATCGCCGCCACCGGTCCAAGAGGGCGTGAGCTTTTACCATGGCACCTCAACCCCATACATAGCATTGGCCACAATTTGTCCTCTACGCAAGCCACCGCCCTATCCAACCGAAAGCCACCTGTCTCCGTCGATGCCGACAGCCATCGTCTTTGAAAGCGAGCAGCTCGACGACCACCACTTGCCGACACTTTGGAACCAACCGCGACACCACTATCAACCAATGCCAGCAGCGGCCACACGACGCATGCTGCACCAATATGTGTGTCGCCCCACGCGACGATGATTTGAACCCCACATCACTACCTTTTTGGTTCTCGCCGGTTCATTTTCCGTCGGTGAAGGGGGGTTTGGACCCTGCACTGATGTACTGAACTGGAGTAGTGGCACATCCGAAGCTAGAGAAAGCAGAATTTTACAGACTCCAAATGAAATTAGGATAATATAATTTTGTTACATTAAAAAACTACACCTATAACTTACACAGCATATTTTATTCATTTTTTCTTTTGCGCCAGCAAGCGCTAATGCAGTAATCCACTCAATCAGGTGGTAATATAAAAAAAATCAATGAAGAACGCCACCACCAAGCACTATCATGCAGCGGTAGAAAAGTAAATAGCAATGATGCCGAGCCTGACATGATGTAGAAAAAAAAGAAAATTTTGTGTACACATTTAGCCCACCATCCAACAATGGACTAAACTTATCTCCGGTGATCAAAACAGGCTCTAATACATAGCTGAACAATAGCCAAGCTTGCATAGAAGAGATGTAGCAACGATTAATCACGAATCGAGCGATTTTGCTTCAGCTCACAAGATGCTCGCAGAGTGGCATTGCAAGGCTACTACACCGGCCAAAATAGATGATGTTATGCGTGTCTGTCAAAATTTATTAAAAATTTGACTAAGTTTTTAGAAAATCCGTAAAATATTTATACCTCCAAACAAGTTTTTTACGAAAATATATTTAACTATCTATCTAATGATAATGATTATACATTATAATATTTAATATATAATTAGTCAAAAGTTAACAAGCTTAAAACGAGAATGATATCTATTTTGGGGCGCAGGAATACTTGCTAGACACCTTTCAGAGCCATGCTGCTGATTGAGCTAGACACCTTCGAGATGCATGGTTCTCAAACAAACAGCATTATTTGATATATGATGCTCAATATAAAATGATGATTACGGAGTAGTACCTAAAATTAGCTACGTCTGGGCAGCCTGCTATTAGCAGTGTTTCTGTTCAAATGGCAAATGGCGTGCATACTCCAGGGGCCCAGCCCAGGGCAGTCACATGTTTCACGCACCATGTAACGCCAAAGCAGAGAAGCCTACTCCCCTCCATCCCTAAATTGTAGTCGTCGGGGTTCAGGCACGGAGAACAACGCAACATGCAAAAGACGCTGATGCCCCTATGTAAACTGTACACATGACAGCGACCTGCCTGCTCTCTGTCGCTAGCAAACAACACAACGCTCCTAGTGATGATGGCGTCGAATCCGGCTGCGGCAAGGACGGGGCAGAACGCCTGTGCGGCGCCGCTGCCGCCGTGGCTGAGGTAGCCGCCGCCGCCGCCGCTGGAATCTCGCCATGCTCCCTCGGCTGCCATGGCGGATGCTGGAGCTCCGCCGCTGGAACCTCGCCTTGCTCCCACGGAGACGGCCTCGGCGCGAGCCTGCTCGCCGGAAGGAACACGGCCTCGGTGCGGGCCCCCTCGCTGGACGGAGACGGACTCGGCGCGGGCCTCCTCGCTGGACGGAGACGGACTCGGCGCGGGCCTCCTCGGCGACGGACACGGCCTCGGCGCGGGCCTCCTCGCCGGACGAACACGGCCTAGTCCGATGGCCTCGTCGGCGGCGGAGTCTACCTCCGTCCGGAACTCCTCGGGGCGGCGCGCCCGCGGCAGCGCGTCGTCCTGCACGCAGCGCAGCGAGGCGTGATCCCGCGCCGCCACGGCGTAGTGCGCCGGGCTGTGCGCGTAGCTGGAGGTGGCGAATGCCTTGCGCCGCCAGAGCTCCTGCGCGGCGTCGCGTGCCCGTGATCCTGGCTCACCCGCGAGTGGATGGAGGGCGGTGTGACGGACGAGATTGGGATGCGGCGCAGAGGACCACCAGCGATTTTGTTGGGGATGAGATGGGATTTCTTTCTTTTTTTTTTTTGGAAAAGCTTGGGTGCATGCAGATTCCGAGTTGTGAGGCCAGGGAGTAGTGGACAGGCGCATGTGCGTGAGGGTTGTAGCGGACGACAAGTATTAAGGGACGTGACCCTGTAGCTAAAACGACCACAATAAAGGGATGGAGGGAGTAGGTACGTGTAATACTACTGCCTTTAATTTGCCCCCACAAACAGTTCCAGTTGCAGGGTGTTTTGCGTTGGCAGGCAGCACGCGTTTCACGCGCCATGCAGGGTCAAATCTGGGTGGCGATGGCGTGTGCCAGGTGCAGTGGTATGTCGTACGCTTCACATGGCCATGGCATTGGCATGCATCTGGCTGCCGCCAATGCTTCGGTAAAACCAGGACGGAGCAATCTTGCTAATCTTGCTTCATGTCTTGCACATGTTCACGCGCTGCACTGCTCTTTGGTCGAGTCACGAGTGACAACGGCAAAGAAAAAAGATCATACCATGTACTGGACGCGGAGCTGCTGGGATTGCCAGACCGCAGAGAGACCCATGTGCACGCGCACCATCTTGCCTCTCCATGATTCATGCCTACCATGGCACAGTTAAATTTGATGGAGGGACCCGAGCAACCAAGGATTCTAACTCTCTTCTTCCTCAGAATAACAAAATGAGTTGTTGAAAAATACTCCTTCTGTTTGACAATATTTGCAATTCTTTGATTCATATAAGCTGTGTTTGACTCGCTCGTCTTATTTAAAATTTTTATGTAAATTATAAAACAAACAAAACGTCATTACAATATCTTTAGTGATGTAATAAGTCATAACAAAAGTGGTAATATTTATTAAAAAAGTTGAATAAAACGAGAGGTCAAACACGCTTTATACGAAGTTAAAGAATTACAAGTATTGTGAACGGAGGAAGTACTAGTATCGGGGAAGTTGCTGGCTGCGGAGTCGTGGCACACGTACCGCGGCGACTGACGAACCAAAGTTCACGCGGCGCTTCGTTTGACGCTGAAGCAGCAAGGCTCCACCGTTGAGTGGTGGCGCATTACATCGAACGGGCGGCGCGCACTGCTGGAAATGCGAACACCCACCGGCATCGGCAGTGCACGTACTGCCCACTTTCACCCAAAGGCAAACAGGCGATTCCATATGCCGCGCGGTGACCAAGGATGCAGTCAGGACCGCCGCAGTTCACTGCCCGCTCGCGTCGCGCTCGGCACTCTGCGTCGCTGCAGTGCATGGGTAGGGACAGGGACGCGATGAAAAGAAGAGAAGCGGTGGCTGGCAGTGTTGTGGACAGAGTGATGTCGACGAAATGGATGAGTCATGGCGTAAACTTACTAGCTACTCACGCTCAAATGAATTTTGGGTTGGGCTATTATAACACTTTTCGTTTGTATTTGATAATCGTTGTTCTAACGTGGACTAACTATGCTTCAAAAGATTTGTCTCGTACTTTTCAGCTAAACTATGCAATTTGTTTTTTGTTTACCTAAATTTAATGTCTCATGCATGCGATAAGAGATTTAATATGATGGGTAACACTCTTCGGGATCACTTTTCAGGAAGTGAACATGGCCTGGTGAGACTGCTGGAATTTGGGGCCCAGTTGGCGGCATGTGTAGATAGAACCCATAGCCCGATCAGTGGGCCAAGGAAAGATTAATCACTCAAGGAATCCCATGAATGTCTCGGATCCAGACTTTTATTCGACTATTTTCTCCATTCACCTCAAAGTGAATACTGCTAAATTTAACGTAGATGAATGAGCCAAACTGGCACCAACTGAACCAATCCAGGCCAGGCCGGTACGTACGACAACGGCGTGGAACTTTCTGGGCGGTATGCCGGCTGTCTGTGCCTGAGTGCGTGTATACAGTAGCTTCCTTCTACTTCGATCCCATCCAATTCTCTCGCATCTGCATCTTTTCCTTTCCTTTCTTTTTAAATGCCCGCGTTTGGCCACGGGTCACACGATCGGACTCGTATTTTTAGGAAACAACTTCACTTAAGTTAAAGTTATCATTTCAAATAAGCATTTGATTAAAATAGTTTGTCATAGTCATTCACACACTAAAATAACTATAATATACACAACCGGATGGCTCACGGCAAAGAGTAACGGTGTTATGGATGGCTCACGGTATGAAATTCTTTGGTGAGTGTCTATTTTTGACGAGTGTATTACTCTCGGCAAAGACTTCTTTGGTGAGTGCCTTGTTTTGCCGAGTGTATTGCACTCGGCAAATACCTCTTTGGTGAGTGTCCGATTTTTACCGAGTGTGAACAATAAAACACTCAAAGAAAGAGGCCCTTTTGGCGAGTGCCAATGAGTTGCACTCGGCAAAGACCTCTTTGGTGAGCGTCTGATTTTTGCCGAGTGTGAACAAGAAAACACTTTCGGCAAAGAGGCCCTTTGACGAGTGCCAATGAATTGCACTCACCAAAGCCGCAGCACTTGGCATATGCCGGTTTTCCCTAGTGATAGTTATTTATTTTTATTTATTTTTTCTTTTTCCCCTAGTTATTTTAGCGTTTCCTTTTTCGGGGGCGGGTGCGCCGACCGCAAGGGACGCCCTTTCGTCTTGGAAGGGCCGCCTCTCCACACCCGACGCCGTTGCCCCGCCCGGTGCCTAGCGAAGACCTCTCCGTGCCAGCCTCGTCTAAGGCGACATTGTTCGTCTTGACCGTTCTCATTGTCTTCCCCGCCTGGGTCTGTTGGTTGGCGTCACCACCATGTATATAATAATAAATTATATATAAAAATGAACTATATAAATACCAAATTAAACATTTAAACATTGCTTGACCATATACGCCGCCAGTATGTGTGGGTGTTCCGAGATGCATGATCACGGCTTCATCCTCTTCGTTATTATTATATTAATTACTCCCTAGCTTATCCGCCAGGAGAGATTGAGAGCAAAGCGGCAAGGCTGCATGCGTGCAATGCTCTATGGCCCATGGCCCATGTAGCGCCAATCCAACCGCCGAGGCCGGGCGGAAGACAGGGAGGCCAGCGAGTCCACGCAAACAATACGATCTGAATCGATTTGGCGGCGACAGAAATTTATGACAGATTGGCGTAAATTTTCTTTTTAATATTAGGTATAGATAGAGCTTCGATTGATCTATCGATCCTTCCAAATTTCTTTGTCTATCTCCTCTCCTAGGCTGAGATCCACTTTGGTCAAAGCTCCATTTTTCAAGTCCCGGTGGGAGTGCTGTTGCCGTAAGGGACCTGCGGTGCCCGCCGCCGACGAAAACTTGCGAGCTGCGCTCGCTGCTTCGCCGGCACGCTGTTAGCCCTCTGGCCGCACTTGCTATCGCTTTTCGCCTACTCGCCCGCCACCGCAAACCCCAGTCCATCGTACCTCCGCATCGCAAGTCATCTCTCCCCCCGGTCGTCACTCACCTCCGTGGCTTTTCTTTTTCCATTCTGTTATCGCCGCCCGCTTCCTCTTCCATGTTTTTTTCAAGCTCCAACTTCTTTCTTAAGTCCGCTGCTCGCATTCTTCTGCCTCCTTCTGCCATGTCCAGCAGGTAATCTTGTTGCTCGGCTTTCCTTCTTCTATGGAGGATGTTCCTCCCGATCCTCCTCCTCCCACAGCCTCCTCCATATATTCTCGGTTCGGCTACTACGCTCCGGTGCTCCCAGCTCCTCGCTACGCTGCAAAAGATTCCCTCAATGACGTGAATGCCACCGGCCCCTGCATCGGCATCGGCATCGACAAGGGCAATGGCAATTACAGAGGCAACACCACGACTAAAGTGAGTCTTCTATCGTGGAATTGCCAAGGTTCGGCGGGACCCTTCGCAGTCCCAAAATGCTTCATCTCGCCCGTCTCATCGCTTCTACAGAGCACAGGTAATATTTATCTCGAAAACCAGAAATTCAAAGGTTACATCTACGCTTTAATTAATCACTTCAATGTCCACAAAGCTCATGTTGTCCCATCCGAAGGCCAGTCTGGTGGCGTCTGGTGGCCTTTGGTTGCTGTCCGTAAGTGAAGTAGAAATAGATGTTATTGACTTTAGTGACCATTTAATCTTTGCTTTGTGTTTTAGCAAGGCTCTATGTAAGAAATTTGGTCTTGTCTGTGTGTACGGAGATCCTCATCATATTCAAACCTCAAGCATTTGGGGTCAGGTCCGTTCTTTTGTTGTAACTCATCCCGGACTTACCTGTGATCCGTATGGGTGATCTGAATGAGCTTATGAGTGTTAGTGAAAAGCTTGGGCCCGCACTGCTAATATTCGTGCTATCTCTCAATTTTGTTGTCTGGTTAAAGAATGTGGTCTTTTTGATCTTGGTTATAATGGCCCAGCTTACACCTGGACTAATAAGCGGTCTAATGATTTCCCTACTTATGAAAGGCTTGATAGATTTCTTGCTAATACCGAATGGTGCTCTAATTTTCCTAATACTGTGGTTTATCATTTGCCTATGATTCAAGGAGACCATTGCCCTATTTTGGCTGTCACTAACTCTAAGCGCAGGTACTCGAGGAAAACTTTCAGGTTTGAAAACTGGTGGGCTCTTGAAAAAGACTTCAATAAGGTTGCCAAAGCCAGTTGGTGCAGATCTTCTAGTAAGCCTTTCCACCTCAAAACTCATTACCTAGCCAATGACCTTCGAAGATGGCAAAAACCAAACCCAACAATGCCAAAATCCTTGAAAGTTTAGAAAACAGAATCCTTGAGCTCCAAATGAAACCCAATGCCTCCCAATTCCTAAGATACCAAAAAATCCTCATGGACCAGCATGAATCCATTTTAGCAAAAGAAAATGAGTACCACCGTCAGAGATACAAAAAGAATTGGGCTGTTTATGGTGATAGAAACACTTCCTTTTTTCATCAGTCCATTATTAAAAGGAGCCGGAAAAATTCTATTTCCCATTTTATTAACCCCGATGGCTCTTTCTCCACCACCCCAGACCAAATGGCTCAAACTGCTAACAATTATTTCAAAGGTATCTTCAGATGCAATGACAGAGCTGAACAAGATGAAAATGAGGATTGCATGGAGCAACTCACCTACCAAGGTATCTCACAAGACAATTTCACTGACTCCACTCCAGATGTAAATGAGGTACGTAGTATAATTAATGCTATGCGTAGCAATGCTTCCCCTGGCCCTGATGGTCTAAATGTTCATTTCTACAAAATCACTTGGGATTTCACAGGTAAGGATGTTTTCAACTTAGTTCATTCTTTCTACACTGAAAAAATCCTTCCTGAAGATATTAACAAGACGCACATAGTTCTCGTTCCTAAGATTAAAAATCCTTCAACCCCTATGGACTACAGGCCTATAAGTCTCTGTAATGTAGCTTACAAGGTTATTTCGAAATCCCTTGCAGAAAGGATTAGACATCATCTTCCCCATATCATTCATCCCTCTCAAGCTGCTTTTGTTCAAGGGCGTCATATAGCTACCAATATTATTATTGCACAGAAATCATGCATAGCTTCACCTCAAATCCTCGAAGCAAAAAGCCTTCATGCTTAAAATAGACTTAGCCAAGGCTTTTGACAGAATAGAATGGAGTTTCATTGTCGGGGCTCTCGGAAGACAAGGTTTTAGTGAGCACTTTGTTAGTCTAGTACACACTTGTATTTCTACCACCACTATGAGTGTTCTTATAAACGGTGAGCCCACGCCCTCCTTCCACCCTCGAAGAGGAATCAGACAAGGCTGCCCTCTCTCTCCTTATCTTTTTATAGTGGCTGTAAATGAACTTTCTATTAGAATGCAAGCTCAAAGCAGATCGGGACAATATAAAAGGAGTGACTCTTGGTCCTGGATGCCCTAGGATTCACTCTCTTCTCTTTGCGGATGATTTAATCATTTGTGGCCGTGCTACTAAAGAGGAGGCAAGCAGGATCAATAACATGCTAATGAGTCTTTGCAGGTCTTCAGACAGACTCCAAACCTCTCAAAATCTTCCATTATTTTCAGTAAAAATGTGGAAGATGCCCTAAAGCAGAGGTAAAAACTGTTTTCCCGGTTTCTGACCTCAAACCAAATTCTATTTACCTGGGTCACCCTCTCATTTTCAATCACAATGATAGAAACAAAGCTTATGAGTTTATTCTTCAAAAATTCAGAGGTAAGCTCAAGACGGTAAAAGCAAATAAATTAAACCATGCAGGTCGTTTATGCTACATCAACTCGGTTCTTAATTCTATCCCCATCTACTACATGTCTACCATCCTTTTTTCAAAGAACTTTATCTCCAAAATTACTCCTATCATCAGTAACTTCTGGTGGTCAGGGGTAAAGGAAGACAATTCCTCCTCTTCTTTCCATTTTAGATCTTGGCAGGACATTTGCAGGCCGAAAAGTGAAGGAGGATTGGGGATTAGAAACCTATTGACTATAAATAGAAGCCTTATTCTTCATGCAAATGGAATGTGGCTACAGGTAAGAATCCTTTCCTCTCCTCCATTCTAAAAGCTAAATACCATCACAACACTAGCTTCTGGTCAGCTAAAAATGGTAGATCCAACTCTGCTTTTTGGGCTTCTATTATGAAGGTAAGAGACATTCTTATTGATAATTGCACTGTTCATGTCAAGAGTGGCAATTCTAGTATTTGGTCTACCCCGTGGTGCCCTATTTGGAAAGAAATTCATGACCACATTAAACTTCCTGTGACGGTCTCCAATTTTCCCCAAAATATTTCTGACCTATGGTGCCATAATACTCGCTCCTAGGATTTCGATTTCATTAACTGCATTTTTGAGAACAATGTCTCCATTGCTATTCAAAATGTTTTAAAATCAGAACAAATAGGTGAGGACACCATCATTTGGAAACCTTCTTCTAAAGGCATTTGCTCCACCAAAGAAGCCTTCAATTTTTTGAACAAGTCTGAACAATTTCAGCTTCCTGTGTTTGGCCCTAGAGCTATCACGGATAATTGCAGATACATACTCATGAGGACTTGGAAAAATAAAATTATCCCCCCCCCGTGATTAAAACCTTTGTTTGGCGCTTAATAAGAAGAGCCCTTGCTACCGGTCAGCGAGCAGGTAAGTTATCAGAAAAAATCGGAATACATTGTTCCAGATGTCACCAGGAAGAAAATGACACTCATATTTTCTTCAAATGTGATTATGCCAGAGCGGTTTGGTTTTCCTTTAGACCCTCTCTTAAAACTTCTTTTCTTCCTGATGAGCAAGATGGGGTTCAGCAAGCTATCTCTAAGCTTGTTACAAAATCCACATCTGATGACCTTTTCAGCACTATTCTTGTCACGCTTTGGTACATTTGGTTGGCTAGAAATGATCTTAAATTCAATAACAGGAAATGGACAGTTTTACAGGTGCATTTTGCAGCCCAGGCTCTTTTAAAATCGTTTAATGCAGGTAACCCGGATCTACATTCTCAAGTCAATGGCACTGATTCATTACATGGAACAAGTGCCACAAGGGAACACACTCACACTCAGGAACCGAACGTGAGTTTACACAGGTTTGCTGCTACAAACACTTTGCAGGTACCACCAGCGTATGCACAGTGTTACACTGATGCTTCACTTCCTCCGGATGAAACCTCCTTTCCTTCTCGAAAGGCAGGTTTGGGAATTCTTATAATTAGCAATACTCATTCCCTCAAATTCCAAATCAAGGCACAACTGTACAATTGCTCCTCTGTCCTTCAAGCTGAAACAACTGGTCTCCTCTTAGCAGCTCAAATTTGCAAACATCTCTGCTATGACAGAGTTGACTTCTACACTGACAGCCTACTCCTGGTGAATTACATCTCTTCAAATCAGAAGCAGGAGGTCCCTGATTGGAGAATCCTTCCCATGATGACAGGACTATGCTCCTTAACTGAACATCTCAATGTCAAGGTTCACAAAATAGACAGGATGCGAAACAGCATAGCTCATGGTTTAGCAAAACAGGCTGAGAAGCAATATGCTTCCGCTAGCTATCCCTTGATTCTTTTGCTATGATGTCCCTCACAAAAATTGTTGTCCACTTTCTACTTTGAGGGATCTTGTAATTGAAAACAGCTGTACCATTATCTCAGCCGAGTGCTGTTCTTATTAATATATTTGGGGCTTTTGCCCCCGTTTGTTGTCAAAAAAAAAACGTAGATGAATAGAATTTGGAATTTGACTACTAAGTTCGTCAATAACTAAAGTGAAATAAAACTAAAATACGCTTCTAATAATCTCTAATAACGAAACGAACTAAAGTGAAATAAAATTAAAGTACACTTCTAATAAAAGTTCAGGTTGTTTCAGAGATTGTGTCTTCGTAAAATTTGTAACGTGCTGCAAATTTTCCATTGTATATGTCCTCATCAGTTTTCGTTCAATATATCCCTGCTGCCGATTTACTTTGTTCAGAAGACCCCAAAGATAGATCTTGTGGATAGCAACTTGATGTCGTCGATAGGAATTTGACTGAACGTACCTGAGTATATACAAAATGCAGTGTGCAAAATATCAGGTCTGAATGTCTCCCATGCATCGATGTTGGCAGTGCACACATGCCATATCTTCCTGTAGAGGTAGGTAATTATGGACTTCTAAATCAAAACATGCTAAATTCCTTGCTCTTCCATATATTCTGCCGCTATTTCTGAATGAAGAATGAATGTCAATTTGAGTTTCAGGTTCGCAAGATAGTTCCTAGGCAGTTGTCTACTCTAAGGCAACCTCCGTCCAGCTTGAACAGGAGCAATCCAGTCGTCAGGTTCATAATCACACTGCACTTTGTGTAATATAGTATTGTGTCAGCTGTCTGATAGAAAGTATCTTTAAGTGACCTTTTGCCCAAAGGCACTACACGTGCAAATGAATTTGTCATAGGATTTGATGAAATTCTTACAATTGAGTTCTGCTCCTCTCAAATTCATCTTAATTGCCCAGAGTTTTCATTCACTACTTGGAGAACCGACTTCTACTCTCGAGGGTAAAACGTGGTTACTCCCATCCGAAAATGTACCTGGGAGTAAAGGGACCTTTACTCCCAGTTGGACTCTCTAGCCGGGAGTAAAAGGCCACGCCCGTCTCCCTCCCGCACCCAGGACTTCTACTCCTGGGTGGAGGGACAAACCGGGAGTAAAGGTGGATCTTTACTCCCCATTGGAAGCTCCAACCGAATAAACCTTTACTCCCGGTTGGGCGTGCCAACCGGGAGTAGAGCTCCACCTTTATTCCCGGTTGGTGTTTCTAACCGAATAATGTCCACACTTATATATACCGACCACGATGTTTCGAATTTTCAGTTGTTTTTCTTCACCAAATCTCTACACAACACCCTTTTACTTCAGGATTTTAAATCAAACCGAATAAAGGTTCGCCAACTTCACTTCCCTCTCATTTTCATCATTCATTTCATTTTTTACAATTTATATAATTATAGTTGTTTCTTTAAATTCTTTCGTTTAGAAAAATGAGGAATTTACATTGGTTTACCAAAATGAGTATAGAGAGTAGATGTGAAATTCATAATTTGGTAGTCTAAATTATGAATCAACTTAATCCGGTTACATGTGTAGGCAACATTGCATGGTATGTGGTGCATGTTGGTCGCGTGTGTAGGATCATCAAACTTGGCCAGATTTCCATGCTCAGTCCATCGCTACCCCGAAAATTTGTTACAAAAATACAACACAAACGCTGAAGCTTTGGCGGCCTACCATGGTGCAAATATTCCAAATAACAATGACCAAGGTCCGGCAATGGAGATTCAAGAGATGCCAACTGAAAATATGACTTTCTTAGGATCATTGCTCTGTGGCCTACGAAGGATGTTCTCGCTTTAATTGATGACTATGGTTATTGTTTTTCTTCTTTAGTGGAGTTTGTTGTATGCAACCAAACAAAAGTTGTAGGCTATCTATCATAAAATAATCAGTTGTCATTCATGCATGTTGTGTATTTAATATAACTAATTATGTGTTAAGCTTTTAAATATGGTGCATATGTATGTCATAAACTACAGATGAACCAAAATTGGATGTACAACACATCGGCGCGACCAAAGAGTTCATTCGTGGGCTGCATGAGTTCTTATGTGTGGCTCAAGCAAACAAGCGAAACAGTTTTATGTGTTGCCCATGTGCTATATGTAGGGATAAGACGGAATTTTCCAGCTCAATGATTATTCATTTACACTTGTTTAAGTCGGGCTTCATGCCAAACTATGTTTGTTGGACCAAGCACGGAGAAACCAAAGTGTCATATTGGAAGAAAGTGAAGACAAAGAAGGGGACAACGACGATGTTATTGCTGAATATGCCGGTGTCTTAAATGATACCGCAATGGAGGAAGATGAAGAGGAGGTAGCGGCAGGAGATGAGCTCGGCCGATGAGCTTGGTCAAGCTATTCGTGATGCATAGGAAGAATGCAAAAATAGAAAGGAGAAGATGAAGTTCTAGCGCATGCTAGAGGACCACAAGAAGTTGTTGTACCCGAGCCGTGATGCAGGCGTAAAAAGTTGGGTACCACGCCGGAATTGCTGCAGTGGAAGGCTTAAGAATGGTGTTTCTAATAATGGGTTCGCACAATTATTGACTATCCAAAACAAGATGCTTCTGAAGGGCAATGAGTTGCCCCCACTATGTACAAAGCAAAGAAGGTTGTTTGTCCTTTGGGATTAACAATCAAGAAGATACATGCATGTCCTAACGACCGCTTCCTATACTAAGGCGAGGAGAACGAGAAGTTGGATGAATGCCCGACATGTCATGCATCACGGTATAAGATCAGGCGAGAGGATCCCGGTGATGTTGAGGGAGAAAGGCCCAGGATGAAAATCCCCGCCAAGGTTATGTGGCACGCTCCTATAATACCACGCCCTGAAACGTTTGTTCGTAAAACAAGGACCATGCAAAGTTGTTGCGATGGCACAAAGAAGACCGTAAGATAGACAACAAGTTGAGATCGCCCTGCTGATGGGTCACAGTGAAGAGCAATCGATTCAGAATTTAAGGATTTTGCAGATGATGCAAGAAACTTTAGGTTCGTCTTAAGTACGGATGGTTTTAACCCCTTCGGGGACCAGAACACTAGCCATAGCACCTGACCTGATAATCTGTGTATCTACAACCTTCCTCCCTTGTTATGCATGAAGCGGAAATTCATTATGATGCCGATACTCATCCAAGGCCCAAAGCGCCTGAAAACGACATCGATGTGTACCGAGGCCACTAGTTGAAGAACTTCTTCTTTGTGGAATAAACCAGGTGTAATGCGGTGTGGGATGAGTACAAACAGGAACACTTTGACCTGCGCGCTTTGTTGTTTGTAACAATCAACGATTGGCCGGCTCTAAGTAATCTTTCTGGAGAGTCAAACATGGGATATAATGCTTGCACGCATGGTTTCACGGATTGCAAGGGTATTTTCTTGAGCCGGTGTAAGCCCAACATGAGCCCAAGTATATTGTTTCCATGGATGCCTTCGCTCTGGTCTGCGTCTGGCCCATGGTTTGGGTGGGGCCCAAATAAGAGAGAGCAGCTCTGAATGGCCGCAAGAAGCCCATTCTGCATCAACGCAATTGCTACAGATTGCAATGAAGTAATTTCTTTGGCTCTTGACATGGGTCCAGTTTTGTATTACAGTGACCTACATTGTCAGTTCAGTCTATGCCTTTGAATTGGATGGGCATATTCCATCCCCAAAGACTGACGTTCAGTTGGCATTGTTCTAGACTTTTTCCTGAAATTCATGTCTCTTCTAGCTGACTCACTATATGGTGTGACTTCATTGTAGGATCGTGTTATCAGACTTTCCTGCTGCTCATGGAAATGTATTGCGTACCCTTTCTTACGCTAATCTCCACTGTAAGTCTTCCGATGCAAGAAGTATTATACTGCTGCATACGTACTCTAGTAAAGTCATCAAAGCGAGGGCTACTACGAAGAGCCTGACAGAAGGCCCTCAGTTTGAGTAGAAAAACAGTCTCCGATTGCAAGCTAGGGTAGAAAACCAGGCTAGCTTTTCACCATTTCTGGGTCCAATTGTTTTCCTTTGAAATGTAATTTGTTTGAATTTGGATTGTAATCTAGCACAAGAGAAACACACGTAGCAGTTCCGGTGTACTATTTTTCTACTGCGTTTGTCCAGCAAGTTGTTTGAAGTACAGTCCAGCAAGCTGTTTGAAGTACGTGTGTACTGACAGGTTTCAGTATTTGTTCAGTTCAGGGTAGCAGTGCCATGATGTACTAGTATTTTTCTACATGATGTTACAGATCAGCAGCTTATATAATATCGTTGTAGTTTGGCAAACTATTCTAAGCTCCTGCTACTTGGTGACACTGTGACATGTTCCGTTTTGTTTCAGGCAGCATCACAGAGTGCAGCTAACTTGTAACGCCTCCACGCGGAATGACGGTTAAGATCCACTCTACACGTTAAATAGACCACATCTGCTAATTAACTCTCTTGCATTTTCGTCCTCACTTCGCGCAAAAGGTTGCAACCAGAGTTACTAGCCTCCCAGGCCTTGGCCTTTTAACTTGGTTCAACCCTACTTCAACCACCAATATGGTACTAAACTTTGAGTGTTGAAATTCCTACACTGCTACAGTAACTTGGCTTCTAGCCCAGCCCATCAAAGGCCCATTAGCGGGGTCTCACAATCACCCCCCTTTGGGATCAACGTCCTCGTCGAGGGCTGAACCAAGATATCCTAATGGGACAAATGTCCAGGATCAACTCTCTTGGCTCACGTACGCATTACCAGCTCCTCGGCCTATTTGCCATGCCCTCTACGGAGCCATGCGCAACTTTTCTGAGCTCCCGATCCATACTTCCGTGAAACCGCGAGAGTTGGCTCTGAATACCATTTGTAACGCCCCGACCCGGGATGACGATTAAGATCCACTCTACACGTTGAATGGACCACACCTGCTAATTAACTCTCTTGCGCTTTCGTCCTCGCTTCGCGCAAAAGGTTGCAACCGGAGTTACTAGCCTCCCAGGACTTGGCCTTTTAACTTGGTTCAACCCTACTTCAACCACCAATGTGGTACGAAACTTTGAGTGTTGAAATTCTTGCACTGCTACAGTAACTTGGCTTCTAGCTCTGCAAATAATAATAATAAAAAGAATACTCATATGGGGAATTTCCTGTGGAATGATGAGGAAAACCACCACAGATACCACCTAGCTAATTGGGAACTTGTTTCTATGTGTAAGGATTATGGAGGTTTAGGCATACCGAGTCTTAGAGATTTGAATATTAGTCTTTTAGCTTCCTGGCTTAAAAGGTATAACTCTGATAAGCAGAAACTCTGGAGAGAGTTAGTTGATTTCAAATACAAAACCAATAAACCTAATATTTTAGCCACTAAGCCTACACATGCTTCCAGTTTCTTCAAAAGTTTTATGTGGTCAGTTAAAGTTGCCAAACTTGGATATAAATGGAAAGTTGGCAATGGTCGTAGGATCAGACTTTGGGAAGATACTTGGGTTGGTCATACAAATTTAGCTACCCTGTTTTGGCCCATGTACCGTATCCTTAATGAATATGGCAAGTCTATTGCTGATCTTTGGGATGGTACAACTTTAAAATGTACCTTTAGAAGAAACCTACTGAGGATCTCTATCAATCTTGGTTAGAAGTGGTAGAAATAGTGTCAACTCTGAATCTTAATATTGATGAAGATGAGATGGTTTGGCAATACACTTCTAGAGGCACTTAAACTTCACAGTCCTTATATAAGATCATAAACTATAGAGGGATTCACCAGACTCACTTTCAGCTGTGTGGCACTTGAAGGTGCCACCTAGAGTGCAAACGTTCTTGTGGTTGCTAATGCATAATAGAGCTTTGACTAGGGATAATCTAGCTAAAAGGAAGAAAGTGGAAGATGATACTTGCTTGTTTTGTGCTAAAAAGGAAACATGTCATCATCTCTTTTTTCAATATGCTGTGGTTAATAGATGTTGGACTGTAGTTTATGAGATTACTGGAACTGTTGTAGGATCTGATTTGGTGAATCTTGGCACATTCTGGTTGAGTAATAAGAGATATTGTGTTTTAAACATGTTTTCCTCAGCTATAATTTGGTCAGTTTGGAAACTTAGAAATGATCTCTGTTTCCAGAGAAATGGGTGGAAGAGTATGGCGATTCTCTACTTTATGGTGATAGGTATGCTTCAAAATTGGGTGGTTCTCTGTCCAATGGAGAAGAGGAAGCTGCTGGAATCCTATATCACAAAGCTCAAATAAACTGCTATGGCTTCCTAGGAAAGACATCTGAAGCTTCTCAGGAGTGGTGCTGATGAACCTTTTCGCATGGTGGACCAGATCCGTAAGTCGAAGGGGTTGCTGGAGTCTTCAAATGCAACCTGGTGGATGGAGTTGAATGTTGTCCTAAATGAAATGTAATAGGGTAGTTGCTGTTTTCTGAGTTGTTTCATAATAAGTTTTCTTAGACTTTAAAGCTGCTGTAGACTTTCAGTTGTCCTGTAGACGCCTCTCCTTACCAGGTGGTGAGAGAACCTTGGGTAGTTTCTCGCCCTTGGTGCCACTTGAGTCAGAAACCTTGGGAAATGTTAACCGCTGACCACCGGCGATTAACGCCGCACCGACCACCCTTCGTGGGCGGCCCACGCCAAGCAAGCGAAGCGCAGATCGCGACGTCGTCGACTCTCGTCGACCGCGGAGCGCCGTTACACCGCCGTGCTTTAGGGCGCCGCCACTTGCCGTCGCTTTGAGGGTCGACCTCCCCCTCCTCCTCCGGCGACCTCCCTCCCCTCCATTCCTCCCCCGGCCATAGAAGAGCCCGGCCGCCCGGCCGCCGTCGACACGGGGCGGCAGGCGGCTCCGGCCGGCGGGGCGCCGCCGAGCCCGGGCCGGGAGAGACCCATCTGGTGGCACGGGTCGGCGGCGGGGAGCGGGAAGCCGCCGAGCCGGAGAAAACGGGCCGCCGGAGGTGGAGAAGAAGGCCGTCGCTGGCAGGGGAGCGGGTTAGGGTTTCGAGATGTGAAGCAAAGAGGGGGGGGGGCGGACCCCGCCGCCCCCGCGCCCTAGGGCTTGCCGGAGTTCCGGCGAGCCCTAGGGCGGGCGGCGGCGGGCGACGCGGCCGCGAGGAACGTGAGGAAGAAGAAGGACGGGCGTCGGGGCGGGCTTCCTGGGCGTTACGTGGGCCGCATGGTCGGTCGTTAACACGCCCGAGATTGGCGGGATCCTTGTAGTGCGGGTTCGTATGTCGATGGGGCTGGCGTCGAGACTTGCTCCTCGGCTGCCCGCCATGGGCTGCGTCGCTGGTCGCCCCCGGCTTCGAGGAGGAGACAAGGGGAGTGGAACACTGAAAGCATCAAGCGCGACCAGAGAGGCCCTTAAAGGCCATCAGTGGTTCTCGGCCCAGTTGAAACACTAGGCCGGTTGGGCTTTAGAGCTGGTATATGTAGGAGGAAACATGCTTCAAATTTTCAATTAGTGGAGCACGAAATTTAATGGGAATTTTTCCTCAAAAGTGAAAAAGGAAACGAAATTAAAATTTTTAGCTCTCAGATTTTTATTGAAGTCCAAATTTATCCTTCCAAACCCAAAACCAGGCATGTCCTCTAACTGGGAATAATTTTTTTTCTTCTAAAAATGATAAAATATTATTAAAGACAAAAATTACTAATAATCTTTTTTAAATCAGAAAAATATAAATTGAGTTATGATTTTTTTCTAAAACAATATATCTATTTAGAAACAATTAACTAGTTATTAAGTTTTATAAAATCAACTATTATTTTATTTAAAATATAAATTGGACACGAAACGATTGATCCCATTGGAGGGGATGGAAACAAGGCAAGAAAACCGCTAGAAATGCAACAATAATTTCCTTCAATTGTTTTGAACTAAAAACCATCGTAGGACGTCACTAGGACGCAACCCACTAGTATCGTTTTCAGTTCAGAGTGCTACGATGGTTACAATTCAGGGCGTCCTTTCTGAACTGAATTGTAAAACGACACTAGAAAATGAATGCTATGACCCTTGAAAAAAACAACTAAAGCAGAGGATCAGCAAACAAAGCGGCGAGGGATCGAGGGATCGGAGGGTTTGGGAAATGGAGAGCGGCGGGATGATGCTGCTGTAGCGGCGGCGGCCGGCCGGCCATGGGCTCGGTCGCATGATCCATCGTGCTTTGTGGCACCGAGCGGAGGAGAGGGGCGGAAGGAAATCTGAAGCCCACTTAAAGCCTGCCCAGTTTTGAAATAAAACGGTTGGGTTGGGTTGATAGGTGACCAAGAGGTGATGAGAGAAGTGGTGTGACCATGTAGGCGTCGCTGGGCGAGCGATGATGGAGCGGGCTGAGACGATTAATTTGAGTTGATTGCCTTCGGTAATTTTTAAGTAAATTAATAATAATATTTTTTTTCTAAAGTAGATAGAGATAGAGATAGACGACAATATCACAAAAGTACAAAGATGCATCCACTCTAAACTTGTAGACATTGCAAACCACATAACTGAATTTATTACACAGTAGTAAACATGTAGTGCACCACATAACTCAATTCATTACAGTAGTATTGGTTGTTTCATCCAACACCCAACACAAACTGAATTTAGGTTTTACACTTCATCAAAGAAAAGGGAAACACAAACAAGATTGATGGACTCAGGCATATATTGCCTCTTATTCTGAACATACAAGAAAAGGGAAACACAACTGTGAGCACCAGAAATAAACCACGACCCATGCATGACACGATCTTTCCAGGCCTCACTCACTACAGGTCTGTTTCTTTGACATCGAACGTGATATCAGAGGTTTTAACACCAACATACATGCCATCAGTGAATTCCTGGATAACCTCCTGCCCATTGATCAGAACATCCCTTTGCTTGTATGAGAAGGGAATATCACAAACACCGTTTGATCCGATTGCTTTTACTATCATTTTCTTCATTGGGGGAAGTTGAACCTCAATTTGTTTGCTAGTTTCCTTTTGTTCAGTTTCGGTTTTTCCCTAGGAATATGATCCACTGAATTGAGCGCTAATCTCAATTTTCCTTCAGCAACAAATGGGATCCCACACTCAAGAGTTGTTTTGACTCCCAACTTCACTGAAACAGTAGAACTCCAGGTCTTTGCTACTGTACTTGTGTACTTGAAGGTTAATGTGGTTTTGTTTGTTGTACTGCTGACGTTTTTAACAGTTTGGCTATAAAGGTCATCAATACCTGTAGTATGGATCTTAGCTTCACTCAGGCGAAAATTGACATCGTAGATGTGTCAGAAATAACTGGTTCATGGAACTGCAGCTTTGCTGTAGTTATGATGGATTCAGCAGAAGCACTGAGGTCATTTGTAAGGCCTGTTGCGGAGAGCCTCCTACAGAATTTGTTGTTGCCCAAGTTTCGGAGAACTATGAAGCCATCCCCAGTGATCACCCTAAATAATGTGTCATAGTTGTTGTAGGAACTGTCAGTAGATTCAGCCCATACCCAGTGTCCGCCTCCGTCACGCCCCCAATACCTACCAAAATACTCGGATCGTATACGGACAACTCCATCATAATTTCTGGTGAAAGTAGAATGCAAAACTCTTGGATTTGCAATATCATCAACTTGGTACTGAAGCCAATTACGATCGTAGGCTTCAACCCCTGAAGGGAATTCCCCGTTGTCGCCTTTGAAAGCAACATACAAAGGCAACTGCTTCTGGTCAGACACATCAATAACCGTGAAGACATCAATGAGACCCCTGTCTTGATGATCCGCTTCGTCTTCACCTGATGCTATATGCATGTAGGAGCGGATGGACGTGGATGACACAGTACAAGCATATTTTCCTAGCTTGGAATGGAGGAACCTGTCATGTTACGTATGAACAAAGAATTATTGCAAACATAATGTAGTTTATTTGTCATGTGTAATAAAATGTTAAGAGTTTCGTTAATTATCGAGAGTCTATGAGATACCAGGCCACCTATTAATTCGCCATACTAAATTAATAATTAGTTATATCGGAAACCTTCATAGAAATAGTACATACTAAATAAATATATATATCTTTAATATCGCAAGCGAAGAATAAAGAAAACTAGCTACGAAAGATATTTTGAGGACCGGCCTGGGGATAATTAAGAAACTAATTAACGCAAAAGTACTGTATATATACAGTAGTATGTAAACCTGCAGGTGGGGCCATCTTGCTCGTCGGCGATGGGGATGTGCTTGACCAGGGTGCACGACGGCTTGGACAGGTCTTGCTCCGGCTCATCGGCGGTGCCAATGACCCAGCGAGCGCTGCCGCCGTGACCGGGAAACACGCGCTGCTGGGGCACCCAGTACTTGTTGTAGCAGCATCTGATGTGCATAAGCCCCTCGTGCTCCTTGGACGGCTCCAGGTAGAACCTGCAGCGCGGGTTCATGACGCCATCGTCGCCGCCAAGCTGGACTAAGCTGCCGCTGCCGCCGTGGCTCTCGTCGTGCACGGAGCGCAGGTAGCTGCTGTTGTCATGCTTTGAGCGGAGAGCGACGCATTTTGGCAACGCCGACAGTGGGAAAGCCGACATTTTTGTTTCTCGATCTCACAACTAAACCTCCGTGGCTCTCTTGTGTGTGTTCGTGCACACTGCTCGGTGTTTGGTTCTTCTCAAGCGGGCGAAGGGGAGAGGTATTTATAGGCGTCCCTTCCCTGCAAGACCACCAGTTTAGGGCCTGTTTGGAACAAAGGAATGCAAAATAGAGGAATGGTAGTAAACGTGGGAATGGAGAAAACACAGGAACGGGCTAAGAGAGAAAACCACAGGATTCAAAAATAGAGGAATGAAGAACTTTTGCCGTTTGGAACGTAGGAACAGAAAACACAGGAACAAAAATGTATTTCAACTAAAAAAATCTTCTAGAAACCGTATTACTAATGTGACACCCCGTATCTGGGCCTTTATTATAATGGATCCCACCATTTAATAATTTTCTATTAGTTTTTTTCACCAAATCGGCCTGGGCCTTGTTTAGTTGGTGTAAAAATTTTGCCCGAAGCATTGTTTGAACTCCTGTAGCACACTTGTAGCATGTTTCGTTCGTTTGTGGTAAACATTGTCCAATCATAGACTAACTAGGCTCAAAAAATTCGTCTCGTCATGTACAAATCGCTGTGTAATTAGTTATTTTTTACCTACATTTACTCGCTCGAACATATGTCTTTTTTGGTGTATTTAATGTGATGTGATGGAGAGAGAATCTGAAAACTTGGAAGTTGGAGGTGCAAATGTTGGAAAAAAATGGAACTAAACGAGGCCCTGGTGTTCAGAGGCTTGCCGCATGCAAGAGTTGCCTGCCATGCTCAGTCGCGTGACAGAAGTCTGCACCCCGTGCGCGCAAAGGGAACCAAACCATCAGCTCAGACTGGATTTTCCAGTTCCTGCGTTTTGTGAAGGAGCTCAATCCTTTCCAGAGGAATGGTGAGACTCATTCTTTTGTTCCAAACGCCTATGACGTCGGCATTCCATAGGATTCAGTTTCTTTGAAATTTCCTTTGAAAATCCTCCAATCCAAACGGGGCCTTATTATTTGCCCTCCAGCACAACACAATGGATCGAGTAGTTTATTTGCTACTCCTAGATAGCTCCGTCTCAAAATAATTCATCATGTTGACTCTAAGATGTCATGTTTGACCGCTCGTTTTATTCAATTTTTTTATATAAACATCATCCAATTTGATGTGACTTATTTTATTATTAGAGATATTTTAATAATAATTTATTTATTTTCTAAATTGTATAAATAATTTGAATAAGGCGAAAGGTCAAAACATGATATCTTAAAGTCAACATGATGAATTATTTTTGGCATCGAAAAGCGAAAAACTCAATTATTGGCCCGCAAAGAGTGATGCAGATCATATGCGAATAAAAATATAGTAGGTAGCTAGGCGCGGCGTGCGCTGGTCCAGTTTCGGCTGCAACACCAGCCAGCTTTGCCCCACGTGTAACATACTATACTCTTTTTTTTTTTTTTTTTTTTTGTGGGTGGCTCCCTCATGTAACATATGCTTCACTACTTTCCCTTTGTCCCTAAATGTTTTGTCTAGAAAACCGTATTTCCCCTCGCCACGCGTTTTCCGGGCGACATACATAAAGGGACGAGAGAGTACAAGTATACCATGGGACTATATGACCTCAAGGCCGGCCGTCAGATCAGATGCAGTCACGCAGGGCGCCATCTTGAATATATATGCCTTTTTTTTTTTTTTCATATTTATCTTTTCTTTTACGGTTTCTTTGCAATGAATGCGGGCATGCATTATAAATTTGAGTCACATACTTGATATATGATGCAGCAGTTCTTTTTTTTCTTTGAGAATTTGATATGATGCACCAGTTAAAAACAAACTTTTTGTTTCTGGCTTTAGTCTCAGTCTAAGTTAGGCCCGAGGAAAAATTAGTCTCGGATGAAGCCACTAACCAGCACTAATTAAAAGCAAAAACCTGCAGCGCTTCACTCTAATCTCTGTTGGACCCACCAACCAGAGCTGAACTGAAGGTCCCCTCTGCCCTTTTATTTTGGTTGATTAATGGGTCGAAGCAGGACTACCTACTGACTTTGCCGTCGTCCAAGCAAAAACCTGCAGCGCTTCACTCTAATCATTAAAAAGATCTTTAAGTCTAGTTTTCTAATAATTTTTTTGGAGATTTAAATGTTGCACATATTTTCTACAAACTTAGACAAAGTTGATAAAGTTTGAATGTTACGTTTCCCATAGTTGCTTGTTTTTGAACGGAGCGAGTATTGGGAGAACACCTCTTCATACTGAAAATAAATGCCACAACATGAATACATTTCCCCCAAATCACACAGAGCAATTCACATAACTCAACTGCTGGCCGTTACATCCCACAACGATTTCGTGGGATTCTCTCACGATAGCCTCCTCACTAAATTCATGGTCCACTGCCAAAAAATGTGAAACCATCGAATTGCCAATGTGTCATGACCCAAGAAATAGGGCCCTGAAGGACAGGCCCCACCCGGCCCGAGGGACGCAGGCGCCCCGCCCCCACAGCTTCAGCGTGCCCCTCCTCCTCCTCCTCCTCCTCCTCCTCCTCCCTTCCGTGGATTCTTCGGCAATTAATTCGGGAATAAAGGAGGAAATTATCTAGGATTATCTTAGGCTTTTTGATGTGCAAGGGGATATTCCTATCTATAATGGAGACCCTTATTAGAAAAATAAATAGGATATGCTTGTAAAAGGTATTCCAATCTATAAGGAAACCTTTAGAGAGATTGCTTGAGATACAAGTCCCACTAGCCGGGCTATAAAAAAGTAAAGGGGTCTGTAATCTTTCGGGGTAACAAGCAAATAAAGAAAATTTATCCCAATCTCTCCACCTCTCCCTCGCGCGCGCCCCTCCTCCCCTCGTTGCCGCCGCCCGCCCCAGCGCGCCTCCCGCACCACCACCACCCCGCCGCCCCGCCCCACGCCGCCCCCTCCTCCTCCTCCTTCCCCTCCAACGACCAACGATCGGTGTCGGGTTCGGCCCAATCTAGCTGGGTTCGATACCGTATCCGTAGACCACTACGATCCACCCACCACCATGGACGCCGAGACGAAGAAGCCTGGCAAGAACTTGGGGGACCGGTTCGCGGATTCACCACCAGGATCGACACGCAC
This sequence comes from Hyparrhenia diplandra, assembly GCA_015847255.1. Classification (NCBI taxonomy): domain Eukaryota; kingdom Viridiplantae; phylum Streptophyta; class Magnoliopsida; order Poales; family Poaceae; genus Hyparrhenia; species Hyparrhenia diplandra. Next base: position 55,856 of record JADLZK010006542.1, on the reverse strand, counting down.
GCCGAGCAAGTTGCTATTCTATCGGCAACGATCCGGGCGGCGATCAAGCGCCAACAACAGCTGGAAGCCGACAAAGCCATGAAGACGCGCTGTTGGAGACAACAGCCCACGACTTCATCAAGAAGAGGTCGATGGCAAGCGAGAACCAGGATGATCGAGTCACAAAGAAATGATCCGAGAACCCGATGAAGGGCTACTTGGGACCGAAGCCGGCATCGAGGGGCGCCGCTACCCGGGGCGCATGCGCCCCCACCCCCTCCGGCCGACTCCTTCCCGGGCCTAGCTCCTCACTTGCACAAGCCGTCATTCCCGACATATGATGGCAAAGAGGACCCTCTTCCATGGATCAACCGCTGCGAGCAATTCTTCTTCTCGAGGACAAGGTACGCCCGCCACAGAGCAAGTTTGGTACGCCTCCTATCATCTCACAGAGGAGCACAACAAGGGTACATGAGGCTATCCCCTGAGAAACCGGTGGCGATTGGGCAAGCTTTGCCCAAGATGTCAACGAAAGCATTTCGCCCGCACGCCCGCCAACCAGCTGGGCGAATCGGCATCGGCCCGAGGAAGACAGCACCGTCGATGAGTACACGGAGCAGTTCACGGAGCACGCGGGCGCTGCGGCAGCCACCTCGACGACAACTAGCGGTGAACATCTACACCCGGCTTGACAAGCCGCTCAAGACGGGCGTCGAGATGCGAGGACCCCAAAGACATGGAGGCGCCATGTCTCGCCAGGCGTCGAAGCGACGCCGACGATCCTCTACAACCCCGCAAGCCAAAGACAACAAAAGGCAAGGCGATCGCGCCTTATGGGCCTCGCAGCGCCCCGCGCCCACCCCGCCGGCAGCACCGGCATCAACTCGGCCGCTCAGCGGCCGACACACGAAGGAGATGACGCGGAACGCAAGGTGGCCCTGCTTCAACCGTGACGAGCCGTTCACGCGGTCACAAGTGCAAGCATCTTTTTCGAGACATTGGTAGTGCTCCTCTAACCATGACAAGCATCCTACTTGGCATTTCTCCCAAATTGGTAAGTTTGGATGGACGGCGGTGAGTCTGCGGCCGGCCGGTTTTGGCCATTTTACGCCCGTGACCCATTTTTCGAGACTTTCACAAACAACAATTTGTCTCCTCCCATACAACTTTTTCAAAGACATTGGTAGTGCTATTGTAACCACGACGAAAGCATCCTACTTGGCATTTCTACCAAATTGGTAAATTTTGATGGATGGCGGTGAGCTGCAGTGGCAGTTTTGGCCATTTTACGCCATGTGACCCCTTTTTCGGAGTTTTCACAGACAACCACTTGTGTCCTCCCATACAACTCTTTCAGACACATTGGCAGTGCTCCTCTAACCAAGACAGAAGTGTCCTACTTGCCATTTCAACCAAATAGGTAAATTTGGATGGATGGCGGTGAGTCGTGGCGGTTTTTTAGCCATTTTACGCCACGTGATCACTTTTTTCGGAGTTTGCACGAAATCCGTTTGTCTCCTCCCATACAACTTTTCGAGACATTGGTAGTGCTCCTCGTAACCACGATGAAAGTGTCCTACTTGGCATTTCTTCAAAATTGGTAAATTTCGATGGACGGCGGTGAGCTGTAGCGGTAGTTTGACCATTTTACGCCACATGACCCCTTTTTTGGAGTTTTCAAAGACAACCGTTTGTCTCCTCCCATACAACTTTTTCAGAGACATTGGTAGTGCTCCTCTAACCACGACCAAGGCGTCCTACTTGGCATTTCTATCAAATTAGTAAATTTCCATGAAAAAAATAGCGCTATAGCGGCGAAATAAGCGCGCTAATAGCGGCCAGAAGCACCTGTCGCGATGCCAAATAGCGCGCTAATAGCGCCGCTATTGCGTTTTAGCCAACCTCCCGCTAAATTCTATAGCCCGTGATTTTTTTCATAGGTAAATTTCGAAGGGCGGCGGTGAGCCGCGGCGGCGCTTTTGGCCATTTTACGCCATGTGACCCCCTTTTTTGGAGTTTTCATAGACAACCGTTTGTCTCCTCCCACACAACTTTTTCGAGAGACATTGTTAGTGCTCCTCTAACCACAACGGAAGCATACTACCTGACATTTCTACCAAATTGGTAAATTTGGATGGACGACGGTGAGCTGCAGCGCAGTTTTGTCCATTTTACGCCACGTGACCCATTTTTCGGAGTTTTCACAGACAACCACTTGTCTCCTCCCATACAACTCTTTAAGAGACATTGGTAGTGCTCCTCTAACCAATACAGAAGTGTCCTACTTGCCATTTCAACCAAATAGGTAAATTTGGATGGATGGCGGTGAGTCGGCGGCGCTTTTGGCCATTTTACGCCACGTGATCACTTTTCCGGAGTTTTCACGAAATCGTTTGTCTCCTCCCATACAACTTTTTCGAGACATTGGTAGTGCTCCCCAGTAACCACGATGAAAGTGTCTTACTTGGCATTTCTTCAAAATTGGTAAATTTCGATGGATCTACGGTGAGCTGCGGCGGTAGTTTGACCATTTTACGCCACATGACCCCTTTTTTGGAGTTTCCAAAGACAACCGTTTGTCTCCTCCCATACAACTTTTTAGAGACATTGGTAGTGCTCCTCTAACCCACGACGGAAGCGTCCTACTTGGCATTTCTATCAAATTAGTAAATTTCGAAGGATCGGCGGTGAGTGCGGCCGCGCTTTTGGCCATTTTACGCCATGTGACCCCCTTTTTCGGAGTTTTCATAGACAACCGTTTGTCTCCTCCCACACAACTTTTTCAGAGACATTGTTAGTGCTCCTCTAACCACAACGGAAGCATACTACGACATTTCTACCAAATTGGTAAATTTGGATGGACGACGGTGAGCCGCTTGCCGCGGTTTTGGCCATTTTACGCCACGTGACCCATTTTTCGGAGTTTTCACGACAACCACTTGTCTCCTCCCATACAACTCTTTAAGAGACATTGGTAGTGCTCCTCTAACCAATACGAAGTGTCCTACTTGCCATTTCAACCAAATAGGTAAATTTGGATGGATGGCGGTGAGTCTGCTGGCCGGCGGGTTTGGCCATTTTACGCCCGCGTGACCACTTTTTCGGAGTTTTCACAGAAACCGTTTGTCTCCTCCCATACAACTTTTCAGAGACATTGGTAGTGCTCCTCAAACCACGGCGAAAAGTGTCCTACTTGGCATTTCTACCAAATTGGTAAATTTCGATGGGCTACGGTGAGTGCTGCGGCACTTTTGGCCATTTTACGCCACATGACCACTTTTTAGAGTTTTCCTGAGACAAACGTTTGTCTCCTCCCATACATCATTTTCAGAGACATTGGTAGTGCTCCTCTAACCAAGACAGAAGTGACCTACTTGCCATTTCAACCGAATAGGTAAATTTCGATGGACGGCGGTAAGCTGCGGCGACAGTTTTGACCACTTTTTGGAGTTTTCATAGAAAACCATTTGTCTCCTTCCATACAACTTTTTCAAAGACATTGGTAGTGCTCCTCTAACCACGATGGAAGCATCCTACTTGGCATTTCTACCAAATTGGTAAATTTCAAGGATCGGCGGTGAGTCTGCGTAGCGATTTTGGCCATTTTACGCCATATGACCCCTTTTTCGGAGTTTTCATAGACAACCGTTTGTCTCCTCCTTGCAACTTTTTAAGAGACATTGGTAGTGCTCCTCTAACCACAATAGAAGCATACTACCTGGCATTTCTACCAAATTGGTAAATTTCGATGGACGGCGGTGAGCTGCAGCGGCAGTTTTGACCATTATGCGCCCGCGTGACCCCTTTTTTTCGAGTTTTCACGCACAACCACTTGTCTCCTCCCAAACAACTCTTTAAGAGACATTAGCAGTGCTCCTCTAACCAATACAAAAGTGTCCTACTTGGCATTTCTACCAAATTGGTAAATTTTGATGGACGGCGGTGAGCTGCAGCGGCAGCTTTGGCCATTTTACGCCACGTGACCCCTTTTTCGGAGTTTTCAAAGACAACAGTTTGTCTCCTCCCATACAACTTTTTCAGAGACATTGGTAGTGCTCTTCTAACCACGACAGAAGCGTCCTACTTGGCATTTCTACCAAATTGGTAAATTTCGATGGACGGCGGTGAGCTGCGCGGCAGCTTTGGCCATTTTACGCACGTGACCCCTTTTTCGGAGTTTTCATAGACAACCGTTTGTCTCCTCCCATACAACTTTTTCAGAGACATTTGTAGTGCTCCTCTAACCACAACGGAAGCGTCCTACTTGGCATTTCTACCAAGTCGGTAAATTGGATGGACGGCGGTGAGCTACTGGCGGCGCTTTTTGGCCATTTTCACGCCTTGTGACACCTTTTTTGGAGTTTTCACAGACAACCGTTTGTCTCCCCCCATACAACTTTTTTAGAGACATTGGTAGTGCTCTTCTAACCACGACGGAAGCGTGCTACTTGGCATTTCTACCAAATTGGTAAATTTTGTGTGACGGCAGTGAGCTACAGCGGCAATTTTGGCCATTTTACGCCACGTGACCCCTTTTTCGGAGTTTTCACAGACAACGATTTGTCTCCTCCCATACAAATTTTTTAGAGACATTGGTAGTGCTCCTCTAACCAAGGCTGGATGGTGTTTGGATTTTCTGATTTTCCCGTGCTTGAACTGGTTATCACTACCGGTGGACTGGATTATGGCAATGATGCCGCCGGTAGTTGTGTGAATCTGTAGCAATGTTTCCTAAATTTCACCAATATATGCACCCCCTATGATACAAGTCTATGCACCCACAAAGAAAAAGCACCACCCTCTAAGGGCTCGAGGGCGGGCAAACGGAAAATCTGCTGGAGATCACATTGGGGTGACCAGGTGAGTTTGCTTTTTGACACGAGCTGAAACTGCTGAGTGGACACAGTATCATATTAGGAGAGCCAACGAGAATGGCCGGTATATTTTTGTACGTAGATATTTAGAGATTAGTATATGTGATAATAGCACTAGATTCTAATATGCATCCACTTTAAACATGTAGACGTTGCAAACCACATAGCTGAATTCATTATTACAGTAGTAAACATGTAGACACCACATAACATAATTGATCACTGAACACCGAACACAAACTGAATTCAGGTTTTACGGTACACATCAAAGACATGATCCACACACAACACTGGATTTATGGACTCAGGCATAGCCTCTTATTCTCAAGGCATATATACCTCTTATTCTCAACATACAAGAGAAAAGGGAAACACAAACAAGCTCGACTATGAGCACCAAAAATAAACTAGGAGCACCCATGCATGCCTCTTCTCAGTCCTCATCATCGCTAAGGTCTTCTTCTATGATGTCGAACGTGACATTAGAGGTTTTAACACCTTTATACAGGCCATCAGTGAAGTCATGGATAACCTCCTGCCCAGTCATCAGAACATCTTTCTGCTTGTATGAGAAGGGAATATCACAGACACCATTTGTTCCGAGCGCTCTTACTGTCACTTTCTTCATTGGAGGAACTTCAACATCAACCTCTTTGGTAACTGTCCTTTCTTCAGTTTTGGTTTCCCCCCAGGTATATGAGGCACTAAATTCCGTGCTAATGTCAATTTTTTCATCAACAAAAAATGGGACCCCGCTGTCAATACTGATGTCAATGCTGATCTTCATTGAGACGGTAGAGCTCCAGGTAGACTCCACTGTGCTTGTCCATGAGAAGCTTAACGTCTGATGGTTAGTTTCATTGGAGTGGTTTTTAACAGTTTGGGAATCAAGGCCATCAATACCTGTGGTATACATCTTGGCTTCACCTAGGCGAAAATCAACATTGTAGATCTGTCGGGAAACAACCGGTTCATAGCACTTCAACCTTGCTCGATCTGTGATGGAAACCGAATCACTAGGAGCAGTGAGGCAATATCTATCACACCCTCCATTGTAAACCCTCTTAGAGAATTTCATGTTGCCCAAGTTTTGAAGAGCAATGAAGTCATCCCCAATGATAACCTTGAAGGTTGTGTAAGGGTTGTTGAAGGTAGTGTCAGATGAATCAACATAGAACCAGTCTGGGCCCCTCCAAAACTGGTCAAAAAAGTTGGACTTTATACGGATGACTCCGTCATCATTGGTGGAAATAGTATTCGATACTCTTATACTTCCAATATCTTCTCCTACAAAATTAAGCATGTGACTCTCACTGGCATAGAATGCTTCTAAAAAAAGATCGTTGTCGCCTTTGAATGCAACATATTTAGGCAACTGCTTCTGGTCCGACACATCAATGACAGTGAAGGCATCAATGAGACCACCACCGTCTTGATGATCAACTTCGTCTTCTTGTGATGCTATATGCATGTAGGAGCGTATGGACTTTGATGACGCAGTAGGACAAGCATATTTTCCTAGCTTGGAATGGAGGAACCTGGCATGCATGTATGTATAAACAAATTAAAGACAAGCCTTGTCATGTGTGTGTAATGTAATAACATGAGTCTACGAGATATCAGCTGGTCACCTATTAATTAATTCACCGTACTAGTAAGTGAATAATTATTAGATGTATTGTATTAATTAGGATCTTGTTTTTACGGCAAGGATAGATATGATGAAAGGTGCAGTTCCTACCTTTTTAGGGAAAAAAAATCAGCCCACCTCCTCTCCCACAAAATTAAAGCAGCTAGCGCTACATGTAGTTTTTGGGAAACAACAACTAATAGTATTGCTTGGTTTGCTAATCTCGATTTTAGAGTTGGAAGGGGCCAATGTTGTCCGGTTTTAGAGTAGGAGGTTGAAATCCGGACTTTCGCAAGAGTTAGAGGGGCCAAAGTTGGTCTTTACCCTTAGTTTTTAATAGGATAGTGCGTTGCGGAGTTCTAAATCTAACAGGATACAGATCTCTTTCGATTCCATTTCCAACCGCGTTTACCTTGATTGGATCTCATAAAGAATGTAATAATTTAATAGGATAGTGTGTTCCAGTTCTAGTTGTAACAGGATACAAATCCATTTCCGTATACGACTATGTTTATGTTTTTTCTATATTAATAGCGATAGGATCTCATATATATCCGGTTTCAAGTACTACGTTCAGTTTTTTTTTTTCCTCGTGACTGATGTGTTTTGTGGTTTTCTCCACGTGTTTTTCTATATAGTAATATAAGATACAATAATAAATATTAGTGTAACAAAAACAAAGAAAAAAAAAACAAACATGGTCTCTATTCTCTAGCACCACGTAAATTAAAGGGAAAAAGAAATTCTTACTGACTTGACCTACGTATGGCACGTTCGAGAAAAAAAAAAAAAATTGACCTACCTATGGCATGGGGGCGGAGTGTTTTGGAGTCCCTTTTAGGCAGAGCATATTGAGTTATTGTTCTACGAACAAGGTAGGGTGGATCAATCCTCTTGGGATTCTGAACTTTTCGTCTGCATAGGCAATCTTTTTTACAATTTTTTTAGGGAAGAAATCTATTTTAGCCACTTACTTCTCCACAGAGGACTTTTCACCCATCCCTGAGTTTGTCCTGCATATATAGGATCTCGACCTGATGGACTATATATGGCTCGGGGACTTGGGCAGGCCATTTGAGGGCAGGCCAAATCGTGTCACGGCAGGTATGGCTCTGGCTCGGCACAGGACGACAAGAATGCAAGGCCCTTGTTGATCTCGGCATGATCGATGGACTATTGCCCCGATCCACATTTTGGACGACCGGCGCGGCACGAACATATATAGCACATCTATAATGCTAAATGCAAAATTTCCTAGTCTTTCCTATACTACCGCCTCTCATCTAATTCTTAAATGGACTATACAGAAAATATTTACACCAACAATGTATAGTACTATGCAATAACCTGCAGGTGGCCGAGCCGTCTTCTTCTGGTTGCTCGCCGCCGACGGGGATGAGCTGGTGCAGCGTGCACGACGGCTTGGACAGGTCTTCCTCCGGCTCATGGGCGGTGCCAATGACCCAGCGAGTAGCGCTGCCGCCGGGACCGGGAAGCACGCGCTGCTGGGGCACCCAGTACTTGTTGTTGTAGCAACACCTGACGTGGATAAGCCCCTCGTGCTCCTTGGACGGCTCCAGGTAGAACCTGGCGCGCGGGTTCATAAGGCCGCCATCGCCGGCGCGAAGCTCCATCAAGCTCCCGCCGTGGCTCTCGTCGTGCACGGAGCGCAGGTAGCTCTTGTCAAGCTTTGAGCGGAGAGCGACGCATCTTGGCGGCGCGGACAGTGGGAAAGGCGACATTTTTGCTTCTCTCACTAATAAACCTCGCCCTCTCGTGTGTTTGTGCACACTGCTCGGTGTTTGCTTGTTGGTTCTCTCAAGCGGGGGCGGAGACTTCGGTATTTATAGGCGGCCGTGTAAGACCAGCCATCATATAGTACACCACTTCATTATTATTTGCCCTCCTGTGATAATATATACTCCCTCCGGGCTGGTATTAGAAGTCGTTTTGGACAAGGTTTGGGTCAAACATTGGGAATATAAATCATCAATAACTTTTGAGTTGTTGATTTTGTAAATGTAAAAATTATATGAGTAGATTTGTCTTAAAAAATACTTTAATAAAAGTATACATATATCACATTTCCATAAATATTTTTATAATAATAAGAGGTAAAAGTTGTGTTTTGGAGACCGTGTCGCTGTCCTAAACGACTTCTAATACCATCCCGGAGGAGTACAATAGATCGAGGCGGGAGTACAGCATGTGCCATACGATTATATATTGGCCCCAAAAGAGTGGAAACCCCTCTCGCCTATGCTCACACCGGCTGCTGATTGTGGAGCACCTCCAGCATGATCGACCCGAATCATATTAACATATATTAAACGTATTGATACATGTAAATATTTCCGTGCTTTGCCAAGGTACACAAACAATCTTAATAGGACGTTATCATATTATTGCTATCATTACTTTATATTTATGGATGTCATAGTCGTCATAAGATAAACCATACCTTTATTCTCAAAAAAAAAAAGATAAACCATACCTTTAAACATTATAGAACAGTAAAAATCAAATATGGTTGTCGTTTCCTATAAATGTTTATAATGTTTTTAATTTTTGTTGCAACGCATTAGCATTTTTTTCTTTATATATATATACACGCACCTAATAATATCGAAAAGCCAAAATTTCTATGCTACCATTTGTCCCGCCTCCTCTATTAAGTAACTATACACTTGGGTTTATCCAAATGTGATGTCCGTATTTACTATATGCATCTAGTACTCTATCTTTTATGGTTAGTATATGTGTTGCCTGTGTTCCATGCCGATTTCTAGCGGTTTAAAGATCATATAAACCAAAACCAAACAAATGTCAGTTTCTATAATCGAGCGCGTCTGTTACCGGCAGAAGCCCATAAAGATCATATGAAAGTCCACAACGCCGGAGCTGCATGCTGCCCACCCACCACCCATCCCATCTCAAGCTCCTCCCATTGGCACTGGGATCTCTCAGAGCTCCTGCTCGCCTAGAGCACGCTAGCTAGATCTTTGAGCTCCTACGTTGATTTTGAAAAAGACCCAGCACAGAAACAGAAACGTTTATCTATGCCCAATTGCAAGACTGTAGACTCATGAATAGTTGTAAAGAGTGTTACGCCCGTCACAACCTTTTCTTTTTTTCTCATAATCTACTAGAAAAAAGTCAAGACAACCAAACGTCCTATTTATTCAGACAACAAATTCCCTAGATTATGGCATGTTAGATAATCCCTGCTCATCTAATAGGCGAGACTCGGAAAAACTAAAACAAGCAAGGCCTACTTGGTACACCGTGGTGGCCGGGTGTACCAACGGGTGATCCTGGACATCCGACACAGAGGCAGTCAGACATAGGCTTGGTGAGGCGGCAAGGCACATTCACACAACCGTGCCACCGTGTTGCTAGTATAAGATGACTGATATTTTTATTAAACAAAATGGCAACATTGTTCAAGTTATATGTCTGCCCGATTTTCAGCCCTAAACTAGAAATTAAACATTGCTCGATTTTGGCACTTTACCATGTCACAAAGCGAACTATTCTTTCCATGTCTAACTATCTATGGAGTTTGGCCAACATTACTGTTAAGATGCTCAATTAATGAAAGCACCGACGACCCTGTCTCACCAAGTATAGTTATTATATATATATTCCCCATGCTGCAGAGTACGATTCCTTGTGCTGGTGCACGTGATGCTTGCAGCCTGAAACAAAGTTAAACGTCGATCTGCAGGAAGATCAATCAATCATCATTTGAAAAGTCTGGGAACGATCCTCCTACAATGAAGTCACACCTCATAGTGAGTCAGCATTCAGAGCCAGCGTAGACATTTGAAATTCCAAACAAAGAGTATAAGGGATTTCACCGCCAGGCAAGCTTTGGTTGCAGCTTTCATCTACTACTCACTCCAAAAATGGAAAAGAAGTCTTCAACTAAAAAAGTTTTTAGATCTCGCTACAACTTTTATATAGTTTTATGTCCATCGAACTACATTTGAAATCTTTATGAATTTATATCCTTAAAAAAAAAATCTTTACGAATTTATTATGCAGTTATCTTACCAATAAACTACAAATTAAACAGTGTAACAGATGGCCACTCTCTGGCTGTCGAATCTGGGCAAATTTATTTAGGCCCAATCGGTAATATCAGAACGTTACATCGCCCGATTATTATTGCACTATCTATGGAGAGATCAAGATGCTCAACGAGCCACGCCGCTTACCAGTCACTGTCGGTGCACACCAAGTAGTTATATATTGTCCATGGATTCCTCGTGCTGGCCTGATTCAGCCTGAAATAAAATTAAACCGGCCTGGATCTGCAGAAGCACGCCATTATACACATTAAATAAGATAAGATCAAGTGAGGTTGCTCAGAAGCATATTCCTCCTGTCCTTTTTTTTTTTTGAAACCAAATTCCTCCTGTCCTTTCAGTTTGTCACAGCAGCGAATCTCTAACGTGACCATGGAACAATTTTTCTGGCCAAAAGATGAGCGTTGCACCCAACAATGTCCACCAAACATATGCTAGGTGTCCAAAAGAAGTCCATAGCGCCAGAGAAGAAGAAGTCCGCAGCCTCTTTAACAGCTTCAGTAGTAGAGCATAGCTAGAGGGAACACATGATTAGAGGATAGTAAGAAAGAAATCACTACTACAGATTCGTTCATCACTACCGCCGGCATTACTGCCGGAACTCAATCCACCGGCAGTGATGACCAGTTCACACTAGTAATGAAATGATTTTTTTGCGTGATGTATGAAAATCTTTTCCGTGGAAGGCACAAAGTTTGCCTGTCACGGTTAATGCCCCCGCCACCTCCAGTTTTATTTTACGTAGGCGGGCATTTTTTTTGCCCGCCACGGAAAATCTATTAACCGTGGCGGACAACTTAAAAACGCCCGTCCACGAAAAATCGATATATTAACCGTGGCGGGCACGTTAGAATGCCCGCCACGGTAAATCAATTAATCGTGGCGGTCGTTGTATAAGGCCCGTCACCGTTAATACAGCAGGCCCGTCACGGTGGGTGCGGCCCAGAAGTCCGTTAGTGAAGCTACAAGTATATAATCATCGGTTAGGGTTTGAAGGTCTCCCGGCCGATCCCCACCCCCTCCCGTACTCGATCTCATGGCCGCCTCTCTTTCTCTCGATCTCTCTCCCTCCCGCACTCGATCTCTCTCTCTCTCTCTCTCTCTCTCTCTCACACACACACAGGTCACAGCATCCCCATCCCCCACCTCCCTCCCTCCACTCGAAGGCCGCCGCGCCCTCCAGGCCCAGCGGCGTGCGGCGGAAGCGAGGCTTCGGTGCGTGGCGCAGCGAGGCGGGCGCCTCCAGCCCCAGCGATGTTCGGCGCCCGGCGGATCAGCTGCGCATGGCACAAGCGGAGTGCCTCAGCCCCGGCGGTGTCGCGGCGTGTGGTGCCATAGCGCTTCGGCACGAGGTGGCGCCGGGCGGTCGTTGGCGCCCTAGCGCGGAGCGTTGATGTAGGGAAGAAGGGCAGCGTGGGGCGCGCAAAGCGACGGGTGGCGGTGGCGCCCCGGGGGTGGTGCGGGCGTGGAGATGAGGGAGACCGCTTAGGGTTAAACCCTATTTTATTTATTTTATTCTTTATCTGAAAAGGATACATCTCCTTTTATATTTATAGGGAGAACTCAACCTGACTCGCAAGTAATTCGAATCTTCCTAAGACTAAACTTAAACCCTACGTAATGACGATAACGAGGATGGCGACGGCGGCCACGCAGGGCTGCGCCCCTCCTTGCATGCGCGTGCGCGTGACCCACCTGGGCCTATTGGGCTGGCCGGCGTGGGGTATGACATCCCCCCTTTTCCCGAAAGGCGTCCTCACGCCGCAGCTTTTGATCGCCGTCGATGTCGCTCGGGAAGGCGATATTGTTGGAGTTGTGGTGGTGGCCATGGTTGCCGCCCGAGATAGCCCCATGGTGTAGCTAGTATTGGGGGCTTGTACCTAGCCGTAGCGATCGATGGGCCTATGTTGGAGTTGATGTCGATGGCCATGTCGATATCGAGGAGAACGGCGATGTTTAGGTGCTGCTCTAGGAGGTCAGTATGTTGCAAGTTGCTGGTAGACATGCTCATCACTGGAGGCGTCCATGATTACGGTGGGGTTGGCGCCTAGCGTCGTCAGCGTGACGTCGTAGGCACGCACGTCGGGGTTGGTGGTGCCCGTGGGAGCTCTGTTTTCGTCGATGGCGCCCATGGCAAGGGCGTCCTCGCGGATGTCGTCGAGCTCGCCGGTGGCCTTCATGCGGCTGAGGTGGCCCTACGAGGATAGCGTTGTGATGGAACGGGAGGATAGAGTCGTACTTCACCTCGGTGTGGTTGGAGATCGCAATCTTGTCGGCGTCGTTCTCTGATATATCCAACCGCGTAGATGGCCTCAATGATCATCTCCAAGTAGGATGGCAACGATGTAGCCATCTGATCTTGAACGCGGTGGGAGCCGAGGATCGTGATGGCTCAATATCAATGCATCACAGTCCAAATCTATTGGGCCGTGGGTGGCGCCGGGGTGGTCGTTGACGCCCTAGCGCGGAGCGTTCTTTGCGGGGGGAAGAAGGGAAGCGTGGGCACGCGGCATGGCGGCGCAATAGCGATGGTGGCGGCGATGCTTGGGGTGTCGCAGCGTAGAGATGAGAGAGAGCCGAAGCTCGGGGTTAAACCCTATTTTATTTATTTCTTTTTATCCGAAAAGGATACATCTCCCTTCATAATTATTGGGATAACTCAACTTGACTCGCAAGTAATCCGGGATCTTCCTAATTTGACTAAATTTAAACCCTAAGTAATGACGATAACGAGGATGACGGCGGCGGCTACGCAGGGCTGCGGCCCTCCTTGACGCTTGTGACCCCACCTGGTCTGTTGGGCTGCCGGCGTCGGGGTGTGACAGATATCATATTATTGTGATTATTAGTTTATACTAAGGATGTCATAGTCGTCATAAGATAAACTATACCATTAAAAATTATAGAAAATTAAAAATCAAATATGGTTGTTGTTTCCTACAAATGTTTATAATAATGTGTTTAATTCTCGTTACAATGCACGAGACTTTGAAGATCTCAAATAATACCAAGATGGTGTTATTCTAAATGGTGAGTTTGAAAGCTTTTGGAAGGCTCTATCATGACACCATTTGTGCAAGTGGACTTTTATGTATAATTTTATCCCATGGGTTCCAGAAGTAACATAATGTTAAGGTTATATATGAAATGGTTCTTACTATGCATGTAATATACTTGTTAAATCTATATGTGGATATACTTCCTGTAGAAGGCACTTTTGGCATAGCGGGATAATTTTGCAGGGTTCAGGAGGAGAACTCCCCTAGAATATTAACCCTTGATCGAGATTATAGAGAATTCAAAATGATATGATCCAGAAGGTCACAATTTGTCCTGAAGACATATGTTGTACTCTTTTTTCCTTGATGAGTTTTCTTGAAGTTTCTCATGTAAGGTTTTTAATGAGGCAACAATTTGCAAATGCATTTAACGACAATAATGCACTCTTTCTCCATTTTTTCCCATTGGGTTTTTGGAATTTTAACGAGGCATATATTTGTCATGGTATTCGCCCAAGGGGGAGTGTTAAGAATTTCTCAATTAGAGGAATGATGGGCTCATACCATATGGGCCTTGGAGGCTACCATATATGCCCTGGAGGCTATCTCTATATATATGGACTACATGTATACCTATAATGACTAATGAAGAGATGACTCCCTCTCATACATATGTGTCTCTCATGTGTTCTTCTTGGGATTGGGAAAGGTAAACACTACTACAAAACGTTACTAAGAGAACGCCACCCGTTTACATTAGGGGCGGTTCATTTTTCGAGCCGCCCCTATAGTGAGACACCATACGAGCCGCCCCTATAGTGACCACATTAGGGGCGGCTGGTGTTACGAGCCGCCCCTACTATTATTAGGGGCGGTTCAATCACCAGCCGCCCCTAATGTAGTCCGCAGTAGGGGCGACTCTATTGAGGCGCCCTACAAAGAGATCCCGAATTTTGAAACGAGACACTAAAAATTAAAAATTCGTAAACGACCTCGGATGGAAAAACTTTCTACATATGAAATGTAGATCTCGAAAAAGTTATGAAATTTTGTAGTTGACGACTTTTTAGTTTGAAATCATCTAGGCATTCAAAAGTTGTTTTGAAATGTCTCAAATTTGAAATTCGAAATTCGTAAACGACCTCGGATGGAAAAACTTCCTACATATGAAATGTAGATCTCGAAAAGTTATGAAACTTTGTAGTTGACGACTTTTTAGTTTGAAATCATTTAGGGCCTCAAATAGTCAATTTACACTCGGATTTGTATAATATGTGGGGACGCGGAATGGGATATGGACACATGTGAGTGTGTAGCACAGTGGTAGGGAGGGGTCGCGCGCAAGCACGAGGTCGGAGACGGGCGGGCGCATGGCGATGGTGTGCTCCCCGAAAAAATAAAAATGTTTTGGTATTTTTTTTTTTGATTTTGAAAACACGATTTGGTACGTTTCTTGTAGGGGGCTCATACAGAGAGGGGCGGTTGCATCACCAACCGCCCTCTTCAGAAAACCGCTGTAGTAACGGTAAGTTAGGGCGGTTACGAAAACCGCCCCTAATGTGGCTTTTGAGCCGCCCCTATTGAAGCGTTATGTAGTATTGAAACGGGATCTATCTACAACTTCTACACGCCTCTCTCTTGGATCAGGAACGGGGAAACGGATTTGATAATCCGTGAATAGGCCGATTCTTAACAATAATAACCGTATCATCTAGAACTCTATCTTTTTTTATTAATATAAGTGCTGCCTATGTTCAATGCCGATTTCTAGCCGTTTAAAGATCATATAAACCAAAACCAAACCAAACCAAACTAATTTCGGCTCCTGCAATCAAGCGCGTCTGTTACCGGCAGAAGCCCATAATCCCACCGAACAGGTCACAACAGCGGGGTAACATATGACGTGTGTTCGCATTGGAGGCTCGCCCACAACAGTGCCCGAGCTATGCAACATTCGCGGCCGCTACCTACCCGTCCGTTCTCTTGTCCTCATTCTCCCTCCTTTGCTTCTCCCTCCTGTGTGCTCACCGCGCTCTCCCTCCCATGCGGGTGCCGCACAGCCATGCCATCCCATGGCCTGATCCGCCATCAGCATGAATGTCCAGGACGCCGAAGCTGCACGCTGCCCACCCGCCACCCATCGGATCTCTAGCTCCTCCCATTGGCCGCGGTATCTGTAGGGCTCCTGCTCGCCTAGAGCACTCTAGATCCTTGAGCACCTACACTGAGTTTGAAGAAGAAGATCCAGTAAGGCAATAGAAACTTTTATCTTGCCCAATTGCAAGGCTGCAGACTCACATGAATAGTTGTAAAGAGTGGTACACCCGTCGAAACCTTTTCTTTTTTCTCATAATCTAGTAGAAAAAAATCAAGACAACCAAACGTCCTATTTACTCGGACAACAAATTCTCTAGATTTTGGCATGTTAGATAATCCTGCTCAACTAATTGGCCGTGACCCAGAAAAGCTAAAACAAGCAGGGCCTACATTTTGATGTAGGCTGAGGCGTAGATGAAACTCTATGTAACACCCCATCTTGTTACCAGCATGTAATGGTTGTGAAGTTGGCCTATGTAGTTCAAGCGGCTCACGTGTGGTTGTCATTGGTGGATTTAGTACAACCTTGGTAGTTTAGGAAGGTGAGGGTCAGCTTATAAGCCTTGTTGTTCTGAATGTAGCACCTCCAGGTTAACTCTTTTACACGAAGCGATGACGAAAGTGTAAGTCAGGTGATACGTCATAATGGGCGTGGTTCGGTTCGATGGAGCGGTTCGTCGAACCGCCCATAAAACAATACAAATGGGCACCATTGTAATGTCAGATAGAGGATAAGGATCGATGGATCGAAACCACCGAACCGAACGATCCAGCGGTTCGATCCACAAGTCCTCGCTGCCCTTCTATTCTCGGCGGCTCGGCGTTGGCTCTTGCTCTGATCCGCCCCTACCTCTCGTCCGCGTGGCGGCGAGCCACAAACATTTTTCTGTCCGGGCGGCGAGCCACAAACATTCTCGTCCCGCGGCGACGATAATCCGCCCGCAGGATCTGGCGGCGCCTGCTACCGCTTCGTGGCGGCGGCATCGGGCGACCGGAGTCTGGACTCTGCCGACTCGGCGATTTGATTGGTGCAGGTGGACGGCAAATCGCGAGGTAGCGGTGCCGCCCTGCCCAGCCCTGGCCCTACTGCGCCGGGTGGGCTTGGTACAGGTGTCGCCGGCCGAAGACAGATCCTGGCCTTGCGCGCCAGCAGATTGGAGAGGAAAGCGGCGGCGACATGCAGGATGAAGCTTTCGAACTGCGCGTGGAGCGAACCGTAAAACCCTTTGGAGCTCCGAGGGTCAGTAGTAAATAGGAATGGAGCAACCGGAGCTCCTGTGCTAATTAAAAGGGTCGGCGGGTCAGCTGCGGTTCGAACCGTGGTTGAACCACCCCCATTTTGAGTGATACGCGAGGCCGGTTCACGTGCGGAGTGGGACATATAAGCAGTTTTTTTGGACGCGGGGTGTTACATATGGCATTTGGAGCATCAATCCTTTCTACATGTTGGCCATTGAGGGGTGTACAAGGGTGCTCCTGAGCATCAATTCTTTCTGTACGTTGCTGATCCTGGCCATCATACACGGAGGCGGTCGGACGGAGACTCGGTGGGCGGCAAGGGACATTCACACAACCGTGCCACCATGCACGTTGCTAGTTTAAGATGACTGATATTTTTATTAAACAAAATGGCATCATTATTCAAGTTATACGTCTGCCCGATTTTCAGCACTAAACTAGAAATAAAACATGCCAACGGAGGCCATCCAGCACTCGAAACTGTACAAATTTATTTAGGCACAACCGGTGTTAATGGAAATGTTGTGTGATAAACATTGCTCGATTTTGGCACTTTACCATGTCTATCTATGGAGTTCGGCCAACATTACTATTATGATGCTCAACGAGTGCACCGACCCTGTCTCACCAAGTAGTTATATATTGCCTATCCTGCAGGGGACGATTCCTTGTGCTGGCGCGCGTGATGCTTGCAGCCTGATTCAAAATTAAACCTGGATCTGCAGGAAGATCGATTAATCATTTGAAAAGTCTGGGAAGGATCTGCTGGGGTGGGACTGAAGGCTTCCGCAACTCAACTCCGACGGAGCAGAAGGAACACGTTGAAGGCGGACGAGCACACTCTTTGCAAGACTGAAAGGATGGCGATGAAAAAAAGAACCTTGAAACTCCAGGTAACTCTTTTGCCAGTTTTTCAGATTCTGCTATTTCCTCTCAACTTGGTAGGGTAGGCATTGATATTTCTTCTTCTGATATTATTGCTATTAAAAATCTAGAGGTTGATAGATTGGTTATCGCTGCTAATTCAAAGAAATCAAAACCTAGAGTTAATAACCTTAATAGCGATGATGAAAAAGAAGAACGCCTGGATGTAGCTCTCGACCACTTTTGTGGAAACTTTAAGGAGAGCTTGCTAGCGGAAAATGATCATATTATAGATCTTTCCCACATCGAGGCGTAAGAAGAAAAAATTTAATAAGACTAAGTCTCCCAAAAAAGCCAAAGACTCCTTCTAAAATAAGTTTAAAATGAAAGGAGTATTCTGGAATAGCAGAGGGTCTTGGCTGACTTGGCTAAACAGAGATTTTTAGCGGAATTAGTTAGAGAGGAGCGAGATAAATTTTATTGCCCTTTTCTCGAGACTGGTCGTGACTCCTTCCCGGATCATGTTCTCAAAAGCCTTTGTGGAGGGCATGACTTTCTTTGGCATGCAATGGCTCCTCATGGTCGATCCGGGGGTATTCTACTGGGAGTGGACTTGTCAATTTTTGACATTGGAGCCATTGACGAAGGTGATTTCTATGTGAAATTCACCTTGCGATATAAAATAAATGACTTCAAATTTGTTCTTTATGCTATTTATGGACCAGCACAATATCATAATAAGAATGCTTTTCTCGCTGAAGTAGCTAATATGTGCTCCAAAGAAAGTCTCCCCTATGTTATTGGTGGGGATTTTAATATTATGCGGATCCCTGATGATAAAAGCGGCGGGGATTTTGACCCTAAATGGCCGAATATTTTTAATGCGGTCATTGAATCCCTTGATCTAAGAGAAATCACTATGTCTGGCCGACAATATACTTGGGCTGGTCCAGGGGATAACCCAACTTTTGAAAAGCTCGATCGTGTCTTAGTTAGTACGGATTGGGAACATCAGTTCCCACTTGCCGTGGTGGAGCCAAGAGACAGGAATATTTCCGACCATACTCCACTGGTCCTTAACACTGGTGCTTCTACACACCAGACCAGGAGTAGACCATTCAGATTTGAAAGAGGATGGTTTTTAAAGGAAGGATTTTATGATATGGTTGCAAATATTTGGCAATTTGAAACCTCTGGTTCCAACCCTTTAGAGCGTTGGCAAGCAAAAATTCGCAAACTAAGACAATATCTTAGAGGGTGGGCTGCGAATGCTGCAGGTACTTATAAGAAAGAGAAGAAAACCCTCTTAGATCTTTTACATGGGTTGGATAAAAAAGCTGAGACTGATTGTCTATCTGATCAAGAGATCAATCTCAAGCAATACCTTAAAGGGCGTTTAGTTTCTCTTTTGAGGGAAGAGGAAATAAAGTGGTATGAGAGGGCCAAAGTTAAAACCTTATTAGAGGGAGATGCAAACACTAGGTTCTTTCACTTAGTGGCTAATGGGAAACACCGGAGACAACATATATTTAAACTTGAAAATGATCAAGGTGTTGTTATCGGCGATGGCGGTCTCAAAAAGCCACATCACTAGTTATTATAAAAATCTTTTCGGTCCACCCGAGCAAACCGATATAACTTTGTTGGAAGATCAAATTATAGATATTCCACAAGTTACAGCGGAGGAGAATGATATCCTTATCACCGACTTCACTGAATCTGAAGTGAGGGAGGCCATCTTCCAGATGGAACATAATAAAGCTCTTGGATCGGATGGCTTCCCTGCAGAATTCTATCAGATTTTTTGGGAGGTGATTAAAGTTGACCTTATGGCCATCTTCCATGATTTCCATAACGAGAGGCTTGACCTTTTTAGTCTCAATTTTGGAATAATTTCCCTAATTCCTAAAGCCCATAACGCTACTACTATTCAGCAAAGATAGGCCAATTTGTGTCCTTAATGTTAGTTTCAAAATCTTCACTAAAGTGGGAACTAACAGACCGAATAAAGTAGCCAACATCGTGGTGAGCCCGACACAAACGGCATTTATGCCGGGGAGGAATATTATGGAAGGAGTAGTTATTCTACACGAAACTATCCATGAATTACATACCAGGAAAAGGAATGGCATCATTCTCAAAATTGATTTTGAAAAGGCCTATGACAAGGTCAAATGGTCCTTCCTACAGACAAACTCTACGCATGAAGGGGTTCTCCCCAAATGGTGTAGATGGGTACGTAACATGGTCACTTTGGAGGTAGTGTAGGGGTTAAAGTCAATGATGATATTGGCCCCTACTTCCGGACAAAACGTGGCCTTAGACAGGGAGATCCTATGTCACCTATTCTATTTAATATCGTTGCTGATATGCTAGCTGTTCTTATTAATAGAGCAAAAAGCGATGGACAAATAAGAGGGATTATCCCACATCTAATTGATGATGGTTTATCCATTTTACAAAAAGTCGATGATACCATTATCTTTTTTAGACCATGACCCCGAGCAAGCAAAAAAATCTAAAACTCTTGCTCTCTGCGTGTTTGAACAATTATCCGGTCTAAAGATTAATTTCCACAAAAGTGAAATATTTTGTTATGGTGCTGCCAAAGAGTTCGAACATTATTATACAACACTCTTTGGATGTAATATTTGGGACTTATCCATTCCGATATTTAGGTATCCCAATGCACCATAGACAACTCCTTAATTCAGAATGGAGAAAAGTGGAAGAGCGCTTTGAACAAAAAGCTTTCTTCTTTGGAAAGCTAAATACCTATCCTATGGGGGGACTTGTTTTGTTAAACTCACGTCCGAGTAGTCTCCCAATGTTCATGATGTCCTTTTTGAGATCCCAAAGGGGTTCTCAAAAAAATCTTGATAAATTCGTGATCAAGATTTTTTACGGCAAGGGTCTATAGAAAAACATAAATATAGACTTGCTAAGTGGGATATCCTATGTCGCCCTAAGGATCAAGGTGGTCTTGGAATTATAGATTTATACCTTCGTAACAAATGTTTATTGGCCAAATGGATTGTCAATCTTATAAACACAGATGGTACTTGGCAATCCTTGTTAAGGAATAAATATTTGAATTCCAAGACTTTAACCCAAGTGTCAGCCAAACCCACTGACTCTCATTTTTTGGAGAGGCCTCATGCATATTAAAGATGAGGTGATTGCTAAAGGTCATTTTTTGATTATGGATGGAACCAAAGACAAGGTTTTAGGATGATACTTGGTTAGGTGATAAGCCCCTCAAACTTAGATACCCGAGCTTATATAATATAGCCGGGGATCGACATGCAACGGTTTCAAAAGTTATATCCTCTAATCCTCTCAATATTTCTTTTAGGAGATCTTTAGTGGATAATAACCTCGTTGAGTGGCTTAACCTAGTAGCTCAGATTTCTAATGTGGCTCTAGTGGATGGCAAGGACTATTTTAAATGGCTTTTATCCAGTGCCGAGTTTTCTCCGTCCTGGTCAATGTATCCCGGTCAATGTATCTTGATGCTATTGATGCAAATCCACCGTTCAACATAAGAGAATCTGGAAATGGAAAATACCTTTAAAAATTAAAATTTGTCTCTGGTTTTATCCAAAGAGGTGTCATTTTGACAAAGGACAACCTTGCTAGAAAAAATTGGAAAGGGAGTCGAAATGCGAGTGTTGTAACATGAATGAAACTATACAACATCTCTTTTTTGATTGCCCTTTTACCAAGATGATTTGGAGGGTTATTTTCTATGCTACTAACCTTACCCAACCTGTTTCAGTTAGCCATATGTTTGGTACTTGGCTTAACAATCAACATAAACAATCTAAGCCACTGATTTGGGTTGGTGTAGCTGCCTTATTCTCGGGCCATCCGGAGATGTCGCAATTACACAATTTTTAAAAATTGAAATCTAACTCAATTATGCAGGTTATCTTCAGGGGGAGCTTATTGGTTACGCTTGGGGCCCAATTACAAAGATGATGAGCAAGCAAAGGACGCCGATTGCATTGAGCAAACAATTGGAGATGATTGCCTTAGAAATTTCCAATAGGGGTGGAAACATTTATTCCGCTTGCTTTTGTTCTTTTGTCTATGTTACGATACACTTGGCTTGTGGTCGTTGTTTCATTTCCTTAATTTTTGTAATAATTGGCGGTGTACATCCCCTGGATGTAGAGGCCGGATTGTTTTATCCATTATCTAAAAAAATTTCAGAGCCAACGTAGACATTTGAAATTCCAAACAAAAAATAGAAGGGACTTCACCAAGCAAGCTTTGGTTGCAACTTTGATCTAGTACTCACTCCAAAAATGGAAAAAGTCTTCAACTAGAAAGTTTTAGATCTCGTGGATCTCTACAGCTTTCAAATAGTCTTATGTCCATCGGACTACATTTGAAAACTTTTATTATGCAAATATCTTACCAATAAATTACAAATTAAACGGTGTAACAGATGGACACTCTCCGACGGTCTAATCTGGGCTAATTTATTTAGGCTCAATCGGTGTCCCATCAAAACGTTACATCGCCCGATTATTGCACTATCTATGGAGAGATCAAGATCCTCAACGAGAGCACGCCGCTTCCCTGTCACTGTCGGTGCACACCAAATAGTTATATATTGTCCATGGATTCCTGGTGCTGGCCTGATTCAACCTGAAATAAAATTAAACCTGGATCTGCACAACCACGCCATGCATTGTACTCATTAAACAAGATAGATCAAAAGAGATTTGCTCAGAAGCATATTCTTCGTGTCCTTTCAGTTTTGTCACAGTCACAGCAGCGAATCGCTAACGTGACCCTGTGGAACAATTTTTCTGGCCAACAGACAAGAGCGTTGCACCCAACAATGACCAAACATGCTAGGTGTCCAAAACAAGTCCATAGAGCGCCAGTGCAGTGCACTCTAGTGAGAGAAGAAGTCCGCAACCTCTTTAACAACTTTAATAGTGGAGCATAGCTAGAGGGAACACATAATTTGAGGATAGCTAGTAAGAAAGAAATAAACGTGTACTGTAGAGACATTGTCTATATATGGTTGATATATTTGATTGTACAAATGAATCAATATATGTTGTGGCGTTAACATCTCAAGAAGCATATATACATGTGATTGCCATGACAAAAATAGCGCTAGTATTTATGGCCCCAGTGTGAGAAGTAGGGTTTAGAGTCTTTCGACTATTCTTTTCTTTTGCAACTATTTCACGGCGCTAGATTTTATAACCCCAAGCGTGACTTGACACTACTACAGATTCGTTCATCACTACCGCCGGCATCACTGCCGGAATTTAGTCCACCGGCAGTGATGAACCGTGCCCGGCAGTGATGAACCATTCAGGCGCCGGAAAATCAGAAATTCCACCGACTCGACCAATACCGGTAATGAAGATTTTGATCACCACCGGGTTGAATCGTTCCCGGTAGTGGTCTTGATGGACACTGGCGTGATCACTTTCGCGGGTTTGAAATAAGAACCGATAGCGATTTGAAGACCAAGGAACAAATAAACAAACGATAGAAAAAGAAGATTGACACGCAGACGCAATTAAAAACGACTAGTTCTTCACTAGAACATAATAATAGATAATATATTTTACAAGTGCATAAAAATACTAGATAGCTAATAAAAATAAAAGACCGCTGCTTACACGCCGGCGCTATTGCACCACGCCCGGATCCCCCGCCCCACGTGATCGCCTCCCTCGGCCTCTCCACCGTGGCGGTATCCCCTCAGCGAGGATCTTGGCAATGTCGTCGACCTTGAAGGCGTAGAAGTTGGCCTTGTTCACCAAGGGGTCCCCACCCTTGGCGAGAACAAGTTGGTCGGCGAGCCCATTTAGCCTCCCGAGAGCATCGTGGAGGCGGGTGATGGTGAACTGCATCACCTCAATGGTGTAGTTGCCGGAAATGGCGATCGTCCATGAGCCCAGATATAAAAACGGGTGTTGTGGAAAGAGAGGTTGATTAGCGGCCGAGGTCGTCAAGGTTGTACAAATAGTAACTAGAAGCAATGCGAGAATTGATTGAGATCATTTCCCAAGAACGCGCCATCAAAAAGACGGCTCCTTGGCACTCAAACACGGCGACCGTGCGATCCAATGGTCGCCTCCTCGGCACTCAAAGAGCGGCCGGTTACGCGTTTGCGCCCGTTCTCACCAATCACTGCTTCCGCGGCAACCGCGCCGGTTGGTTTGGTACTTTTCCTAGTTTATTTGAAGTTCTGCGCGACGCCACCGAGTAATTATAGTTTGAACCGAGCGTACCCACGAAAAAGAGCCGCAATCTTTGCTAAACATTTCCACGGGGTCTCATGTGACCTAGGAGCCAAATCATTTGTGGAGGTCCATGAAAAATTCTTATGTTTCCATGGTGTAATTAGCCTTCTTGTGGCGGTTTAGCACGAAGAAAAACGTAGTAATTAAAATATTTATCGAAAAAACCTAAGATCTTGTGTGGGGTCATATTTTGGGTGACATGACTCCAAAAAAAATTCAAGCTATTTCTACCTAGGAGGATTACACATCCTTCACGGAGGTACATGATCGCCCATGACGTGGCAAAGATTGCTTTAGCACTTTGCACTCAAGCGGGTAAATAACCGGCAAAGAATAGGAGTGGGGTGAAATTTTCTGAATCTATCTCAACCTCCCGCCATTCATTCCCCAATCACAAAACCACCAGCCTTTATGGATATATATATATATATATATATATATATGTGTGTGTGTGTGTGTGTGTGTGTGTGTGTGTGTGTGTGTGTGTGTGTGTGTGTGTGTGTGTGAGTGGCTCGAAGCAAAATTTTGGTAAGTCATTTGAACCCCGCGCCATTCGTTCCCCACCAGCACCGAAAGAACACCAGATTCGCCGACGGAGCACCACCAACTCCCGCATTGTCGCCCTGTCGTCCCCTACGCCGCTCGGGCCATCTGTTCGCGCATCCCCGATCATTCCGCTCCAGCGGAATCGAGGCTTGACGGCATTCTCCCATTTTGCGCTCCTCCACTCCGACGTCCCCAATGCCGCGCCGGCATCCTCTGCACTTCCACGGTAAGAACTAATTATCCCTTTAGGTGTTTTAATTTTTACCTATGAGAGTGAGAACTAATTCGCCGTTGTCCTAGCCTCGCCTCGCCGCTTGGTCTTCCTCCACGCCGACGGAGGACCGCCGCCACACCTCTCTGTCGTCCGCAGCCTCACGCCATCTTCCTCTGCACTGCCCGACGATGTACCGGCCGTGACCTTGTCCTCCTCGAATCCTTCAAGATAAGAAAGGAGCGCACGAGGCACATGGAAGCTTGGTGTGTGCGTCGGTCACTGCCCTTAAGGTGTTCATTAAAATGCCCGTGTGGATAACTGCAACCTGTTATTTTCCTTTCATATTTAGATTTTGCTTTCAAACAGTTCCGGATCCTTAGTAACAAATGAGCTTTAAAACATTATGGTCATTTACAGCATGATTAAAGACATACTAGTGCTCGAATTGTGATTGAAATGAGTTAGATAATGAAATTCATGAGTTAGTGTCGTTTAAAAATCCAGTTTTGATATTTTAAATATATGTTTGTGCTTACTTGTACAACATTTATGAATAACATAACATTATCATCCTAATTTGGTTACATGTATAGGCAAGCATGGCGTGAATACGTAGTGTTTGTTGGTCGCGTGTGCGGGATCTATCTAACCTGGGAAGATTGCTATGCTTAAGTCCAAGGCTACGCTAATAATTGTTACGAAAAATACAACACCAAAGGTGAAGCTGTCATCGCTACAATGGTGCAAACTAGCCGACCACGAGATTGAAAAGAAGCCACCCCACATAGTTATGAAGATTGCGAGAATTGCTACTTAATTGGTCTTGGAAAGATGTCATGCTTTTATTTATGTCTATGGTCATTGGTCTTCTTATTTTAGAAGTTGATGTAGGCTTAGTTTCTAGAACATTACGTGGATTTTGTTGTATGTCACCAATAAATCCTATAATGTTTTGACGATATTAATGTATGATGCATTTACGGATTTAAAAGAGCTAAATTTCTTGAATAAATTCAAAAAAAAAAAAAATAAAAAAAAAAAACGCCGATTGACATGGGCCGATAGTGAATGACAAACAAACCGGTAGTGTAACTACACCGCACCTTGTCGATTTGAATTACAAACCCTCATCGATGATAGAAACAAAGATTATCGGCTACATTAACCAACCGATAGTGTCCACTCTAATAACGTTGTCGGGTTGAAATCAACCGGCGGTGTTCACGTAAAATTCACTAACGGCGCCAAAGTAAATCGACATTGTTAGCTCTTCGATACACTATCGGAACAATCTGACCCGATAGTGTTATTCCCCTCGCTTGTCGGTTCATTAAAGCCCGATAGTGCTCTCAATATCAACTCGTATCGCCCGGCTTCGAAACCGGCATTGCTTGGATAAAAAAATGCCGCCGGTTGATGGATCACCCGCGGTGTTTGGTGATAGTCTTATTTCCGGTTTGATGTCGAACCGATAGTCTCTCCTCAAATCACCGCCCGGTGTTTCGACCGGTAGTGTTCGAAACACATATCACTACCGCTTTGGTTTTGCGGTTCATTTTCCGGTAGTGAAGGGGGTTTGAGCCCGGCAAAGAATGTACAATTCTGTAGTAGTGTGACTCTTAAGAAAACTCTAGTAGATCCTTATAAGATTGGATTCTCCTTTCCTTCTAACAATCTGAACTCACTAACTTAACCAACTCTTTCCGAACTTAACTAGGACTCAATATGGTAACTTAATAAGAACACGGTTGCGAGGAACAGCGGTGGCGGCACCCTCGACGCTTGGGCTAGGGGCGGCTGCCTAGGGCACCTTCCTCCTTTGGGTCCTTGGCCCATCATCACTACTATAGAATTCTTTTTTGCGTGATGTCTCCTAAACTTTTCCGTGGCAGCGTCCTGTTTGCCCCGTGCGGACACATTCTTTTTATTTATTGTGGTGGACAACATTGCCCGCCATGGAAAGTCAAATTTTCGTGGTGGGCACCTTAAAATGCCTGCCACGGAAAATAGCGTATCTCTCGTGGCGGTCGTGATAAGGTGCCCGCCACGAAAATTATTTTTTTATGACAGGCATTTTAAGGTGGCCGCCATAGAAAAGGGCGAGTCCCATCTAGCCCATACCAGGCCCGATAGTCATCTCACATATATATATATATATATATATATATATATATATATATATATATATATATATATATATATATATATATATAGACCGAACTATTCTTAGCGCTGGCTTATGAATGTTATTTTCAACGCCGGTACGGCGGCAGCAGGTCCGGCATCCCTATCTGGCTGGAGTTAATTGGGTGCGGCATCCCTATCTGGCTGGAGTTAATTGGGTGCGTTGCATGCAAACATAAATACTTGTCGCTTTTATTCACTGGTTGTTTTAATGCACCGTACATTAATGCATGCAAAGTCCAGGGAGCCACTAATTTTTTATTCGGCAATCAAAGCTTGCATGCAGTGAAATTAGGCACGTAAATCCTGCAGTTTTTTTAAAAAAAACTATTAATCTGGTGAACCCCGGATGTAATTAAAAAATGAAAAGCAAACCGAGATGGGATAAATTAACTATTAGCCTTACACCACCGGATTTCTTTTTGGGAAATAGGTAGTAAATAAATAATTCCTACGGGACCTGTGAACAGTAAATATTTGTAAGTAATAATTATATTTCCGATTAGTAATAAATTATTACTACCAATTGGAAAAGTAATATTTTTTTCGAGCAGTGAGCAATATATTTTTTGGGCTACTAATCCCTTCGCCCTATGAGCCGTAAGAAAATAATTACTAGTATCATGCGAGCCGTAAATTTATGTTTGATAACACCAAAGTTTTTGTCACTGGCCAGACTAATTTCATGTGTGCAAATCACTAGTAACGTCGGATGTCGGCTAGACTATTTTTATTACTAATAGTATCATTATACTAGTGAACTAAATAATTCCTTCATACCATGTGAGCGGTAAATAATTCCCTCCAGCAATGTCAGAGGTAAATTTTCCAGTGTTACTAACCAACGTGTCCGGCCTTTGGTCAGGCATTTTTTATTACCACTTGTATCATTTTTGTTAAGGAACATTTGGTCAGACATATTTTTTTATTACCACTTGTATCATTTTTGTTAAGCAAATAATTCCTTGCAGCCCTACTGAACGGTAATTTTGGCTAATACTAGGGTACTTTTTATTACTGCTCATATTGTTTTGTTAAACAAATAATTACCTCTAGCCCATTGAACGATAAATAATTACCTTTCTTAAGAAAATAATTCCCTCTAGTCCATTGAACGATAAATAATTACCGGTAGTGTCATTTTGCTGAAGAAGCCGTAATAAGAAGACGTAATAAGTCGTTGGTAGTATCATTTTGTAGTAAGAAGCCGTAATAATTTGAAGTAACAAGTAGTGATTATTTGCACAGAGCGCACAGTGGGACTTTTGCTTATATTACAACAATAATTAGATGAACATTTTGAAGAAAAATCAACAACATCACGCAAAATTACAATGTCTCCTTGCCTGTATACACCAGGCACTGCTAACAGTATCTTTTATTGTGCGGATCGACCGATCTCTATCTTATTCGCTGGTAGAGTTGTGCCCAATTTGCCATCCTGCATATCCTTCACTTCGTGAGTGACGGGGGGACTGTGTGCTTCATAAACTGAGATTAGAAAAATAATATTTTAGATAACAGAAATGAAATGTAAATTGCAGAATTATTATCATACAAGCTGACAAGAATATTTTGAATCTTGAGAAATCAACATTGAAACAAAAAAATTAAAATCACAAGTGCAGATTCAGTCTGGAAAGGTAGGGGCACTGACGTGTAGATGCACATGCAAGTGCAGAACGTAGCTATCAGGAGCAATGCATATATGATATATACAAATACTAATCAGAACAAGTTATGTCGAGACTAGCCGTGATCAAATCCTCCTATCCAAGATCACAAGTTGGAGAAGCAAAAAGGCGCTGCCACCAGATTACCAGAAAGGAGAAAAAACCTCAATGCAAAATAAGGGGATTTGATTTAAGCGGTGCGATTGCAACCAGATGAATGGAATCAACTGTCCCCCGGATCAGCAAGCTGCAAGGGGATTTCATTGGAATAAACAAATCGATGACAACAGTAAAAGACTAGAACTCCCGAGTCTCAACCAAACCTTGATTCGACTGTGTCCCAGCCATCGGGACGGGACTGTGGAGGAGGCTGTTCCTGCACGGATGGCCACGCTGCCATCATGGCACCCGGGAGGATAGGGACCTCTCTCGCGCCTTGCTGTCGTCGTAGCCGCCAGCAGTTGAACCT
Organism: Hyparrhenia diplandra; assembly: GCA_015847255.1. NCBI lineage: Eukaryota > Viridiplantae > Streptophyta > Magnoliopsida > Poales > Poaceae > Hyparrhenia > Hyparrhenia diplandra. The sequence goes on along the minus strand of JADLZK010006542.1, from coordinate 26,716 downwards.
TGCGCCGACCGGTCCTTTGGATCACACCTCGCGCCGCAGGGCTCCGCGACGCCGGGATGGAGACGCCCTCACATGATACGCAAGGAACCACAACTGCCGCCGCCATGGGGTTGCTTCCGCTCTGGAGGATCTGCGGCCTGGCCGAGACGTAGATGAACCCCACGGCTCCTCAGGCTGCGCTGCCGTGGAGGCCGCCGTGCCCGCGCGAATAACCGCGTTGCTGCCGGCGCCGTCACACGAGCTTTCCGAGGTGGATGGTGTCGCGGCGACGGTGAGAGGTGATGGCGTGATTTCTGCGACTAGCGACGACGCAGATAGAGGTGGTCTATATATAATCCAAATGGGCTTTGACTTGATGGCGTAGATCACGGGCCGGTCATGGAGCAACAATAAATGGCTAATTATTTAATTCCTGACGTGTGCTAACGGTGCTAATAATGGTCGGCCCACATTATTTGCATGCAGATGTTCTAATTAGGATCGCCGGAGACTGGTGGCGCTCCGCCGGAGTTGTGAATGGTATTCAACGGCCTGGTAGGAGAATAGTGAATATATATATATATATATATATATATAGGGCTGCACTAATTAGTCCCCTAGGGACTGCCGTGCCCGCGACGGCCGAGACCCTGTGGCGCGCAGCGCTGGTGCCCTCACGACCTGTTTTGACTATCTGCAGTTCCGTATGCCTTCCTTTGACCGTTTTTTTTCATGCAAGAAGAGTTTTGCAATTGATGATTTCTTTCATTTTTTTCTCACACCGTCTCTGATTGTCTTTTTTTCCACGCAAAACAAGTTTTCCAATTGATTATTTGTCTCTGGTTTTTTTCCTATTGCTTTTTTTCACGCAGACAGATTGCAACTTTTTTTTTTTGTTTTATTACACGAGAACAGGATTTGCAAATACAAGACAGGATTGACTGTCCTATTTACCTTATATAGTTTAATGTTTTTCAAGTTTTTCTTATTTTGTGATTAATATTTTTCTCTTCTTTTGCCAAGGAAGAGTGAAACTATATACTTTGCTTTTGATCGACAACTGATCCATGATAGTGAAAACTGAGATTATAAAAAAGAACATACATTGCATCGCCAATCCTTATGACAAATAAATTTATTTAGACATTATTCAAACCACAAATATCTTCTCAGACTATTCGACAACATGACGGTGTTTGTCATGAGCAGCACCATCGTAAGATGCTAATCACAGCTTTCTAAAGTGACCTTGTTGATCACGACTTTCTAAAACGAGACTCCAAGGCAGAGTTAAAGAAATTTATCGGTATCTTGTGAGCCTGGTTCTGTTCAGGTAATGCTACAGCTGAACCTTCATATCTGTTAAGAGATCTTGCAACAAAAGTATCAGTGATATAAATTGTTAATCTTCCATAATGAATTGATAGTAGCATACACTTGCACATCAAATTAATAGTAGACTTGTAATATAGAAACAGCAAAAGGCAAACTGTTCATGAGTGCAAGCCACAAAAAAATTCAGTATTAATAGAAAATTGAGCCGAAATAACTAAGATTGGCATGTCACTGCACTAAAAGCAATGGCATATTAGGCTAGCGACTACATACACCAGATAACCAAAATACCTGTGCAAATTAAAACCACTTATATCCTTGTTACTATTATAATAAACTCACCAACAGTAAAAGTTGGAAGCTCTTCTGATAGTGCATATGAAAGGTATCAATACAATTATTTTGCTGATAGTGCATATGAAAGGTATTAATACAATTATTTCCAGGCCGGTAGATTGAATTACCTATGTGCTGAACAAAATAAAATTCTTTTCTATTGTCGAAATTGCAAATCTAATTTTTGTTTGATCATAGTTGACTAATTCATACATCTAACTAAATATTGTTAGAGCATTAGCTAACTATATCAGCTATAACTAGCTGACGACAGATATCTTCATCAGCTTACAGTTCTACAGGGAAGTTGTCATCGCCTCAAAATAACTACAGCCCCAACCCGAAATTGCAAGCTGACAGAAATATCACAATGTGAAACTGATATAATAGGAAACAATCAGTGCCAAAAATCTATTGTACGTTCTTTCACATTCAAAGCCTCCCTAGGCATTCTACAGAGATGTAGCAGAGATCCATGTGTTAAGGGGTTGCCTTGCTGTGCACAGATTTGACCTGTTATTATCAGTAGAAGTAGATGTTGATTGACTGAAACAAGAAATGTAATTTGTGCTAAAGGGAACAAAACTACATGTCAAAATAGATTAAGTGGATGGGCCACTTACCGCTGACCTGCTGCGCCACCCGCCTCTCCTCGCCCCCTGCTAGCCCGCCGCCGCTGCCGCCCGGTGATCCAGCCGCCTAGGGTTCCGCCTACCCCCATAGGCGGGGGGACCCATCGCCGAGCTTAAGCGGCGCCTAGGCGCCGCCCTAGCGGAACAGGGCTTCTATCAACAAAATGCAGGTTCCACAAAGCACATATGCATTATTGAAGTGCACAACAATTAGGTACAAATTTAATTGGTTATGTACACAATTAAAAGCTAGAAGTATTAACAAAATACTTAATAATTATGGGTCCAATCGCTTTGTGATTGCTGCTGCAACCTTGTGGCTATGCAGCAAGCCAAACCAAATAGTCACTATGATGAAAATGTAATTCTTCACTGAATTATGGACACGCTATGCATTAGTTATCTCATGGGCATCCTAAAAATAGATCTACTAATGACAAGTAATTTGAACATGCTATTGTATGAATATTTTGCATCTCCTGGCTTCGCACACAGCCTATAAATTTGTTGAAACTTTAACAAGATGTTCTAATGCAGCAAGTGGAGCACTGATGCTTCTTGCTAATTTAATTTAATTGGTTCAAAAGAGCTGCTTCCAAAACGCCTTTTAAGATAATCAATTTTAATAGCAGATAAGATTATGTCCAAGTACATAACACCATGTTCTTACTAATGTGATTATAAGACAAACCAAAATAGCAGTTTGAATCTCCTTTTTAAGCCTGTAAACTGAAGAGCCTAGTCTAGAATTGGAAGGGAAAGTACAAAAATTATTCACCTAAATAATCTAGGACAGACATGGATGTTATATCTTATATCTCAATATATAACTGAAAACAGAAGCCTTTAGATCAACCTTGCACCAGATTAATTCATCAAAACATAAAAGAAAATCATGTATTACAGAGATCCAGCACAAAATAGGACTGAACTCAATATACACAATTTAAAAAAGAGATGCTGTCAGGGTCGAATGAAACTAACCAAACATGAATTGAGATGATTTTTATTGGAATTACATATGAGCATTAAATCTTTAAAGCACAATTACCGATTACATATATTACCATGTACCATTTGCATGAATGAAAGCAACTCATAACTGCAGTATAATAAAAAAAAACAGGAACATTAAGAGAAGGCTTATCCTAAGGCAAAGCAAGAAGCAGTCACAAAGTATAGGGTGATGAAGATGTGGCATAGCTATCAGATGTCGTTGGGTGTGGCCTATGCCCTATGGCCTTCGGATCATGCACGACATCCAGCCACGGACTTGGTTGGGGAGTGAGTTCAGTTGACGGTGCGGTTTACTCAAAAACATTGAGAAGGCGCATATGCATAGTATCAACTGTGGATTGCATGATACAACAAGCCCATGGAAAAAAAAGCTAGTTGATTAATCAGGGAATCTGAAGAAAAATTTGTTATGCTTCAGGCAACAAAAAAATTGCCAGATTAATTTCAGGGCTGCATATAGACACAGACCTCTATAGTGACAAACGCCCGGGTATGAAATTGCTTAATTAACATGGAGCTAGCAAGCATTGCCACATCCATGACCATCTAATTTATAAAACATTCTAAAAAAGAAAGAGATCGATTAATGAACTGAACCAATAGTGTAATATTGTAATTATATATCTTTCGCTCACAACACCTTGTATCGACCCCACAAATAAAAATTAAAGAGAACAGTGAGAAATAGATTGACCATACATATTTGGTGCTTCCATTCGAACTGCCATCAGGATGAGGTAGAGTAGTCTTCTAATTAGATAACTTTTGCTCACAACATGCATCGACTCCAAAAATGAAATACGAGTGAGAAAGAGATTGATCATAAATATTTGGTGCTTTTGTAGTAATAATTGCCAATTTGCCATCAGGAATCAGGATGAGAATGCAGGAATCAGGATGAGAATGCACCTGTTGTAATACATAATTGTTAGTTCTTTTTCTCACATCTGCACAAAATTGTCATATCTGTGTGCAAAATCAAATACTGGAATAATAAATAAAAGAACCTTCTAGCTGAGCAATCACACGGTTCTGACGGCCGACTCAACCTTCTAGCTGAGCAGTCACGTCGTTCTGTTGGCTGACTTCTTTGGCAGATACAATCTCCAATCTGCACAGACAGGAAATTCATAGGAGGAATAACTTATGAATCACAAAATCGAAGAGGAAAACTAGCAAAAGAAAATCATTACTGGAAGCCAAATTAATCAGCATGGTTAAATGTGAACCTATTTGCATGTAATAGAAATTAATACAGGAACAATAAATGGCATGCGTAGCAGGACAAAAATGAAGCCCAGATACGGATCATATAGCCATGATGTATTTAAACCCTAATTGAAGCAATCAATTGTGCAGGAACCTCCCCTAAAATTGATGAAACACCTGATTGATGAAGACTAAATACACTGATGAAAACACACCTTACGCTCCGAAATGTCTCGCCGCCATGCGCGGCGGATGATGCTTCAGCTGCCGCGCCCACCGCCACCTGATGGAGGTCTGCCGCTGTCCTCACCACTTTAGTGCCCCACGGATCTCATGGCACTAGGCACACGAAAGTGGATTTGAAGGTGCATCCATGGGGATTGCCTCCCGGTTTCAACCGAAGATACAAGGTGCAAGAGGCGAAAAGAAAACCGCCGCTGCCCAAGGAGAGGCGCCGACCGCCCATACTACGGGCGACGAGTGCGGATTGGGGATGGGCGCCCGGGCGGGGTTGGGTTGAGGATGGGCGCCGGCGGGGGGGGGGGTTGTGGGGCAGCGCCGACGGGATGGATTGAGAAGCGGGCGGCGGCGGGGGTGGGTTCAGCAAATTCCGGATGGAGGGGAGCTGCCGCCGGGGAGGTGACGAAACTGCAGCTGCCCACGACTCCACGAAACAAAACCAACCAGGTGGGCCTCGAAGCCCATTAGAGCCCCGGGGCTACGGGAGAAAAAAAAAAACCGACGAGCCCGGTGGCTTGTTGGTCGCTGCGCCGGACCGATGCTCGATGGGCTCGAGGGAGTGAATATTAATTAGTCCCCAGGGAATATATATCATACCTATATATATATATATATATATATATATATATATATATATATATATATGGGGCAGGCTAAAATGCAACAAGGTGCAACTGCCGTAGCGAATGCACGACACCGCATGCACTTTGCACAAACGCCACGCCAGACCGGCCCACTACATCCCCACGCCCTTCCCGCACGCACCTGCCAGCCCACCTCTCTCCACATGTCCGTCCCGCATGTAGGGAATCTTTTTGATTTTGATCGAAAAAATGTGATATCTCCTTAACCGTAGCTCCGATTTTAGATCCGTTTGCATCAAGTTGTTGCAAAAAAATGTGCTTAACAAAACAAGATCCAACATGACTATATTTGATGAACTTTTTTTTTTTCAAGTATGTAATTGCAACTTCACTGTACTATGAGTTGCAACCGTAACTACAACACAATTGCAACTTTGTTTGTAGCGTAGTTAGCTCTTGTTGTAACCACTTAGAACATAATTTTTACAACCTAGGGGCAATCTAGTTACATGCAACTGTAGCGCTTGTTGCTACTGCATGCAACTAGTTACAACTTAGTTGCAAGCCAAGCTAATGAACAATGTGTATTTTATTCACCATATATGTGTACTCTACCAATTGCAACTGCGAGACTAGACCAATCGCAACTATAACACCATACTCTTTGCAACTTGACGGAACTAGCTAATTCAAATAAATTTGATCCAATGCAACTAGACCTGATGCAATTGTAACCTAATGCAGTCCAATTATGACTGAAGTCGCCGGTTGCAACTAGACAAGAACCAATGATAGCTCTATATCTATGTCTTTAGTATAATGCTGAATTGCACACTGTTATAGTATCAATTGCAAATATTTTTAACTGCAATTTTAGTGAGGAGTATATGCAATTTCTATTGCTACTGATTCTACATTGCCCTGGACATTTTTGGTTGTGTTCAGCATATGTGCTCAGGTTGTAGACACATTCTACTGATTGGACATAGGACAGGGAGGACAATCAAGGACAAATATCATGTTGAATACACATGCAAACAAGTGCAATCAAACAATGGGGCTATGTGAATTCAGAGAAAGAAGGGAAACGCTTCCCTAACAGTGTGGCCACCACAGTTAAGCCGTGAAGAGCACGTAAGGAAAAATAGACAATTTTTTTATGGAATAACAATAGACAAGAGAGGGTCCCGGTCCTAGCACAACAAACAACTCATAATAGACAATTCTTTTCTATGGAAAAACAGAGACAAGTTAGGGACCTATCCCGGGACAACAAACAAAGGAATAACATACAATTTTTTCTATGGAAAAACAATAGACAAGAGAAGGGTCCTGTCCTAGCATAGACAAGAGAAGGGTCATGTCCTAGCACAAGAAACAACCGACAATAAACAATTCTTTTCTATGGAAAAATAGAGACAAGATAGGGAGCTGTCAGTCCGACAAAAAAACAAGAAAAAAAATAGACAATTTTTTTATGGAGTAACAATAGACAAGAGAAGGGTGCTATCCTAACAAATCAAACAATTGACAACAGTTACAAACAGTTGGCCGTAAGTTACCATTTGCAACAATGGACTGTCTCCAGTTGCAACACTTTTGCAAAGTGACACAATAACGCAACATATTGATGACCACCGTTGTAAACACACAAAAGGGTCGCTAAATTACCATTTGCAACAAATGAGTGTATCCAGTTGCAACTCCGCTAAAGTCGGAGGATTGCAACCTAGTTAACAACCATTTGCAACAAGGGTAACAAAACACGCTTTTGACTACGGCCCCGTAAAAAAACGCCATTTGCAACATTGGGTGTCCATAATTGCAACAACGAAAATAACACGATTACAACATTCCGCATTTCCGTTTTAAACACTATTGCAACACAAAAATGCAATTGCAACCTAGTTGATAGCCAATTGCAACGGGTTGATGACCACGGTTGCAACATCCCGCGGCCGGTAAGTTACAACAAAAATAACACGATTGCAACATGCTCCATTTCTGTTTTTACAATTTTTTGTCCTTGCGTAGTCTCATACAAGAATTGTAAAAAACCTTGTTGCAAAAAAAAAAAAATACAAATTGCAACAGATGATGACCACGATTGCAACACCCCTCAGCGGTGGGTAACTTATAATGCGGTTAGGATACTTACGAGTCATAATGTACTTATAATGCGGTTAGGATACTTACGCTTATGTTGTTTCTACTACCCAACCAACTAGCTTTATTGGCACCTTGGAAACTTTTCAAAGCATTTGAACGAAGTTTACTCTCGTTGACATCATTGACACCATGATTACCGATAAGATAATCCTAAACAAGAAAATTAACATGAATAACAATTTATAGAGTCATTCCATTGAAGGAGTAATGCTTTTTCCAAAAACTTACCCCAACTGTGGAGAAGAAATAATGCTTCCTCGATGTCTTAGGGTGCTTCCCTTAGAAACAAGACTCTACACAAAGCATTGATAACAAAACAGCTAACAATTCCTTGAGGTTGCAAAGAGAGAAGCGCGACTCAACTTCACAATTACAAGACTGTAATTGACAACTTCAAGACTGCAAAACAAATAATAACATCAACAATAGACAAGAAACAAGGAATAACAGACAACACACAAAATCACAACACACATTTTTTTCTATGGAAACACGAGAGACAAGATACGGTCCTGTCCTAGCACAACATACATAATCACAACAATAATTTTTTCTATGGAAAGACAAAAGACAAAATAGGGTCCTGTCCTAGCACAACATACATAATCACAACAGACAATTTTTTCTATGGAAAGACAGAGACAAAATAGGGTCCTATCTAAGCACAACATACATAATCACAAATGAGACAACTCTTTTCTATGGAAAGACGAGAGACAAGATAGGGTCCCGTCCCTAGCACAACATACATGATCACAACAGACAAGTGTTTTCTATGGAAAGACAGAGACAAAATAGGGTCCTTGTCTATTGTTATTCTATAAAAAAAATTGTCTATTTTTTTTTTGTTTGCTGTTTTAGGACAGCTCTCCCTATCCTAAAACAAGCGCTAACTATGCTACAGCTAAGTTGCAATTGTGTTTAGTCACAAATCGCAACTCATAGTACGATGAAGTTGCAATTACATACTTGAAAAAAAAAAGTTCACAAATATAGTCATGTTGGATCTTGTTTTGTTAAGCACTTTTTTTGCAACAACCCTGATGCAAACGGATCTGAAAATCGCTACGGTTTTAGGAGATATCACATTTTTTCATCAAAATCAAAAAGATTCCCTGCATGCGGGGATTCCCAGGGAAAGGTTTCGTGTTGCACCCTGGTCCGGTCGGTTTGGCGGGTGCATTCCCTTACAAACGAATGCACCCGGTACAATATAGATATACTATATATATATATATATATATATATATATATATATATAGGGAGAAAGTATAGTCTGTAGCTGGCTACAAAATCTGATATTCTGTAGCTGGGTCTGTTTTTGGTGGTCCGGTCCGACCGAGGGAAGCCACTTGCATGCGCACATCCAGCACATCCAGCTGCAGAGCCGGGCCTTCAGGAGCGGTAATTGTGGCCATCAATGATGCAACATAAATAGGTTACGATAACACATGGTCATATAACTTAGTATTTACGAGAATCTGCACCACAATATATTTACGAGAATGTGACAAAAAAAAATATTATCATACGAGAGTCTGCATTGACAAGTTTTTACGAGAGTTTGCAATAATATTATTTATGAGAATCTGCACTAAAATATTTACCCAGATTTTGCATTTAAAAATATTTACGAGAATCTCGTTTTTTTTTTTTAGACAACATTTACGAGAATCTGCATAAGAAATTTTTACGAGAATCTGTTGTAATGATTTACGATAATCCGCATTATCATTTACCATGAAGAATGATTTACAATAATCCACATCAATGGCACCAAGGAGCGCCGGTGCAACACAGGGAAGAACAATGACAGGAGATCGGCTGCCGGAGCGTCGGGCTGCGGTCAACAAGGACGGGGCCACCGGTGGCGGCGGCGAGTCCCTCGGCTCCTCCCGGAGGTTCGCCAAGCACATGGGAGCATGAAAGTGTAATGCGACACCAGGACGACAAACAACGTGGAGAGCTCGGTCTCGGTTGACGCCCACGCCAACGCCGGGTGAGCCGGCGCGCGCAAGGGTCACCATCCACGCTAATCGGGGTCACACGTGGAAGGCCGCACCAGCCACCTAGGCCGTGTCGTGCCATGGAGCATGTGGAGACGGTCGGTGGTGTACAGGTAGGGAGTGGCGTCGGGGAAGGGCTGCGCCCACCCGTCGTCGAGGAAGGATCCGGGCGAGGTTGCGTCGGGAGAGCCACGCCGCCGGGCGGCACCGCGCACGGGAAGCCGGGAAGGTTGTCGATGGCGTGGGGAAGGCGGCGCGGCTGCGGTCGGGAGTAGAACGGGCGCTCCGGCCGCCGTGCGGGCGGATGGGATGCTCTTCTTCAAGCTGCCAACGGCCCTCCTTTAGGGCGGATCAAAGGTGAAGTAGAGGGAGGTGCGCTGCGGCTTTCGTAGGTCCTCAAATGCTGCAGGCTCCGTCGTGCAGGGGAGATCGTGGAGGCATGCACCACTCGCAGCTCCGTCGCCGAGGCGTCGTCGGCGTGCACCGCTTCTTTTCTGCGAGGTCTGCACGGATAAAAAAGGAAAATGAGAGAGGACATTACACGTACGCCAGGCAATGCAGTATCAAGGAATTCCTGTTTTATTGGTAATAATAGCTGGATGGGACCCATGGGTGGATGAATGAACAGGGCAAGGGCCTGAATCAATGCATGCATTTAGTCAAAAAGTGGACCACCAAAGCAACACGACACGACCATGAATGCGCCGGGTGGCCTTCGGCCTCGACATGTCTGGTCCGCTACGTAACATGATATTCTATAGCTAGCTATGGACTAATAGTTCTATATATATATATATATATATATATATATATATATATATATATATATATATATATATATATATATATGGATATGTATATTGTGCACACGCGGTGCATTATTTGTATGGAATGCACCCAAGGCCGGCCTGACCGCACCGGGGGTGTACCGGTCGGGCCACCCGACGCCAGATTTGTTTATGTCCGTTTTGGGTTTGTGCACATGAGTTCAAAAGGAAACCGTCCCCCACCCCGCTAGTGGACAAAACATTCCTTCCCCCCTCCCGGCGAAACCGCTCCTTCGCGCTCCACGGTAGGTGATCTCCGCGGAGGCGGTTCTCCGCTTACCGCGTTCCTCTCCCCGTCCGGTGTAGGCGGTTCAAAATTAAGCCTTCGTTACTGCATCGTCCCTCCATCAACCGCGGATTTACCGCCATTCACCGCCCCCCACTCTACCATTCCGCTCTGCTCCGCTCTCGCATGCGGCGGTTTGTCGAGCGCTTGTGATTCCTCGACTTCGCCGGTTGTCCGCCGCGATTGGTCTTCTTCCCGGTCCGGCCGCTTCCGCCAGCCGAGGTGTTCCCCGATTGGCTTTCAACCGGGCGGTTTGTTTCTTCTTGCTTACGCCGTTCATCATCTCGGAGTCGGGCGAAAAGGCCGTGTGGGGAATCGTTTTAGATCGGTGAGGTAAGGATGGATCCGGATTTTAGGCCCCGCTAGTCGCCAATCTTTCCGCATTTCGTTTATGCCCCATTTGTTGTAATTTGTTGGGGTTTTGTGTGTGCATTAGTTGGCGGTTTTGTGGTCTAGGTTTTCGGAAGTTTTCTTGGATCTAGTTTCGATTGGTCTTTGTGTTCAATTCAATCGGGGTTCTTTGTTGTTTGTATCCCGATATGTCTTTGTAGTTTATTATCCCCGATTGATCCTTTGTTGCAATTGGTAGGATATCCTTGTTGCAATTGGCATTATGCCCGCCATTAATCCTTGTTGCAATTTTTGTCGGGTTGTAATTCATGATTAAGTAGACTTGTTTGCATCTGAACAAAGTTGTTATGTTGTAACCGTTTATGAATCCTTGTTGCAATTTGGTGGATCCCCATGTTTTAGAATTACGTAGATAGTAATTCATGTTTCCAATTTGGTGGATCCCCATGTTTATGAATCCTTGTTGCAATTAGCTTATTATATCGGTTGCAACTGATTTGTTGTTTAGTTGCAATTTATCGGCAATTTTAGTTTTGGCATATCAATCTTTTGTGCGCTTTTATCTTTAAATAGACTATTACATTAGTTGCAATTATGGTTGGAAATGGTAGGATTGTTATATTTTATTTCTGATTTAGAATATCATGAATTGTTATATTGAAGCTTGTTTGCATCCGAATCGTTGTTATGTTTTAACTTTTGCGAATCCTTGTTGCAATTTTGGTGGATCCCCATGTTTTTACAATTACGTAGATAGTAATTCATGGTTTCAATTGGTATTGCATCTCTGATAGAATCTTATGGTTGCAAATTGTTTATCCATATATCATTTTGTATTTTTGTGAATTAGCTTATTATATCAGTTGCAACCGATGTGTTGTTTAGTTGCAATTTGTTAGCAATTTCAGTTTGTCTAGTTGGAATTGGTCCCTTTTTTTGTGTTGTAAATAGACTATTACATTAATTGTAAATCGCGCAGTGTTTTATGTTGCAATTTGGTTCCCGACTTTGATGTGTTTTTGGCTGCAGCGTTTGGCGATGACTACCGAAGGTGCTGGGGGCGGGTGGCCCCCTCGCCGCCGCCTCGTTTTGGGCGAAAGGCTCGTGGGAAGCGTAAAGCTAAGGTTACGGGGGAAGGAGAGGAAGAAGAGATTGAGGTTGGCCGATTGACACCGAGGAGCGCCCACGATCCTGAATTTGTCCCTAGTGACGATGATGCTTGAGGTCGTTTTCCTCGATAGAGGTGATGGTTCTGATGCGGAAGAAGAACCGAAAAGAAGAGAAAGCCTAAGAAGAGCCGGGCCGTGGATAGGAAGAGGCGCCGCAAGCAGCCTCGGGTTGTTGGTGAACGCAAGCGGCCTCCCCGCATGCCGCTGTTCTCCGCCAAAATCCCGCTTTTCTTTGCTTTGTCCGAAGATTTGAAAGGTCAAATTACAACTTTGGGTTTTGGAGGTATTTTGCAAATGAAGGCAAAATATATGGACTTGAAATTGCCGGAGTCGGGGCTTATGCTTAAGCTGAATCCCAATACAATGCGATTAGATGTTGGTGGCGGCCAGCATATTGATGTTAATGAGCATAGCGTTTTGGTGCATGTTCATGTTGCCTAGAGTGGTGTTGATCCTCCTATGTTGTCCTGATGCCGATGCTCGTTCTAAGCTTGACGAGGTTGGTAAGGAGATCTTTCCCAAGGCGTATGCAAAATCAGGAATTGATGTTTTACAAGTTGCCGCTAGACCGCCCGATCCGGATGATGAGAAGAAGGCTACTTTGGGAACTTGGCACCGAGGGCATTCTTCGTGGTTTTATTCCGGTCCACGCCGCTTACTTATCGACTCCAAGTGTAGGCTTATGGATGCAACATACACCAAGATTTGGAGAATATTGATAAAGATTAACTTACCAAAAGCTTTGTTGATCATCTTTCGAAATCGGCAAGATTGTATAGGAAGGAGTTTGTTACTAAGGGATATGATTCACCTCTCAATGGATGTGGCATCTTTTTCCATGTAAGTTTTTCTTCTTGTCATGCATTGCTTTGTTTTTATATGTGTTTTAGTTTTTGGTTTACAACTGGTTGTTGTTATATGTTGCAAATTGGTTATGTTTTTATTTTTTTTGAATCCATTTTTATGCCTTCATTTATGTTCGGATGTTGTATGTGGATCATTTGCAACATGGATTAGATATAGATCAATGGTTTTGCCCCGATGTTACGTGATTGGGAGCAAAGAGATTAGCGACATTGCTAGGTTGGATCAAAGGGGAGATGTTGAACGTGGTGTTGTTTTGTATGGCAACCTTAGGGTAAGCTTTTCTATTATTTTATCTCCTCTCTTTTGTAACCTTGTTATAATTTGTTAACAATGTTTTTATGCGGTTGAAAAGTATCATTTGGCACATGTTATGTACTGCTTTACCGTTGGTCAATTTAGCACCTTGCCGTACCTCCCCCCTTCGGTCGTCCTGAAAGTTACTTAACACCTTTCATCCATATCCCTCGCTTTAGTGCTGCGTTGGGCCAGAATCTTACTGATGCATTTGGAAGTAGAAGGAGTTCACAAGTACTTTGACATCTTCAAGGCTTTTGATGAGAGTACCGTCAAGGCTCGGGGTTATATGAGCGAGGCTTCTAGGTTGACGACTATGGGCAATGAATTGATGCAAAAAACTCATCAAGAGGCCTTGATGGATTGCAGAAGCGCTTGCCGATCGCAAGTTGAGAGGGTAGCTAGGAATGAGAGTAGGCGGGGAGGCGTAAGAAGAAGAAGGAGAAGAAAAAGCGAGGTATTTTCCTTGTTGTGGTTTGGACGGTTGTTGCAATTGCTTCTTTTTATGTGTTGCAATTTGTGTTATGTCTTCACATATGATGATTTATTACACTGTATGTTGATCGGTGCGATGGTCGCCAAGGAGAGAATCTTCTGTAAATGAAATCGAGAATCGGCCAGCCAAGAAATTTGGGTGGAGGGAATGGTGATGGGGAAGTTGGTGCGAAGGTTAATTTTACCTAAAAAACATTTGATTTTTTGCAATTAATTTTCTCTGGAGAATCAATATGTCATGACACCGTTTGAACCTCATTATTAGATGATGGTCGGAAGGTGGGTCACCTCGTTTAAATGTAGTCAAAGAAAGTTCTCGAGGAGGTCGTGACTTGGTGCCCAAGGAATTTTGGAAGATGCACAAGACTCACCACCATTAGGTATTTTTTTCCATTTTTTCCATTTTTCATTTTTTCCAATTGTTACCAATAGCTTTTGTGTCAAGTATTTATTTTTTCTAGGGTATGTTGGAGTTGATGTTGAAATTAGTGAAGAGGAACTGTTTCGGGTAACTTATCGTTGCCTTTTCTTTTTTGTCAACATGGACCTAATATTTCATTTGTGTAATTATTGATACAAAATGTCCTACATTGGCCAGATGGATCATGGCGCAATTTTGATGGAGAAGTACATGAGGATCATGGTGTTTTAAATGGATCGGATGGAGAAAAGGACAATGGACGTTTGGATGTGGAGCAAGGTGCTACTATTTGACCTATATACTTTTTAGTTGTGACTGCATGTACATATTTGTTGCAATTAGCTCGGTCTCTCGTGTTTGCAATTTGTATGCTATACCCGAGTTGCCATTTGGATGTCATATGTTGTTCAATTATTTTCAAATACTGACTAAATCTTAGTTTCAATTACTTTGTTTATTGTTTAGTTATATTTTTTTTATCTTTTAAATATGTAGAAGTGCCTCAAGAAGAAGAATCCATAATCCAATTCATTCACCGCCTCATGATTCCCCGCCATGTGGGCCAGTACTGCCCATCCAGTCCTCCACCTTCTAGTAGGAATGTTGATGATGATGGTGTTCGAGGTGCACTGTCGGATAAGCAAGGTGATATGTTTGCATTTTTTTTCTTACACCTTTTTTGATTACGCAACTCTCTATAGTACGTGACATTCGTTTTTGATCTTTGTGTAGGTAATGACATGCGAAATCTTATGTTTTCTTTTTTTCGGATGACCAAGGTGGTCCAGCGAGAAGAATCGACAAGTTTCTAACCGACGCCTTTTTGTTATTCTTGTTGCGATCGAGCCACCTCCTTCACGTCCAAGTATGTCCCTTTGTTATTTTGTTGCGGTGTTATGTTGTAATTTCTACCTCACTAACTTTTTAGGTTGTGTGATTTGGAGAAGATGTCCCATTTTTGCAATTCCACTTGCCGTTCGTTATGGAGTTCTGGTTGAGCTCCCCAACCTATTCTTTTGATTCGGAAGAAGTGAACTTCACCAAAAAAAAGTCACATTCATCCAGCTCTCAAGAGGCTAATAGTAATTATCGATGACTTGTTTTCTCTTTGTTTTTATGTATCCATTTTTTAAAATTTTTGCAATGCTAATTTTTGATATACCTTGCAAAGACCGCCCCATTTGCTTGAGCAACATGAACCCGAGGCTTGGATGATTTAATCAAGAATATAACATCAATGTGCAATTGGGTGACAATTTCCTCGAGTGAGAAGGACCAAGACACTAGTTTGTTAGATCGGGGTAAGATAGCGGGTTCCTCTTCTGCTTGTGATTTTATTTTTGTTATTATTTTATTATTTGTTTCAATTCATTTAGCATTCATTTTTGCAATTGCCTTGACTAAATGATTGCAAATTGTATTTTGGCCGAGAATGCAAGTCTTTGTGTTGGATCGGGGAACAACGGATGTTCATGATGGTGATGTAAGTTTTTCATTTGTTTGTTTGTCCGCATGATGTTGCAATTCATATAGGATTCATTATGCAATTGCAATGAGTAAATGGTTGCAATTTGTATTCTTACAGATTGGGCTGGGTGTGGTAGATCGGGGAAGACAAGAGGTTCCTCATCTTCTTTGTAAGTTTTTTACCGTTTGTTTGCATGGTGTTGCAATCCATTTACCATTCATTATCTTTGTCGCAATCATTGTGTTTTGTATTATCTAGGTTTTTAACCAGCCAAGGCTTCGGATCACGACCAATCAATCGCGCCCTCCACTGTAAGTTTTTATATTCATTTACATAATTTTTTTAGTTTCCATATATAGCTTTAGTTAGTAGGGCTGCTACTTACAACACTTTTTTTTTGTAAATAGGTTGCTACTTACACGGGGAACTAGGAGTAGGGCTGCTTCAAAGGCATCGGATTCGAGTACCTCAGAGCAAGCCTGATGTCCCTCCTGGCCGCCAAGAAGAAGGGAGTTCAAAAGTCACCTCCTAAAAGGCTGCTGCGAAGAAACCCGCCAATAAGAAAGGAAAAAGGGTGCCAATACCGGTAGGGATTTTGCATTTTTTCGAATGAGCAAAGAAGCTTGACGTGATGCACCGCGAGGCATGGTTGTTTTTCAATGAGAGAAGCGGTGATCGCGAGATGGAATTGGTGGCAGTGCCAGTTTTTATCGGATCTAGTGAAGTTGCACCTGCCTTTCAGAAGAAGGTCGGAAGACTTCATCAGGTGCTCTCAAAGCGTGCCACTCCGTTTGACTCGAAGATGAAGAACAGTTCACATTTGATATGGTTGGCCTGATGAGTACCATAGAAGCTCTACAATTGTGTGGCACCTCGGCCAAAGAAGAGGCCAAAAGTTGTTATCACCTTTCCTAGTCAAAACCATCCGAAATGTGCCAGCAAGGCGTTTGCTTTGAGGAAAAAGATTGTAGAAGATGAGAAATATAAAAAATAATAAGTGATGTCACTTTGTTGATATTTTATTTTTGTCTCTTCCCCCTTTCATTATATTTTTATTGACAACTACTTTTTTTTTCGTGGCAACCCTTGCGGGGATGCCTTTGATCGAGTTGACCCCAATGACCCGTTATTATGGCGATGATGTGTTTATACGTTCTTTGACAATGTATATAGTGATTACGCTTTCTTGGATGTCAACTTTGCGTGTGTCTTCGTTTTGATGACATTGTCCACAAGGCAGACTCATTTGGATCTGAGGGGGTGTTTTTCACCACGAGGGTACATGTGAGTTTCATCTTTTTACGGCTACTGCTTTTTTTTGTTTAATTGTGATAGCTTAATATTGTTGGAATTGAGATAGCTTTTTCCATGTTGCAAATGTTAATTGTGCACTCGTTGCAATTCAGTGAGCTTTCCATGTTTGCAATTGGTGTGCGATATTATCAACATTACATGTTTTTTTTTCATAAAATCTTTGTATATTGTTTTCGCATGCGGGGTTGCGTTGAGGGATGTTGTGAGCATCTATGAAGAAGATAAACAAACTGAGACTGAATTATTCCGTTAAACCCCATGTACCCATCTTGAGTTTGAACTTGAAGCGTTAATCGACTTTCACAAGGCTAAGCTGGTTAGTAGCCCGATTTTTTTCTCGTGCTCCCATGTTTCAAATGGTGTCACTATTATCTTACAATTGGTAGCTTAATATTGTTTAGGCATTCTTGTATATGATATTGCAAGCTCACAATGAATTCTTCATGCAGATTTTTTGCCCGCCGATGGCGACCATTATTTTGTTTATTGCATCAACCTCATCCATCAACGCATCGATATCTTTGGATTCAATGGACTATGAGTGGGCGGACCGCAGAGATCCCGGTTTCGGCATGATCCCATTATGAAGATGATGCCTTTCTTAAGTCTTTGCATTCCAAAAGTTATGCGGGGGCAAAGTTTCACCGATTTTGGCAATTGGCGGAAGGCATTGCCCCTGTTCCAAAAGCAGTTTGGGTCACATGATTGCATGTTCTTTGTTTGGAAATATATGGAATATTATGGCGGCAATGAGGTCAAGTGCGAGATGAATCCGATGGTTTCTCTTTGTTCCTTCTTTGTAGGCTGTAGCTTTTCCTTCTTTTGTATATTATTTTGTTTCAACAGTTTGAAATGATCTGTTTGTTTTCTTTGCGGTTTAAGGGCATGATATCCGGGATCGAAAGCCGTTGCATTACCCGATGTTCCACATGCTCAACCAAGCAAAGCTACCCGGCGAGTTTGATCATTATAGAGTTGGCGAAAGGAAGCCTGATTGGAAGGCATATGAATGATAAAGTTTAGGCTTCTTTTCTTTTGTAGTGCCCGTTGCTTTATGAGTGTGGTGTAATTTGATACTCCCCTTTTAGGTTGCTTTATGAATCAAGTGTTTGTGTATATATTGTTATAGAGATACTCCCACATACATATATATATATATATATATATATATATATATATATATATATATATATATATATATATATATATATATATATATTGTTAGTGTTGCTTCCCTTGTTATGTGCAATAGTATTGCATTTTTGTTACTCTCGTTGTTGCAATTACGGACACTCCAATTTTGCAAATGGTGTTTTACTTTTTACAATTTTTTTTAAAAAAAATTGCGATGTTCTGACTATTTATTAACAATTGTTTACAACTTCAGTGATCTTAGGTGTTGCAATTTGGTGTGTAACATGTGTCCATTGTTTTCATCTTCTCTTGTCGACCCTTGCCTTTCTTTGCCTTCACTGTGAATGATGATGCAATTGCAGTTAGTAGCATGTTACAATTGAATTGATAACATGTTGTAATTATGGCATTAATTGATTAGTATGTTGCAACTTGGATTGACTAACATTTTGTAATTGTTACATATAAGGAGTTGCAGTTGTATATCTTTAGAAGTTGCAATTGTTGTCGGTTGGGCCTCGTTGTCGGTGTTTTTTGCCCGCGTTTTTTTTTCTTCTTTAATTGTTTTGTATTTGTTGCATATTAGGAGTTGCAATCGGACATCATGAGCACTTGCAATTACGTATCGATTAAGACCTCGGGCGTCCAACCCTGACTTGACCGGGGCGACCGTGTCAACTAGTGCGTGCGAGGGGGTCTGTCACGGCGGCCATCAAGTAGTGCTTTCGCGGCGGAGGGAGTGATTGTCGAGAGTCCTTCTGCCCTGTTCCTCGCGGCGGAGCGGCGGAGATTCCTTCCCCAACACAGGGGTTTCGTCGGGCTGCTCGCGGGTGTGCGGGGAAGTGCGGTAAGGGGTTGCAGCCCGTCGTCGGCGATTCGATCGATGGCCGTGTCGCCGCTAGCGGTCTACTCGTCGCGGCGTCGAGCTCCTGCGCATAGCCCGGTGAGTTCATCACAACGTCTCGCTCGAGCTGGCCGTGTCGGCTGCGTTTCTCCGTCGACCCACTCGCTTCCGCTTCCCGTCCACGCCGCTCCCCACCCCATCCAAATCACGCGGTCTCCCTACTCCCTGCTCCTCCTCGACACAGCGTCGCCGTCCTCCACCCTCGCGCCCGGCGCTCCTCTGCGTGCTCTTACTACCGCCTTGGTCTTCCTCCTCTTTGTCGTGCTTGCGCTCGCGTTCGTAGCACCGCAGCCTCGCGCTTTTACATGATTTTGTAGCGTCTATGAATTGTTGTTGCATGTGATACGTATGTGATGCTTTCTTATGTAATGCGTCTATGAATTCTTCTCTGTACCATGCATTAATTAGGTGCTCTAATGTTAGTAGATATATAGTTTAGGATATATTGGAATCGGGTGCTGTTTTTGGTAGTAGAGATTGTGCTCTAATATATTTGTTGTAGCTTGGATGTCAATAATTGTTTCAATTGTTAGGGTATCCTTGTTGCAATTGGCAATATTCCTTGTTGCAATTGGAACTAGGTTGTCCTAGTTGCGATTTGTTTACAACCGTATATTGTCTTTAACGGTAATATTTGTTTTACAAAAAATTAGGCATGGATAATGAGGCTCCTCGTCTTCAAATGGTGTCTGGATGAAAATAATAACTTCTGATCAATCAGCTTCGGAAGAGGATGATCAGTCCTACTCTTCAATGATGGCGAGGTTTGATACTACTCTTATTTGTTTTGTTCTTGAGATGGTTATTGGTTTTTGAAGCACTTTTTTTTGATATTACTCGACATATTTTGTTGCCTTTGTTAGAATCAGTCATGCTAGGAATCTTGTCAATGTTACTCAAGATGGTTAATGCTTTCAAGCATGCTTGTGAAAAGCATTGTATAGTACCTGTTACGAAACTTATATTTTATTTTTTTTTTTATTTGAAGCTGTAGCTCATGTTTTTATTTGTGTAAACTTCGGTTCTCGAAGATTCTTAACAACATGGGTGTCGGCGGCGTTCTCGTGCTCAAACCAATTACGAAATGGTAACTATAGTTGTTAATATTAAGTTTTTATATTTGTTTCCTAACAACCCTTGTATTTGTCTTCCCTTGCCTTTGCCTCCTTCCCCGTAAACACGTTTAATTACGTTAAGTTACATTCCAATTACCATCGCGGAGATGTTGCAATTCTGCAGAACACAATGTTGTTTGTGTTTTGCGGACTACCCAAAGGTGTGAGAGGTAGAGTTGAACGTAAAATCAACTAATGCGGCCCGGGTCCTCAGTCGAGAGGGGAGACGGTGTAGTCGGTTCAATAGCCTCTTCTTTGCGAAAATGATATAAGCGATGTTTGATGACCGCAAAGAAGAAGATAATTATGGATCGTGGATTTGGAATTTTATTGGAGTTTGATGGCCGTTTGGCTCAAACCGAAGGATTTGTACAATGGATTGCAGATCATGTTGATATCGGTTGTGGTGATCTTTTAGTTGGAGGCAAGGTGATCCCTTTCAACCGTTGTTGGTGCATTTATTTTTAGGGATTCCCATTGGGGGTGATGACATCAAGGAGAAGTATACTTTGATTCCATGAAGACAGACTTTCCCTATAAAATTGGTGTTGCCTCTCTCCCTTTGATCAAGGATTTCAAAGGCGCGGTTGTTGGGAGACAATAATTGTCGATTGATGATAATTTTTCGGATACTTTATGGTGGTTGCCTTGTCCACTTTTCTATGTGCTAATTGGGATACTTATCCGGCCCATACTACCTAGGTGCACTCCTTGATTTATCTAAGGTGACTGAATGGAATTGGTCCAAAATTTGTGTATGATTGGATGTTGTCTTCTATAAGAAAACTACGAGGGAAAAAGGGTCGGGGTGCCATTGGTGGTTGCACATATTTGATTCTTTGTAAAGTCTTTTTTTCGTTTTTTTTGCTTCTCGCATTTTGTTCTTTAAAATTTATTCATGCAAAAGCATGTGTTAGTGATGCCTTTGTATTTGATATATGTAGGGATATTACCTTGATTTCCTACACTTTGGAGGACCTCAGCCTGACTACTGTAGACATTCAAAAAGGATCCATTGTTGGGAAGGGCTCCATGATTAAGGTGTATTGTTCATATGATCGTTTGTGTCTCGCAACACTTATGGAAAGAGACCAGGTGAGTTGGTTGTCCTTTTTTGTATCTTGATCTAAGAAGTTAAAAGGCTTTCTATGAGAGTTTTATTTTTTGGTCGCCCATTGTGTAGGTTAAATCTTTGGATGAGAGGCGATTTATGGAGAAAAGTATGCGATTGAAGAGGCTTGTTTGCATTTTTGAGATACTATGGATAAACATTGTGAATTCATCCGGAAAGAAGTATGTTTCTTGTCTTGTATGTTTATGAGAATTATTGTATCATGAGTTATATATGATTCTTACTTTTAATATGAAACTACATTCTGGAATGACGGGAGAATGTATGTCTAAGATTTTCAAAGATCACCATACAAGACTTTGGCTATACATGTGCCGATACTCTTGTTGCCAAGATGTTCAAAATACATTCATGTCTGACTTATAGTGTAGCACATGGTGGCCCCGATACAAATATTGAGGCCGATAGTAATCTTTGGCGAGTGGCATCTCAAGACATGTGAAATGGTAATCGGGTGTTGATGAAGGTGTTGATGGGTTTTTAAGTGATGAATTTGAAGCCCCTTTGCCTTCTGTAGTACAACCAGTGGATGAAGTCAATGCTGATGGTGGTCTTTGCTAATAGTGGTGTTATTGCTTTCGTGGTGTTGATCATCGGTTTGTGCAAATGTTGATGGTGATAATCTTCATGAAAGAGAATCTTACGCCCGCAGAGATACTTCCGAGTCGGATGGCAATTGTGATGTTCTAGTAATGACAACTCTTTTTGGTTACAGCGCACCGGGATCATTTCTCGAGTAAACTGCCGGTCATGGCCGGTACATTGTTGTCTATGCTTTGTCTATGCTTTTGTTCTCTCTCTATATATTTTTTTAATGTCGTGTGTGCCCCTAGTTTTACGCGAACCCGAAAAATATTGTTGTCAACAGCACTTTGTTGTTGGTTGCAATTGGTTATTATATATTGTTGCAAATGGCCGAGGAGGTTTGCAATTTCCAATTTGGGATGGAATTTTAACATATTACAAGTCTTGTGTACTAGTTGTGTAGAATCTTAGCTTTTAAATTAATGGCACGACATTCAAGTTATTTTGTTTGTCTCTTTGCGGTTGAAGGGTGCAATAAAAGCAATCCTAGTGTGTCTTTGAATCGAGGGGAGTTGCTATTGTTTTTGTGATGTGAATAGTGCAGAGTACCTTGTGATCGATTGTGGCCACCAAAAACAAGTGAAGTGGATGAACTTGGTGAAAGAGTTTCTAGTCGTGTTCGGTCATCAACATTTGGATAAACATGCGTCTCCTGAGAGCACGAAAATGGTTTGTATTTTTTTTTTACACTCTATTTACCGACAATTTATGCTTTTGATTTACTTCAATTATGGTGTTTGAAATGTGCAATGTTTCCAAAGGTTTGAGCATACGGTCAGCGGTGTTGTGTACGGCCTAGTGGAATCGTTGCATTTCTGGAATTGGAGCTACACGGTGACAACCCCGTTGATGTTGAAGAATGTGCTGTACAAACTTGTAAGAGAGCAGCAACGAGAAAAGCATAAAGGGAATCGTCCTTCGGTCAATTGAATTAGTTTTTCTTGGATGGGTCACCGTGTGTTTTTTTGCTTCTTTGCTGCTTCATTATTGTTTAATGTTACAATTGGATTCAGTAATTATGTCATTGTCATGTTGCAACTTCGTAAGTTGTATTGTCGGAAATGGAAACACATAAGGTGTTGCAAATGTGTGTGAACCCGATTTTGCAATTTTACTAGGATAGTTCTTGTTGCCATCCTGTGATGAACTAGGGTTTGGAAATGTGTATGAACCAGGTTTGCAATCTTTGTTTTGGCAGTTCATAATTTATCACGGGGATGGAACAATATTTGCAATTGGATTGATAACATGTTGTAATTATGGTAGTTCATGCGATGCAATTCATTGAACAAGGTTTGCTATTTGCTTCATGAAGTTTTAATTTGTCCCTATATTTTTGTTTTTCCGATTTAAATCTTTGGTACAAAAAAAAAGACAAAAAGGAGAATGGATGCATCTCAATCTTCAATTCCTCGATGATGTCTCCCCAAATTTCGATGGAACATCTATACAAGTTGGTAGATCCCCACCGAGTCACGTTGGAAATGGTAATGATGGTGTCAGCGGTGTTGGTACAAGTCTTCAAGTTAATCATCCAATGCCGTTCTTTGGATCCTCTTTGAAGAAGGCCGGCTGCATACATTTAAAGCAGTCCTAGTATGCCTTCATTTTAGATTGTTTGAGGATGAGGATGATTTTGGAAATTTTGTTTGATGATCCTAAACTGAAATTACCTTTTCCTACAGCTTCGTCAATGTCTTGTCCACTTGAGAGAGAGCTAAATCATATCCATTTGGTGGGTGAGATCCGTAATGCTAGTGTTCTTTTCTTCTTTATTTGTGCATGAACAAGATAGGGTTGTTGCTATTGAGCTAGAATCGCCCTCAACCAAACATGAGTGGAAGGGAATTGCAATGTTGAAATGGTAAAGTTTGTGTTTTATATTAGATGATGTATTAGTTAGACATGTTTTTAATCTTTGTTTTTGTATGTAACAATGTATAGAATTAATATATTTTATTATTTCGGGATTAGGACCATGTGACTTCTATGGTGTCTTTGCCTCTTGAGTATTACCGCTGGATGATGGTGAACCTTCTCGATTGCTCGCTAGGCTCCCGACCCGTTCCACGAGCCGTACTTTCGGGCCTAATGGACTTTCGCGATGCCCATTATTGTATAACGGATCTTCCATCTTTCACCTTTTGGAAGTTTGCCGCGGATTGGAACACCTCTGCAGCGGCTTTTTGGAATTTTTGTGTGACAAAACTTATGTAAATTATCATTAGGCATTTTTGTAAATCATCAAGTAATGTATTCTATCGATGAATGGTGTATATATTGAAATGTGTATGACATTGTTGGTTACGTAAAGGTGGATTATGTGTTTGTAGTGTCTTTTACATGTGTGTCCGAGTCAGTATTATGGAACAAGACTATGTGTAGCCTATTAACATGACATACTTTGTTTTTGTTTTATGGTTTAAATTTTGACTTTTGTTTTACGTGAACTTGTTTGCGGATATTACCTACAGGATTATCTACTCCAACTGCGAGAGGGCTGGAGTCTTACTGGCGCTCATGGTTTTTACCTCACTTAGATACGCAAGGTCCGTTTAGTGAACCTTTGTGATGAAGCATTTTTAACTTCAAGCTCTAAAGTTCTAGCTACATTCATGGCGAAACTTCTTGCACAACGGCTGACTACGAGGATAAGCCCGTTTCTTGTACGCGCCCAGAAGATTAGAGTGTCAAAGGAGGAGTCGCGAGTTGTATAAAAATAAGCTTTGGAGATGGGTGCGAATAAAGCCAAACCGCAATTGAGTATAGAGGAAATTTCTATATTGTCCCTTTATTATTTTGTCTTGTATTTGCTTTCTTGTTTTGTGATGCATATTTACAATGATCTCCACTTTTAGAAGAGGCCATGTTGGGTGTTATGCTAATTTCTT
This sequence comes from Hyparrhenia diplandra, assembly GCA_015847255.1. Taxonomy (NCBI): domain Eukaryota; kingdom Viridiplantae; phylum Streptophyta; class Magnoliopsida; order Poales; family Poaceae; genus Hyparrhenia; species Hyparrhenia diplandra. Next base: position 1,956 of record JADLZK010006542.1, on the reverse strand, counting down.
TGGACCTTTTGTGTGGCGCTGCGCAATAGTGGTCATCAACATATTTGCGATTCAGTAGCCTGGTAGTGTTGCAAGCTGAATCCTGATCCAGTATTTACCAAATAGTAACTTAGCGGTAGGTAAAGGTTTATTTACAAGCCCCATTGCATAAATTGTTTGCTTTCATTGATGCACAGGGACCCTTCTTTTGTCTATTGTTACTCCAAAAATTTGTCTTTTATTTCTTGTTTTCTTTGTCGGGGCGGTCTCGATCTTGTCTGTTTTTTTCACTTTGAAAGAGGTATCTGTGTCAGGTTGTTGTTTCTTGTGCTAGGACGGCTCGACCTTGTCTGTTTTTCCATAGAAAAGGTATCATTGTGTTTGGTTGTTTCTTGTGCTAGGACAGCTCGATCTTGTCTCTGTTTTTTCATAGAAAGAATTATCCTATTGTCGGTTGTTTCTTGTGCTGGGACGGCTTCGATCTTGTGTCTCTGTTTTTCCATAGAAAAAAAATTGTCTATTGTATGTTGTTTCTTGTGCTAGGGCCGGATCGATCTTGTCTACGTTTTCCGAAAAGGAATTGTCTATTGTCATTTTGTTTCTTGTTGCTAGGGCCGGGACCCTTCTCTTGTACATTATTTTTTTGTCCCAATGTGAGTGTTCATTTTTCATTTGTTATGCGGTCTTGAGGTTGTAGGAGCCTCACGGTCTTGTCATTGTGTGAAGATGAGGTGGCTTCTCTCTTTGGAACTGAAGAGGTGTTAGCTGTTTTTGTTATCAATGCTTTTGTGTGGGCGCTCTTTTTGTAGGGAATCATCCTAGGACATCGAAGCATTACTTCTTCTCAAAGTTGGGGTATGTTTTGAAAAATCATTACTCCTTCAATGAAATGACCGTAAATGGATTATTCATGTCGGAAATTTTATTGTTTAGGATTATCAGATTAGTAATCATGAGATTGTCAATGATGTCAATGAGAGTCGACGTGCAAATGCTTTGAAAAGGAAGGTTTAAAGGAGCCGATAGAGCTAATTGGTTGGGTACTAGAGACAACATAAAGTGCGTATAAATAGCGCATTTAGTTACTTTGACTGACTGTACGCGACTTTTTTAATTAAATTATGTAATAACAACTTTGCTTATGGTAGATGTATTTCCTATCTTGCTTGTTAAGGTGGTGTTAAAACGGCAGAGTTGTGGTTGTTGTTCCTGTGATTGGAAGTGCATTATTTTGGATCTAAACGTTTGCGGTGGATTTTGCCTTCAAAATTTTGTTGAAGATAATTTGTGATTCCTTTTCATTGAGTGGGACTTTGTTCAATATGAATTATGTTGATATTTGTTTTGTCAAATTTAGGTACATCCAAATATAAAGGAAATCTGGGAAGAAGTTGTTGATATTGACTATGGATGGCTTTCCTTACAAAGTGGTGCATGATCAAATATGTTGATCGGTGGCGAGTATGTTTATTTCGGTTTAGATATTGTTTTGCTTTCTTATTGAAGATTTTTTTTTTTTTGTGTTTGTAACTATCTTTTTATACTAACCCAGATTTCTAAATGAGAGTGGAATATGTTAATGATGAATTTGGGCTTGTTTGATGTTGGAGTCCGTATGAAGACAAGTCTGATCATATTGACACTTTGGAGAGCGCCATCAAAAGTACTTAATGATCACAGTGTTTTGTTCGAGAAAAATATTGCAACATGGTGCCAAGCAAAATTAAGGAGGTAGTATTGAAATTTTGTAGTTCTTACATTTTAGTTTTTTTTTTTGAACACAATATGACAAAAATAAGTTTTTGGGTCTCATTATATTTTGAGGTATTTCGGGGTGTATCTGGGGAACACGGACAAGCTTCTATCGATTATAGGTCTATGCAAAGTAGATGAAGAGGCCATGATCTCCATTTTTTAGTTAGATCTTGTTGGGATGGTACCATCTTGAAGGTGTTTAATCATCTTGAGTTCATAGTT
>JADLZK010006541.1:0-148925 GCA_015847255.1 Hyparrhenia diplandra | reverse complement strand
AGCCTCTCTCTCTCTCTCTCTCTCTCTCTCTCTGTCCCTATACTAATCTAAAGCCTAAAGGTATCAAAATATAATCAATTTGTCATAATTACTCCACAATTCATATATATCATGTGTGTATGATTTCAGGGTAAACCATTTGTTGTTTTATTTCGGGATAGTCTATTTCGAGTCCGACGGCGTCCTTTACAATTAAAACACCATGCAACAAACTATTAATCTCGCGCAAAATGCCAGCATAGTAATATCTCTTTCCGTTTTCTAGTGTCTACACTTGTGTTGTTACTCGCAATTGTTATAAAGAAACGTTATCCAATGTTTGCTTTGGTGCCGCATCCACATGTCCTCGTACTAATATTCCGGTTGCAGTCATCTCCCTGCTATCAAAGAATTGAAACCAGTGGCCCGTTTGCACTAGTGCCGTACTGCAATCCTTCTCAAAGTAGGTAATCGCATTTTCTGAATTCAGTTTAAATATCAAATGCGCAGTAGTAGTACATCACATACATCGTCTTTAATTGTTGGAGAAAACAGAAAAGGTAGTGAGAGGAGATAAAAGAGTAGTACTTAACTTGTTGCCGTGGTCTCGTGGTCGCGGGGAAGCATTTCTCTCTTTTCTTCTTTTGATTCTTTGCGTGGGCGGGGGAACGTACTTGGCTGGATGCAGTCGCTGACTCGCTGTTGCATCAGTGCGGTCTCAACACAGACACAGGCGGGGCAGGTCCAGTTTTCAGTCCTAGATCCCCGAGCAACAGCTCGTGGAGTGGAGCGGAGTGGGGTGAGTGTGACTGACTGGCGCCTGGCACTGGCAAAGCAGCAGCGTTCCAGCCTGTGTTCGCTCGGGTAGTATGGTGTGCGCCACAGCGCCAGACCCAAGCAATCGCAGGGGCAACCGAGCCGGTGAGAAGGAGGCCGTTGCAGAAGATAGCAAGGGAGCAAAAATAAAGCGTGAGGGGCCAGGACGAGGAGGGACCCGCAACCCCATACGTGAACAGTGTACTACAGCACTAGATGCCCCGCGCTTTCGGCTCCACCGGGCACGCAACAAATGACATTTGTACGCCATGCAACTACCCGGCAATCATGGTCGTTCGTGAATCCGTGACGGCACTGGGCCCTGCTCCTGCCCATTGGCCATTGCCCAAGCTCTGTCTGCAGTTCCTCGCAGCATTCAATCTGCCTTGCTTGCCCCTTTCCATGCATTGACAGTACCAGGCAGGCTGTCCTATATAAAGTGGCAACATTTATTTCACATGGAACTAAACAACAAGACAGGCAAAGAATCAGTTAAGGGAAATACAAATAGGGCAAGAAGCATGGAGCCTCGGAGTGAAACGATAGGAGGCAAGTAACTAATCAAGAGGAGGATGCAGAAAGGACACTCTCGGTATATTTCTAAATCATGGTTGCTTTGAAGTATTTGTAACTGGTCTTGCTCATAATACAATAATTCAAATGGAAACACCAAAATTTTGAAAATGAAAAATCAGGAACAATCGCTTTCAGTGAAACCAGACCCACAGATTGGGTCGGTGATGTGTGCCTAGCGAATCTCTCCGTTTGATATTGTCTTGACCTTGCAGACTCCTGCAGAGGTAGTGAAGGGCACATCTTTGTAGCACGCCACGAGCTCACCGTTGCTGTGCAGCTCGGCGGCCAGCTTCTCCCACGTCTTGCTCTTGCCACTCAGGGAAGCCTCGGGCTCCCCAGAGTACCCAGCAAAGGTAACACGCTCCCCCACGGCAGCAGATTCAGGAGGCTCCACCAACTCAACCTTACAGATAGGAGGAGAGGGAGAGAGTAGTAAGAAATCAAAATGACTGGTACTGTCTTGTCTTAGATTGATGATTTCCAATTGAGGATTGAAGGGCTTAATATAGATGTCTCACCTTTGTGTGGTCCTCGTTCGATGCAGCCAAAACCATTGCGTGTGATTTTATACCACGCATTGCCACCGGTTTCAGATTGCAGAGTACGCAAACTTTCCGGTTCTGCTAATCCATAACAGATGTTAAGAAGTGATAAAGGGAAGTATCTAGAAAGATCAAAATGATGCTTAGAAAGGGCAACCTGCATTTCTTCAAGAGGTATGAATTTGACAAGGCCGCTGACTACTGTTCTTGGTGCGTCCTCTCCAACATCAATCTCCTCCACGTAAAGGGAATCAGCATCTGGATGCTTCTCTGCTTTTCTGATAAGCCCCACTCTAATATCCAATTTTGCAACCGTAATGTCAGCCTCAGTTGTCTTCGATTTTGAGCCACCAGATTGTTTCTTCGGTTCCTTTTTTGTTCCTCCAACTGAAAGAGACAAGAGGTAAACTAAACAATGACTCATTGAAATTTGGAGATAGCTTTGCAGAATATAATCCAAATAAGAGTCAAATCACTTCAAACAGAAAAAGGTTGCAATCTGCCATGCAAACATGCACTCCAATCATAGTAGTTTAAGGAAATATATGAGTACATGATGCACCAATGAATAGCACTGGCAACAAGAATTTTTCTGTTTGTCCTCATATATGCAACGAAAAAGAGCAATTTCTCCATATGACCCTAGCCAGCATAAGGAGGATAAATTAGAATGTCAAGTTTAATACCAGATAATTTTGTGCCCTTGAGCTGGTTAGCAACTTTGTTGGCTTCAGCATCAGCTGCTGCTTTTGAGCTTCTCTCAGCTTGGCTCCCTGCATATTTATCTCTATGGAGAGATACATCTTCATCTTTCTGCATTCAAATATCAAGTTAAGATATCTAAAATTATGGCCAAGTGGTGAAAATATTTTTGAAAAAAAGCAAAAACGCACCAATTCCTTGAATAGAGGTGCGGGCTTCCCTATTTTGTGCCCTGCTGGTACAAAATCCCAAGGGCTTTTTGCCTTTGCAATTTCTCCCTTTTCTTCACTTAGTGACAGATTTTCTTCTGGGGATAAATTTAATTGACGGAACACCTTTGCAAAAGGATCGTATCATGAGATTCAAGTGAAAAACATTAGTATTAAGTCAGAGAAGATACAGTGACAACTAGGATCATACTTCTTCAGAAAAGGAGGGCATGAAAGGCTCCAGCAGACAGGCAAGCAGGTAGACAAGACCAACTGAAGTTTTCATCACGATCGCACACGATGCAGGATCTTCCTTGTAAAGTTTCCAGAACTGACTCTCCTACATTGATTACGCAACAAGAGATAACTAAAAGTCAGTATAGTCTGCAGGGGACAAACTAAAGACAGACAAAGGCAGAACTTGATTTACTTGCAGATATGCATTTCCATCACTAGAAATGCCCATTGCACTCTTCAGTCCTTGTTTCAGTTTAACCTGTCAGTAAGAACACAATTTTATAAAACCTACCAGTTTGCACGACTATAGATGGCTAAATATGCAGTGTTGGAACTGTTTTGTCAATAGTTCAAAATAAGCTACCTTTTCCATTGCGTCGAGATATTGCTCAACCCATTTACTGGTTTTTTCTGCTAGCGTCTTTGTCAATGTGTGTGTGCCCGCATTAGGAGCATCAGGCACAACAGAATCATATCCAGCTCCTACGAAAACAGAAATGTCAAATAAGAACAATGATGAATCACAGATGATTAATCTATCAATAGATAATCCTCATACGTTCAGACTGTGACTGACCTGCTGGTTTTGCAACAAAACTTAGCACACGGTTAATGAAGTTCCCCAAGTTGTTCAGCAACTCGCTGTTCAATTTCGCTTGCAAATCAGCCCAAGTAAAGAGTGTATCTGATGCCTGAGTAAATCAGATCAAACATGTTGCATGTCAAAAGGCTGTGTGTATACTATCGTAAACTTGAATATCACAACTTTCTATACTGACCTCAGGGCGATTCATAAGCAAGTAGTATCGCCATACTTCAGGAGGAATATTTGTATCCTTTGCATCATTACCAAAGACTCCAATACCTTTACTCTTGGAAAATTTTCCTACAGATACAATCATTTCCACGCAAGACGTGTATGCATATACATCAGAATCTTTTTTTATGATGCACAAACAAAATTCAAAAACACATTAGACTGTAGCGAATTACCCATGCTCCTATACAGTAGGCCATCAAAGAGAAACAACGTAAACTATATTGATCAGAAATAATGATTAAATAGACATTGCCAGGATTCGAACACAGACTGACGAGGGTAGACCCCCAAGCACACTGCTCTAACCAGTATAACTCGCGCATTTACATCAGAATCAATTTTATGAAGCACAAGCAAAATTCAAAAGCACATTGGATCATAATGAATTAGCCATGCTCCTATGCAGTAGGCCATTAAGAGAAACCATGTAAATTATGTTTATCAGAAACAATGTTTAAATTCACAGCAGGTTGGCTAAAGTGGCGTCAAGCTTCTGGCATCCTCTGTGACAAGAGGGTGCCACAAAAGCTGAAAGGGAAGTTCTATAGGACAGCGATTTGCCCGGCGATGCTATATGGTGCTGAATGTTGGCCTACAAAAAGGCGACATGTCCAACAACTGAGCGTGGCACAGATGCGTATGTTGCGTTGGTTTTGCGGGCATACTAGAAGGGATAGAGTTCGGAATGAAGAGATTCAGGATAGGGTCGGGGTGGCTCCTGTCGAAGAGAAATTGATTCAACATCGGTTGAGATGGTTTGGACATGTTCAACGGAGGCCTCCTGAGGTGTCAGTGCGTAGTGGGGTTTTAGAGCGGGTAGATAATGTAAAGAGAGGTAGAAGTCAGCCTAGACTGACTTGGGACGAAGTCGGTTAAGAGAGACCTTAAGGAGTGGAATATATCCAAGGATTTAGCTATGGATAGAAGTGCATGCAGGCTAGCTATCAGCGTGCCTGAACCGTGACCTTTGTTTCTTTTACTATCTACCATCTTCACTTTTTATCTTATACCTTTGTGTGTGTGTGTGGTCTTTTATACTTGTTTCATATGGGTTTCATCTCTAGCCTACCCCAACTAGCTTGGGACTAAAGGCTATGTTGTTGTTGTTGTTGTAAACAATGTTTAAATTGGCAGCTTGGTTCAACTGTACAACAAATGAAAACTACGAGAAGCATGCCTGAAGGTAAAAGCCAGAACAGCAAGGAGAATGAAAACTACAGTAATTTAACATATCAGGCAATTTTGATGCATAAGCACAAATCCTGCTCCATGGTCCATGCCACTATTTTCTTGCACCACAAGTTCAATGAGGAGTTCAACAGCCAAATGGGAAAATGGTTAGTATTTAGTGCAAACAAAAAAAAAATTGGCTTTATCAAAAGACCAAACATCTTCCCAAGACCAGAGGAACCCACTTAAAATAAACAAATACTAATGAACCACATGAACTGTGCTTGAATCAACAGGTAAGAAATATGTAACCACTATATAATGTACCTGCTTCATAATTTAAATATTCAGTAACACTTATTGTCTTCATCATTGTCCACTTTTCCCCAGTTCCAAGTAGCGTTGAAGGGAACATGATCTAAAAGGAGCATTTCATCAAATAAAAACTTGATCCAAAAGGAGTACAGGCATAAGAAAAAAAAAAAACAATAGTCATAAGTGCCATCGACAAACTTAAAAGCATGGACATTTTTTTCAAATCCTTAATTGGGTGCTGGAATCTAAGGTACAGTAAAATACATTACTGATAAGGAATTCCTACTGATAATAAAGAATTGAATTTGATCAATTATAAAACAAATTGAATAAAGACTGGTCAACCATTCACTTTTGGCTAGAGTAAATATGCATGCTACGTTATATATCAAAACCCAACCAAACTGTATGCAAAGTATGGCAATTTGTACTGAGCAATTAACATTTTTCATAGTTTTGATAAACCTTGAAGCTATAGTAACATCATTAAAGAGTAAAAGGATCTCATTATTTTTACAGATCCTATAATGCCAAAAGCCCTAAACAATATCAAAGTTAGAAAAAAAAAAAACTGCTGCAGTGGCATAGTCATTTTACCGTGTGAAAAGGCACATTATCTTTGCCCATAAACTGAAACAATTCTACATTATCAGGGTTCTTCCACCACTTCTCCCACTCAGGTGTATAGGATGCCGTAATAGACACATAGCCGATAGGTGCATCAAACCAAACATAGAACACCTGAAAATAATCAAAATGAGGAAACTGGATAATCCAGTTGATGCAGAATGCAGAATTTCTATGCCGAAACCTTGTCTTTATATTTCTCATGAGGAACAGGAACACCCCATTTTAGATCTCTGGTGATGCAGCGTGGCTTTAGCCCTTCCTTCAGCCATGCATTTGTTGCTTGAATAGCATTTTGACTCCACAAACCAGCAACTGAAGTTTCATTGATGTAGTTTACCAGCTTGTCTTTCAATAGAGGAAGCTCTAAAAACAAGTGATCTGTGTCACGAATACGTGGAGTATTCTTACAAACCTACAGGGAAAGTCACAAGACAAGAAGGCAATTTATAATTCACAATTTTATGATACATTATACGCTTAAATCAATTATGCTGAGAGAGACAAACATGCCAGAGCACAGTAAGTACTGTACATGCTTACCTTGCACTTTGGGTCAATAAGTTCAGTTGGATTCAACAAGGTACTGCATGTTTCACACTGATCTCCTCGTGCTGATGCGTTGCAAACTTTGTTAGGGCATGTTCCTTCAACAAGCCTATCGGCTAAAAATTTTTGGCACGTATCGCAGTAAAGCTGCAAAGAAGGTGAAACTTATATAACAGAAACAACAAAGACAAATATACAAGTACAACACCAAGAATAAGTTATACCTGCTGCATAGTATTTTCTGTGAGCCAATTATTTTCCATCAATTTATGAAAAATTGCATGGCAGACTTCTGTCTGCTCAGGAGACGATGTCCGCCCAAACTTGTCAAATTTTATGTTAAACCACTTGTAAACTTCATTGTGGATAGCATGGTACCTACATTTTTCAGAAGGGAAAGGTTCTTATGAAGAAAGAGACTTTTTTTATTATGTAATGTAAGAGTTTTTACAAGAAATGGTTACAGCAGAGCACAACTGGAACATTTATGTGTTAAGTTACAAAACAAAGTAAATAACTACATACAGTGGATATCATTGAAATCCAATTTCTAAAGATATGGAAGATATCTAATTGATGAGATCTTAACAAAATTGCAGCATTAGACGCATTCAGCATTTCCAGATTGAACACACACAACAGAAATCACATGATCAATAATTAAGTTATCAACCAGACAGCCAGCTTCTTCATCTGATCCCAAATATAGGTCGTTTAGAACAGGGGGACAGGGGCACAGTCTTCAATGTAATGCTTTGACTTGCAAATTTTGTTAAAATATACTATTTTAAACAGGGAATGTTATGTATTATGAAGGTATATAATGAATATAGTAACATCAACCACATGTTGTAAATTTATGCTAGTTTCATTTTTATATAATTATATAATATATAATAACGGTCCAAGTTAAGAAAGTCTTTACTGCATAGAATCCGAAAACAACCTACATTGGGAATCAGAGGTAGTACTCCATAAATCAAATCATTCAATTCAACAACAGAAATCTAGGCATCAACTAGCTATTGCATCGCCAGTCCTGTTCAATGTAATTCAGGGAAAGTCTTAACCAAAATTCAACCAAAGAATCATTTTAAGCAAACAAATCAAATGATATGCAAATAGTTTATCATTTTGGCTCACATGGGGCAGGTGCAGCTCATGGCTCTTAACAGACATTGCGAGCAGTTAACAAATTCTCTTGCCATGGAGTGCAGGCAGTTGCATGCCGAATCAGGGCCGGGCAGGCATTAGGACCAAGCCACCAAGGCCTGGACTTCTATCAAGACTGATCTGTCGGACGCCTGCCCGAGCGCCGGAAATAACTAACTGAAATATGGTATGCATGCTTTTGATAGTGATAGATAAATGCTTAAACAAGCTCCTAAATTTAAGCATCTGTCAAATGATAAGTTCCATTGTAGGCTAGGACCATTGCAGAGAAACTTAAGGCTCTGACATTTGGTCTCTCTCTTTAAGAGCCCACATAAACATCTTTGCACTGTACACACCCTAAGTCCCTGCTTATTAGCTTCTCAAGTATCATGGCTGCACATTAACAGAATTTCGTTCTACTGCAGCCTCACAACACTAAAATTCTAGACCACACATGAGGAATTTCCAACTAATTTATGTCACATATAGATTTGGAAAATTCAAACACTCAGGTAGCACTGAAGCTAAACCCCAAATCAGACAGCTCGAGAGGAATTAAACAAAACCAATTTCTCAAAAAGTAGTAGGAAAGGTGATGACAAATAGAGGCGTGCTTACTTGTCGCAGATCTCCTTGGGCGTGCACTTCTCCTCCATGGCCTTCGTCTCGGTGGCGGTGCCATACTCGTCAGTCCCGCATATGTAAATAGCGTTGTAACCCCGGAGCCTGCAGTATCGCGCGAACACGTCGGCGCTGAGCACACCTGCGCACACGACCATCGAATTGAATCCCCGTCGTACGGAAAAACAGGAAACGGAGAGAAACGGATGACGAAAAAAAGTTGGGGGCCGGCGGAGGCTCACAGCCGATGATGTTCCCGAGGTGGGGGACGTTGTTGACATACGGAAGTGCGCTGGTGATAAGTATGTTGCGGCGGCCGGGAATCGGCAGCTTTGGCGGCGGCGGCGGCGGGGACGACGCCATCGGGATAGAAGGGTTTAGGGCTGACAGGATGGTTCGTTTTTTTTTTTTTTTTTGACAAAAGACAGGATGGTTCGTTGTGCGAGTCAGGGTCTTGCTCAAGCCAGACCCGTTAAACGTTCTGGCCCTCTGCCTTCGGGTCCCACCTGTCAGAAATAGCGCGAATCGTAAAGCACATCCATCCTCCGATGATTTATGCTCTGCTCTTCCACGGGCGGGCGGCACGGGCGCTAATCGTCTTCGTCTGCCGACTGCCACCGGCTCGCCGCCGCCGTCCATGGCGGCTCCGACACCTGGGCGTAATCGATGACTCCATTATTTGGTTGCCGAGCGACTCACAGCGCCTTTTGGTGCTTCGATTGCGTGTTCTGTCATGTCATCCAGTCCAGTGAACTTTGAGCATTTCAGGGCAGAGAAGATATCACCTCTGAATATCCTTTTTGAAGGAGATCAACTCTGAATATCTTGCTGGTTGCTAGTATCTGTGTGTGCGATTAATCCTGCTCTGCAGTGTCCTTCTAGTTTGAAGCATAGTCACAATGTTCCCAGATATACGGGTCGAGAAACAAAGAACGTGGTTTACCAGAGGTTTTTACATGGTCGAATAAAAAATGATCCCTTATGCTCGGAACAAAGATGACGTTTCTAGGTCGACGGTGGATGCCTTTAGATCTCATTCTTGGTTTGAAGAAAATTGGGTTGTGGTTTGATCATATCGAGCAAGGTTTTATAACTGAAACCTCAAGAGATTCAGACTCAACTTTTCGAGCGACTATTGTGTAAGTGGCGAAGCCAGGTTATGTTTATATACCTGGTGCCCGTGCACCAGGGTGCAAAAAAGTTTTGTTAATAAAGTAACTAATATTCACCACATATGAGAAGTACAATTGGTATTTTTTTTAGCGGTGCATCACCATTACTTTGATGCTAGCTTTGCTTCGAATTTTCCAGTATGCCATCAGATAGTTTCTGTGTTGCTTTTCAGATGATGGACTTCAACCTGGAACTGAAAGCATTTAATACAGAGGACTTCAAGCTTTTGATCCAGGCGTCCACAGCAAGATACTACTGCTCACTTATCCTCTTATTATGGCTCGAAGGTGACTAGTTTTTGGTACCTTCAAAAGCTGCTTAATGAACTTCACTTTAGTCTTTGTTGTTGAAAAAGGGAACAATCAAAGATAATAAACCTTTTGCCCTTTTGTGAAACTGAAACAACTATAAAAGATTCATCTCAGAGAAGTGCAGAAGAGGAGTGAACTGTAATCCTCTAAGCAAAATGGTCGTGGCCTCTAGAAAACGAGCGCATTCTGTGACGCACTGATCGACTAATGTAACCTAGCGGTAGAGTGCATGTTTTAGTGGTTAACCTTCTAAATATTATAGATTTCCTTTTTCTTTTTTCTCGAATACGCAAAAGATTTGCGCATCTTTGTATTTAAGAAGAAGAGTTTTTACACCGCGCACAGGCGCGTTTATAATAGATTTCCTTTTTCTGTTGCTGTAGGCACGTTCTGTTTTGATTCCTGGAAATACTAAGAGTTCCAAACAAAAAGATCCAAGATGGTAATGCATAAAAGGATTATTGAGAACCACATTATTGTAGCTTAACCTACAATTTAGTACCACTGTCAAGTACCATTACTTCATAATCATGGGGCACTCAGGAGATAAAGTCCATTGCACATTGGATTGAGAAGGAAAGGTACAAGCAATTAACACGCTAGCACATCATGTTGTTTGGTTCATGTCACATTACTAAAAGCTGAGCACATGTGTCCAGTGTCCCTGATCCATAGTGCCACAATGAGCACTCTGCAGCTTCACCTACAAATTAACCTTGGTGTGGGCTATCACTTTTTAATCACTACAATAACATTAATGTCCACAGGCTCTCAGAGGAATGAAAGGGAAATGCACTGAGACACTCAGAACATCACTGCATCATGTGGGGATAGGTCCGCGTCCAAAAATCATGTTCATGATTGAAATTATGGCTCCAGACTCTAGACAAGCATGATTAGTGGGTTAATCTTGATCTGACTATTAACAACTAGCACTGACATCGTGATATCCAGAATTTCTGACCTCCATATATATGTTTCCAACAGCCAATTCATACATCATCATTAGCTCAATAGGTGGTAATAATTCAAGTGTATTATTCTTATTCATGGCTAATTTTATCAGCTCCATTTGGGGTTGAAATGCAACTACAAATTTCGTTTCACTGAATATACAGTCATCATCTTTGTTTCGTATGTTATGCCTTTGCGATATGCCCACCAAAGGAGTCATCCTGGTGTGCGTTAGCACCGCAAACCTAGTGCTACCTTTTATAAAAAAACAAAGTGATCGCAGTGGGAAAAGATTGTTGCTGTTTTCCTCGGAAGCTCCTACTACATCTACTATGTTGATCAGACTAGTCAGAAGCTCCAGTTTCTATGTAGATTACAGATTGTGATACAGTTATACAATTTAGATGCTTAGTTTTTTTGTTGAATTCAGAAAAAAAATAGTTGAAGTGGTTTGCCAGCTGCCACAGCATTGTCAACTCCGTCGAGTAATCAAAGATTTCTTGTTCAGGTTGGTCATTTGTTGGTTTTTGTACCACACACTAGTAGCTACAACCATCAGTTTTATTAGTTAGAGAGTTTGATCACACATTGGCGTGCAGTCCTAGAACAATCTACTTTGATTGTTAGAGAGTTTGACCACACACTAGTACAACCATGATCAGTTTTTAAAATCTTTATTAACTCAAAACTAACTTATTTCATATTCATATTGTTTTTCAGATAGCTTGTGGAGATGCTTGGCACATCATATGGACAAGCCAATTCAAGTACTTGCGGGATCATGAATTCTATTATTTGTTTATTTTAGACTCCGTAGAGATGAAATCTTAGCTCAGACACACTTGTTAGTTTCTGTGAATTGATTGTCCTCAAACATATGTGACAATAGTAGACATGCTAATAAATGATTGGTGTATTATGAGATGTTCTGCATGTAATGCAGTGATAATTTCACACTAATTTGTGATGTTATTTTTCGTCACTATGGTTTGGATCTGGGTATGGACTAGGTATAACAAATGGACAACTAATCCATGACGAACTCAATGTCAATCGACGGTTCCGGTCAATCCAGCAAATGTATGACGTGAGAATACATGACTAATTTTTCGATTGTCATAGCAAATTAACTATAACGTATTTTTGACTGTTTATGACCAAAGTGATCGTCATATAAAGTATCATTCCTTGTAGTGTATACAATCCACTAACTAACACAGGATACTAGAAGAAAGAAAAAAGCACAAGAAAATATCCACAGTTCCACACGTGCGTTTCTAAGACCCAAAGATTGATTTGCATAGATCTTATCCAGAGATTTCCCGATAATTTGATTATTGAGTAAATTTAAAGCAACTACTACTACTACTATCCGGTCTTCTAAACATGTTTTAACAAGAAAATATGCTCATAGGCTACTAACTAGGAGATTAACTAAAAGAATATGTAATGCAGAAGTTATTGGAATTTGGTGCTCATAAGCTACTAACTAGGGGATTAACTCAAAGACTATGTAATGCAGAAGTTATTGAAATTAGGAAAAGGTCACAGACCCAAGATCAAGTCCAAGCGTTCTGAACAGCAAGAATAGATTGATTTCTCCAGACTTCATCTATGATTTCCAAATTATTTTGACTTCCATGAGTGAGCTAGTTACTAACTTTATCTTGAAAAAAAAATAGTTTCTCAGAAGAGGCAGTTTTAAATCATTTTACCAAACCTACTCCTTATGCAGAAGACGTGTTCATGAGCGCTCTCAAGAAAAAAGATATAGCTTCCAAACCATATTGAGTATACTTTTCGGCAAGGTTTTAAATCTCCGGCTAAGAGCATGTAGCGGATAACCTCTAAAACATCAATAGCAGAGGCTAAATGGGAACATAACACTAGTAGAAAAAATGACTTTCGGTACGCAAATTTAGTCTTGATAGTGTTAAAGTTCGGGACTAAAGGGAGCATGATTGCTGGCACGGGAAATGAAAATTCTTTAATCCCGGTTCATAATATGAACCGGGACTAAAAGTCATCCTATCAACCGGGACTAAGGCCCTCCAACCTTTAGTCCCGGTTCACAATACCAACAGGAGGTGGTCTTTCAGTCTCAATTGGTGTTACCAACCCAGACTAAAGGGTCTTCCATTCGAAAGGTCCCCTACGGGTAAATTCAAAAGGAGTGTGCCTACGACTGTGTCCCATGTGAGTTGGTAAGGAATCTATGTACGACGCAAAGGGTCTCCAAGATTTTATTTATTTTTTCATTTTGAAGATGGGCTCTAGTCCCCATTGTGTGACTCGGGCCTAAAGACCGGAGATTTAAAACCTTACTTTACAGACCACCTATATATACTCACAATCTCAGAAATTATTTTAACAGCAAAATGTATATGGGCATGACCTGGCTCCCTTCAGAAACAAAATATGTGCACTGATAAGTTAGATTAATAAGAGTAGATCACACAGAAGGGGTAGGTTAGAATTAGATTTATTGGAATACTGGCTCCACTTTTTTGCAAAGAGTTTTTTAGTGTCCTGAAAGCGCCAGTTTCTTTTTTATACGAGAAGCAAAGCCTCCTCTCCTTAACTTAAAAGACTTTATGCCCCCAAATCCACGGTGCTTCTCTCCTGTGTGCCATTTGGAACCTTGGAGTTCATGCTCATCCAATCCAATGAGTAATTCTGTGGCGAAGCCGACGACAAAGGGAAGGCTCCTTCCCTCGTCAACATCAGCAATGGGGCGTTACACGCTTCAGTGTGCATCAATATATCTATGGTTGCTCCTCAATGACGGTTACGATGATGCGGCGCACGTACAGCTCCTTTTGCGTTCTGATCAGGTGCAATGTAAGCAGTGTACCTTAGAAGCAGAGACCCTTTTCTGCTCGATCAGCAGCTAATCCCTTAGCTAACAATATCCATTGCCCAATCCACGTTGCATTTAACACATTGTCCTGTCGCCCTGTGTGTTCACAAAGAAGATTGGTCATCTTTCGATTACATGTCCGGTTTTTAACTGCTCGATACCTTTTTTTGAAATATCTAACCAGGACACTTAGTTCGGTGTGATGCCACACTTCACCAACCTACTCCTTATCGTCTGGAATAAGATAGCAGTAAAAGACGATGAAAACTGAAGGTTGCGGGAAGACATTGTGAGGGCGATGTCATCCACATATAACAACAACAAAGGTACAATGTGTCTCTGTGCCCCGACGATAGATAAAAAATAGCATGCTTAAAATAACGTGCAAATATATCAAGAATTCAAGATGTCTTGTCCCAACAGCTAGCTCACTTGCTTGCTTGGAGCAAATGTTTGTTTGCAGCGCAACACGGTTCCAACCAAGAAAAGGTCGCCGAAATTTGCGTCGCTCTCATGCCAGGTCGGTCTGTGTGCTCTGCTCTACAAGGGAGGTGACTATGGGACACGGCTCCATTTGTCACCTTGCCGCGGCCGCGGCCGGGGCCGTGTCTTCTCTTCAACAGCACTCATCCCGCCTCCACTCCACGGTCAATTTCCTCACGTAAGCCAAGTAAGGGACACTGGGGTGATCCTGAAGAAACCTGCAGCGCCATATAATCCCAACCACACCGCCTCGTTTGGGGTGTGCAGTTCTGCATCCTCTCCAAATTAGGTGAGAAGTGAGAACAGAAGAAAGTGCCAGTGCTATAGCGGCTAGAGGTGTAGCTATAGCTTGTGCCTGAGTCTTGGATAGCTAGCATTGCCGGAGAGAAAGAGATGGGTAGCTTGGGAGAGGTTGATCATGGCAAGGAGATGTTCCATGGCCATGGCCATTCTGATCCTGTCGTCGAAGAGCTCAACCGTCTGCAGAATCTCCTCAGAGGTTTGTTTGCACCATCATCATCGTTGCTAGTCTTGAACCCGTGTCTCAGTAAGCTACACTTGATTTTTTTTTTTCATATAAGAAACGCTGATGATGGTGCATTGGCAATTCGAACCATGGATAAGTTACGATGATTATTCCGATTACTATGGCCTAAAATGCAAGTGATGCAGTAGACAGTAGTGCAACTATATATATACACACGTTGAATTTTGCATGCTTCACCTCTTATTGTTAGTTTCAGCTATCGATTTGCGAGCACCAAATAAACTCATGTTCTAGTTTGTGACCAAGATCAGAGCACCCAGCTGAGGCCGAGGCGAGGAAGAACATATGAAGCATGCAGATCTTTTCTTTTATATGGCAATTTGCATTGATACAGTTATGACAAGTCTTATAGTTTGGTTAGAGTCTGGGAAGAAGGCTTTCACCTCTGTGAAAAATGCTAATTAAAACAAGCAGTGCACAATTTTAACTTTTTAACTAAGGTTGTACTATGTCTTTGTCATGGGAAAATATATATACGAGTTTACCTATAGCTGGTTGACAATCTCGATCAAAATGCCTGATGCATCTTGATGAACGAACTCGCTTAATTATTCAGGGAAAAGACTAGGTGTGTTATTAAAAATATCATATGCCATGCCAATTCACTTAAATTGATCTTCCGAAACCGGAATACCCGAGGGCTTGTCTAGTATCGAGTTTTTCTGACCTATAGGGCGTGCCGAATGCTGAAAACAAATTTGGAATACGATGCTTAATAAATATTAACTATTATATATGTTTCAGTGCAACAATGAATTGTACTCTAGAAGCATTATCACTTTATTCACACACAAAAAAGGTTTATCTTTCATGTTTGTAGATGTACTAATCAACTTTAATCAGATGAAACTACCTTTTCTACTGTACAGAAGGAGACACAGAGTGGTACAAGTAACCGCATTCCTATAGCGCTGTAGGTAGGTGGAGAGATTTGCTCAGATTCTAAGTAACAGGTGTGACAAAACCTTGGAAAATTTCAGTGCATTTGTGGTTGGTAGGACGTCAAGGAATTGAACGGAGAATAAGCATGCATAGTTGGTAGGGTGTCTTAGCAGTTTAGCACCCATTTTAATTGTCCCTTTCTTTCTATTAAACCTGACCGGCCCGAACCATAGTATGTAGCTCAGTTATCATCATAGTTATCATCACGAGCTGAGGACAGACTTTGTGTACAGGTCCCTGGTTTTGTGACCTACTGTCTGAGTTACACACAGCTGGTTCATAGTGCAAATAATTTTAGAAGTTTTTGAACTGCTACCGATCGAGTTTAACCTGGCCTTTTTACAACGGTGGATTCACCCTTCTTTTCTTAACTATTGTGTACTGCAAGAATCAACCATCATCTCTAACTTTAGTACCTTTTTAGCCGTACTCTGGCACTTAATAATCCCAGAAAATCCTTCTCCAAATCTTTAGTTGTGACATGTATCATTCAACCACTTCACTTTCATCAGATTACTTTTCAGTCACTCTGAAAGGATGGTGAAAGAAATTTCGTGGACCTTAGACTGGAGATTTTTCTAAAAACTATTTATAGAAATACCAAAAGTGTCTGTCATGTCAATATTTGAACCTAATGTTTGGTGTTTCATGCAGAAAAGGAAAGGGAGTTAGGACATGCATACAGTGAAATCAAAGGCTTGAAGGTGACGGAAGCTCTGAAGGACAAGGCTATTGCTGAGGTAATTTTTCTCAAAAGTAGCTTCTAGCTTGAGTTTATTTCCTTTGAAAAGGGTAAGCGTAACTCCAATCATTTGTTAAAAGAGACTGGTAGTATATCTAAGCAAACTCTATAGTCTGAGTAGAACGTGTCATTCTTATTCGACAGGTGGTACCTCCCATCTCGACTACCAGAACCACCAATAGAGTTTGCTTGAATCCAGGGGCGGAGCCACCTTGTTGGCCGTGGGTGCCCAGGCACCCACAAAATTTTAAAAAATTCACTTTTAAAAACAGTTTTTCACCATTATTTCATATTAAATTTTTATATCTATAAGAGCAAGGCACCCCCCCACACACACACACTACTTTGCTCTTAGCTTCGCCTTGAATCCTTTGTTAAATTTCTTGAATCTTTTTTTGCATTGCGTTGCATGTTAACTGTGACTTCAAATAAAGACGCCTCATTGTTAAACTACTAATGTTACTTCGTTTCTATAGCTGAGCAAGGAATTGAAGAAACAGGACGAGAAGATGAGAAGCTTAGAGAAACAACTTGAGCAGAAGGTCAATTATCTCCATCAGTCTGGGTTTTAATGTCCTTTTAGATCTTACTATATACCATTATCATAACAAATATATTTGATTTGGCAGAATTTAGAAGTGAAAAGACTAAACAGTGAGCGCAAAAGAGGCATTGTCCGCACAATTACGCCAAGAGAGGCAACAATTAGAAGGATCCACTCTTCCCAAAAAGATGAGGAATCGGTTCCATTCGACGCCATCTTAGCACCCTTGGAGTCAGACATAAGAAAATATAGACATGAGGTAGGCTAACACACAATTTTACCATTTTTTTAGAAAGGTGGCAAAAGCTTTGTCGAACTTTTATTAGACGGATAAAAGGAAAAGCACATTTTCACCATCAAAGCCACAAAATAAACTTATATATAGTTTACTTGATCGTTTTTGTGTGTGGATGCTTTTCCAGATCGCAGTTGCTCCAAGATGACAAGAAGGCACTAGAACGACATCTAAAGTTGAAGGAGGTGGCACTTGTTGAAGCGGGCAATATTTTATGCGCAAATAGCGCTTGAGAGGGCACTAATAGTAGAGGATGTTCAGAATCAGAACATTGAACTGAAGAAACAGATGGAGATATACCATGTATCTACATTACCCGACCTTTCAAGTGTTTATTTTTTCAACATTGTGGAGCTAATTAGTTTTCTTGTAATGTGTATGCAGGAAGAGAATAAATTATTAGAGAAGGCTAACAGACAGAAGGTGCTAGAGGTTGAAAAGCTCACACATACCATTAGTGAACTTGAGGAGTCCATTCTTGCAACCGGCGAGGTTTCCAATGCAAAGCACTTCTATCGAATCAAGCTACCAAGTTGAATGTACATGCGAAACCTATGGTCAAGTGATTCAGATGTTGTATTCAACCAATTTCTTAGTTGTTTATAAGATGTTTAAAATTTTAGGAGGAAAAGAGGACCCTTGAGAGAGAGCTAGCTCGAGCCAAGGTTTATGTCAATCGTGTCGCATCGACAACAAAAGAAATGAATGGAAAGATGACTCGACAAGCTGATGCCGGTCAAGAGATGGCTAGAAGAACGGAGGCTCCCCAGTGCCGTCTTGAGTCATATATGAAATAATGACCATTGGACTGATGTTGTTACAAATATTTTACATGGTGAACTTACAAATTAACAATCATGCAGGGGAGAGATACAACGACTGCGTGACAAAATAACAATAGCAGAGAAGTCTTCAAAGATTGAAGCCCAGCTTAATGTAAGCAAGCTAGTGTTTCCATATAAAGTAACTATTTCAAGTAATTTACATAAAACCAAATCTTAAAGTATATTTTTTTCTTTATTTGGTTTGTTTCCTAGGACAAACTCAAAAGGAGGCTTAAGTCACTCGAAGATGACATGAGAAATGAAAAATCCAACTTATCTACAAAGGAAATTAACAAACAAGCCACTCCTAGAAGATCAACGTCTCAACCAAAGCAACACAAAACAACGAGAGTGTTGCCTCAACCATATTCACATGAAGCCATTGATAGGAGAAGGCCTATATCTCAGCCAAGGGCATCAGTGGCAGGGAAAGTATTGAAGCAACCTAATTCAGAAACCAAACCTATAGAGAAAATTAGAGTTGTGAACCGATCTGATAGCCCTAGAGCGAGAACAATTTCTAATAAAGGCGAGTGTCCCGTGAAAAATCAACTATGGGCATCAAAAGGCAAAATGGATGTCGTTGCGGGAAAGAGAACAAAGTACAAAACCCAAATTCCAAGACACGTTTGAATGTTTCACATTCAGGGGGCATGCAGACACAAAAGTGTTTGATGGAAATGATGAATATGGAATTCAAAGCAATGAGCATCATGAAGCCATGGAGAATGAGAGAAACGAGGATAGCTCAGTGATGAAAGTAGCCCTTAGGACAACAATGCAAGTTGGGGTGTTGGGGTTTTACTTTTGCATGAGGACACATAATGGAAGGGCAAACGCGACATAATTATGTACAGGTAAACGTTCTAAATTCACCATCGTACGCTTGGTACTTCTTGGATAATTTATTTGCTAGTTGTCTTTGAAGATAATGCTTCCAATCATTTGCATAAACCTTATGACCCCTAAAATATTTTTCTAAAATTATTTTCTTTATTTTTGTCATACAGATGCAACACGACTTGTTTGAAAGGGAGTGTGCACCCATCTACAGCTAATTTATTTTGTCTGGGTGATTGCTTGAACAACAACACCAACTGTGGTGTCATCATATTGTCTTGTTTATTATCTGTTCTCTTGAGTACACATAAGCTATACCTCAAAGTTTATAAATGTAATTTCGCGTGGCTATTGAAAGAAAGAAATCATTTTGTGCTCTTTTTGAGGAATTGGTTATTTTATCAAATAAAAGGTGATGCTAATGTAATGGAAGCAGAAGAAAAAGAAGTGAAGGTTGGGAATCAATAAAACCATGGATGTCGTTGTTTCCCGTTATATACTACCTTTGAGTTTCATTTAATACAAAGCTACACAAATCCAAATGTATAAGAGTTATCCGCATTTGTTATGCGAATGATGTAAGTAAATAACAATCTAAAGTGTCGCAATATAATTTTTTTTTTTTTATTCAATTGTTGCATGGTTAAGAAATCAAGAATTGTTTTTCTATAATGTTCCTTTTTTTATTTAAGGATAAAAAAGAGTTGAATTAAGTTTTGTAGGGTTCTATAAAATTTATAGGCTTGTCATGATGTATATCCATCATTTGGCATGCCAAAATTTTTCCATCCATATTTGGATTGCTTAAATGTTTGAACTAAGCAAAACAATCATTCTTTGAAAAGGAGCCTCCCTTTCTCTCACCTAATTTGACAATTATGGGACCGTCGTTATTATGGATGTTTTTATAGATCATTTTTTTTAAAAAAAATGGACTAGTCCCAAACACCTCACAAAAAAGTTCCTTTTTCTGCATTTGCATTTGCTCCACCCGGAGGTCCAAGGCAAATTCATTGCTGACACGACGTCTTGGTCCCGAGCATATGGAGTGTGTGCGATGACTTTCCTAGCAAAAGGACATTTCGGACGTAACTTCCCTTGATTGGTCTTGACAGATTGGCAACGAGGGGACGAGGTGTAACAAATTACAAACGTGGGAGTCTGCCTTTAAGTTGAAATTGTTTTCTTTGTAATCACAATCGCGTGAGTTGTTGTCGGTTGGGCTTCGCTAACCGCGGATTGCCGTTCCCAGTTTGTTTCTGCTTAATAAAAAACACGCTGCGTGATTGAAAAAAAAAATCGCCCAAGAACCGTTATAGCGCGATGAGCCTTGACGCTCTTGGGCTCATGGCCCAAGCATGACACGCATACTCTCACTAGCCCACATATGGTCGCTCCTACGGGGTCTAGTCTGTTCGGCCTATGTAGTTGGCCCATATACACGGCTCTCTCGAGGCTCCGTTTGCTTCTCTCGCTCTCCCATGGCGGCTGCGACGGCGGCTGGGGCAGCCGCCGCGGCCGCCGCCGTATCCCTGATCGCCTGCTACCTCCTTTTCCACAAGAGTAGACCCAACCTCCCCTGGGTCCCAACGGTTGGGTTCTCCCGCGCGAGCGGCAGGCGGGCGCGACGGAGGGGTCTCGTGGAGGCCATCGGCAACACACCTCTCATTCGCATCAACAGTCTCTCCGACGCCACAGGATGCGAGGTACGCGCGTGGAATCTTACTTGCGTTGCTCCGTTTTGATGTTTTGAGTAAAGTTTGGAGGTAGTGAATTGCTGTTTTGAGTAAAGTTTGGAGGTAGTTAATTGCTGTTTTGAGTAAAGTTTGGAGGTACTGAATTGTATCGCTCTCCCTTCGGTTGCAGATTCTGGGGAAGGCTGAGTTCCTGAACCCGGGTGGCAGCGTCAAGGACCGCGTGGCGGTTAAGATCATCGAGGAGGTAATTCTGCCATCCTGTATAGGTAGGATATGGTTATTATGTGGGTGGGTAACAAACAACTGCATAATAGAGATTGTGGTGAGAAGTTGCAGATCTGGATTGTTGGTACTTGGGGTACTTTGAGCATTTAGATATTTGCTGAAAGATTGATTTGATCCTTTTCGTTTCTGGAGCAAGCAGCCCACACATCGCACAACCTGATATGCCCAACTCAAAATGTTCCACTAAGCATAACTATTTCCTATTTAACAGTTTATAAGTTTATCGAGTCATGAAATCCTTGCGATATAGTATTCTCTTTGTCCTGTATGTTATTATTTATCCTTTACCTTCATTTACAGTAGAGCTGTTATCATTCCCAGGCTCTAGAATCTGGAGATCTCGTATATGGTGGTACCGTAACTGAAGGGAGCGCTGGAAGCACAGCTATTAGCTTGGCTACTGTTGCTCCTGCCTATGGTTGTAGGTGTCATGTTGTAATCCCCGATGATGCTGCCATTGAAAAGGTAGAAATTTATAACCTGTCCAATAATTTGTTTTGCTTCCTACAGCATTCTATCTTGTAGCATCTGGAACTGCATTTATAATGACTAACTGGTGTGCTGAATTGTGCTAGATGCTTTACTTGATTATTTCTGCTACGACTGTAACATACTATTTACTGTAGTTCCATGTAATGTTATTCAACTTAGCAGCTAGAAGTCCTTTTCTCTGTTGCTTTTCTCCTGTATATGTAATATACTTGAAATAATATTGTTTTTCCAGTCTCAAATAATTGAGGCGCTTGGAGCTACTGTTGAACGAGTGCGCCCTGTTTCAATAACTCACAGAGACCATTTTGTCAACATTGCCAGAAGAAGGGCTTTAGAAGCAAACAAATTAGCAGCAGCACAGAGAGAATCAAACAAGAAACAAACTAATTGTTTAGCACACGACGGTTCTGAGATGATGGATGACAAATTAACAGCTATGCAGAGAGAGTCAAGCAAGATGCAGAATAATGATCCAGCACATGCCAGTACTGAAATTCCACACCGTGGGAAATGTGATGTGAATTCTGATTCGAAGGGAGGTTTTTTGCTGACCAGTTTGAGAATATGGCAAACTATCGAGCACATTATGAATGGACTGGTCCTGAGATATGGAAACAGACTAAAGGGAACCTGCATGCCTTTGTTGCAGCAGCTGGTACTGGTGGTACAATTGCTGGAGTCTCACGATATCTTAAGGTTAGATGCTTATTAATTTTTTTTTTTGTTTCACATATTTTATCCTAAATAAACATCTTTTATGACTATTGTGCCCCTTATTTATTTAAAAAAACAGGAGCATCAAATGCTTTTTAATGGACCCTCCTGGTTCAGGTCTGTTCAATAAGGTTACCAGAGGGGTGATGTACACAAAAAGAGGAGGCCGAGGGAAAACGGCTTAAAAACCCTTTCGATACTATTACTGAAGGAATAGGAATCAATAGGGTCACTAAAAATTTCATGATGGCAGAACTGGATGGAGCTTATCGAGGATCAGATAGGGAAGCTGTTGAAATGTCAAGGTACATGGTTACAGGGTGAAGTTTTTTTATTGTTATTTAGAAGTTGTGATTTGATCTGTAATAACAATAAGCTTAAATAAGTTAGCCCAGCATCACAATATTTGTTCAGTGCAGTATAATCTGTTGACTGACATTATTAGACTAAGAACATATTTTCCCTTCTTTTATTGCATTCCACTTCTCTTCACTTTTTGCATTATGCCTTTATCTTGGCACAACAATGTTATTTGGTCTTGTGCTGCTTCCCTTAAAGTGGAATTCCTCTTGATATTAGTTTTGGACTTTTGAGTTCTCATCATGTCTTATGCAGCACATCCAACTTCAATGGAAGCCTTAATCAACAGTTGGACTAAGCAATTTTAGAAACATAATCAGTGTTATCCGTGATCTCATATTTAAGATATTTTGAGCAACTAAGGAAAAATCATATAGTTAGCGGATAGTGGTCTAGTACTTCATTTACAAAATTGTAAGAAAAAAATCCAGATTAACTGACCTCAATTTATTTGGAACATTACTTAGGTTCTTGCTGAGAAATGATGGACTATTTGTTGGGAGTTCTTCAGCCATGAATTGTGTTGGCGCTGTAAGAGTTGCTCAAGATTTGGGTCCAGGGCATACAATTGTGACAATTCTTTGCGACAGTGGGATGAGGCATCTAAGCAAGTTCTGCAACGAGCAGTATTTGGCTGAGCATGGATTGACACCAACAGCTACTGGTCTGGAATTTCTTGATAAATGAGAAAAATTCACAGGGAATTTGCAATTTCAGTGAAGTTGGCATGCCCCCTGTGACTGCGACACAGGGTGAACGCGAATAGGTCAGCTTGAAAATATGCCATACAGTTAGTGAACCCTAATGGATGAAGCATTGATGTATGCTAAGTACTAATTGTAGTCTAGTAGGCATTGCCATTAGATAGGATTGTGAAACCCAGTGTTTTGGTTCTTGTTATTTTGATACATATATATCTATAGAGGTGTTACCAGGTAGAATGCTGCACTGAGCATCTTGGCTTCAAACAACTGGAATATATCATTTTTTTGTTACAAATGTTCTAGAACAATTCACCCGTTTTGATCTTTTGCGTTGTACATCGGCCATGACATCGCTCTGCTTATACACTCTGGTTTATGTTGGTCTGTTCTTTTTTTTTTTTTTTTTTTTCCCTTGCTTCGTGTTCCTGGATGACATTAGATTCAGCTGATCAAAGATCCAGCCCAGCATATCCCTGCTTCCATATCGGTCTGCTGATCAAGTTTTGCTTTGCTTGTCAATATCTAGTGGCTAAACATTTGGTAAAAACACCGTCTCTTGCTTCTATGCATGCATGTACTAGCATCCTGACGTTGATGTCAAATGATAGTTGCCACTTTCTCAATAAACGGAGTTCAAAATATTGTTGCTCTCTGAGATTCGGAGAAACTGAAGGAACAAGGAACCAATTGAGCATCTTCTACCTGCAGAAAACAATGGGTATCGGAGAACACAAGCAGCTTACACGGAAAAAATAATCCTATGTACGCACTATGGTAACCACTTTACACAGTTACTAGCTCTGATGCCGCCTTCGACTCCAGCCAGTGCTTGGCAGCAACGCTCGTCGTCAAGAACCAACCTGCCTTGTCGGGTGCCTCGTGGAACGGCGCGTCGAGCTCCTTCAGATGCACCTCGAACATGGCAGCCAGCCCTCCGTCCGAGTACGTGTTCTTCCCCTGCCCCGTGTGGATTCCAAGCAACGGCGGTAGCCCTTCGTTGCCGGTCTGTAGCGACGTATACAGATCGTTCATCCAGACGTGCAACGTGGTCAGTGCCGCGCCGACGGAGAGGCCCCTGAGGTGCAGCGACCACTGCGTTTGGGTCCTCGTCTGGATGTTGGTGTAGATGCCGAGCTGCTGTGCGGCGTCCAGGAGAGCGCAGGCTTTGTCCATCTGATTCAGGTTCACGCACAGATCCATCAGGCAGTTGCAGTAAGGCATCTTCACCACGCCGCGGGAGCTGCTCAGCAGTTCACTGGCTGCTTCCCTGAAAGATTCAGGGAGGAGCTCCTGTCCACCAGGAGCTTCACTACGGCACCAAGCTGGACATTGCTTCTCTCAATGCAGCTGATCACCTTGCCCAGTTCTTCTGCTGGTGTGTTTGCCGCCACGCTGAGAAGGCAGCCACAGAATCTGTCATCAGGGGTGATACCGAGGTCCTGGAGCATGCCAAATGACCTGACCACATCGTCAATGCGCCCCCGCCTTGCCATAGCATCGGATGAGTGAGGTCAGGACAAAGATATTTGGCTTGAAGCCGGCCTCCACCATTTCATTCAGTATGCCCTCTGCACCTAGGACATTGGCGGTGGATGAATACAGCGTCACCATTGATGAGTAGCTCCAGCTGTCAGGCTTTTGAACAGGCATCCATGGACGCCTTCATGTCTCTGAAGATCTCCTCAGCCTCGTCGACATAGCCAATGTCGGCACACATGGCCAGAAGCATGTTGTACAGCATCACGTCGATGTCCATTGCCTCATCTTTCATCAGTCGGTACACGGCCATGGCATCCTCGCCATAGCGTGCCCTGGAGTATGCATGCAGGAGACAGCAATAGGTCGCCCTGCTGGGCTGCACCTGCTGGTCAACCATCTCCCTGTGGATGGTCTTCACCACCCAAGGTCGCAATGCGCGGCCCATGGCATCCAACATTGTGTTGTACACGACCAGGTTTGGCTTCACGCCAGTTGCCTTCATTTCCTCAAACACGTTGAGTGCACCGTCGAAGTTGCCACTGGTTGAATGTACCTTGATCACCGTAGAGCAGATCACAGGGTCCAGCTGCCATTTCTCCGAGCGAGCGCGATCGTACAAGCGGAGAGCCGCCTCGGAGTTCCCAGCGCGGCCGTACGCGTCGATCACCGCAGAGTATGTGAGCATGTCCGGCGAGCACCCGAACTCCGGCATCTTGTCGAACCACTCGACGGCCTTGCTGTGCAGGCCGCAGGCGCGCGCGCAGCTGATGACGGTCGAGAAGGTGGCGTTGTCGGGCTGCACGCCGTCCCGCAGCATCTCGGCCCATAGCGCCTCGGTCTCGCTCCAGCGCCGCTTCTTGCGCAGCAGCTTGAGCACAACGTTGTAGAGGATGACCTTCTTCCGGACCTTGGCGTTCCCCAGGAACCAGCGGAGAGCGAGCACGGCGGTCTCCGGCTTGGTGGCGGCAGCCGTGTTAAGCACGATGACGGCGTCCTGCTCGGAGGGAGGCTCGGGGAAGGCGGCGTGAAGCGCGGCGTCTACGGCAGCCTCGGCCGGCTCGCACGCGCCGAGCGCCGCGGCGGCGGAGGCGAGACGCGCGCGGCGGCCAGACCCGGAACGCGCGCGTGCGGCGTCGGCGGCGCGCGGGCTGTTGGGGCTGACCCAGAGGAACCTCGTGGTGTTGCTGCTGGGCTTTGTGCCATTTGGGCTGGAATCAGATGGATGCGCCGGGTCTTGAGGTTGGGGAGGCGTGTCCTGGACGGAGACGTGAGCAGCGACAGGGTAGGAGGGATTCTTAGGGTTGAAGGAGGCCGAGATTGGCCGGTGAGGCCATGAGGGCAGTAGGGAGGACGGCGAGCGGCACAGAGGCAGGGAAGCCATGGAGTGGATTGGGATGGGAGAGGCCGGGAGCGTGACAAACAAGTGACGACGCAGCGGCGCCTCGTTCTGTCCGTCAGTTCATGGGACCCACATGTCAGCTTGCGTTCCCGCCGCTCTGCTGCCCCCTCGAGTCCAGCCAGACGGACTCGCAGCTGGAGCCCGATTAAATTCGTAATGCCCATCCACGAACCGGCGATGCCGCCAACCCATCCCCGAGTCCCCGACTCCCAACAGCACCGCCGAGCGCTTGCCTCTCGGCGCTTAATCGCGCCACGAGCTCCCGTCCTGTCTGGTTCGGTGGTTCCACCGCCGTGGCGGCGAGATCATCGATCACTTCGGCGCAATCGCGCATGGCCCTACCCCTCGCTTGCGGTGCGATGCGGCCGCCACTCCGTGCTGCTGAGCGCACCGCCGCCGGAGGGAGGTGGACGGCGCTTCGCGGGATCTAGATGATGGGTGGGTTTCAATCTGGCGGCGAATGTAGCCGTACTATCAGCTTGCTCGACGGCGCGCGCCAGGTGTTCGACGAAGCGCTGCGCTTGCTTCTCCCGAACATCGATCGTGTCCTAGAGTCTCGCAGTGCTCCTTACTGGCCTACCCAGAATCCCGGAGTGGCGGGTAGGTGTTTTGGCGAGCTCTGATGATGCTGTGATCAAATTCAGCATAAGGTTATTTCGAGCACACGATGCTCCACGCAGGTAATTTTTTTTTTTTTTTTTTGAGATTACACAGTAGACTCAATCCTCCCCTTTTTGTGGGGGTATAATGCAATGATGTGGGGACTCTTAACCGATTATTATTCAACAATTCGAACTGCGATTAATTAAACAAAATATTGAGATAGTATGCTTATTTCGGAATGCAATAGAAGTTATGTTTTAAATTCATGAACAACTAGCTCTTTCATTTATTGCCTTGTGCCCTTTGTTTTCCTAAGTTTGGGTGCAAACCAAGCACTGTCGGAACATTTAGTTGACAACGGTTGCACCCCTGGATGATTATTTGACATTGTAATTTGTAAATAGTTGTTGTTCCACTTGTTTTGCTGATTGCTGAGGTTCTTTCAAATTGGTTCATCTACAGGTTATGACTCCTAATATTTGTCTGTAGGTTCATCGAAAAATCTATGATAATTATATTTTCTGGTTAATGGAAACACGAAACATTTACTTATTTTTTTTTCACGCCTGTAATTTGTGGTGCCTTCCATCTTGAATTTTTTTTTTTCTATTTTAGATTTAAGCACATCATCCACCCACATATTGTGAATTGTGATATGACATTGCAGCGACAAGTGGCGACCTGACATTGCTGAACCTGTTAATCTTGTTCTGTCATACTGTAGCATTGCTGGATAGCAACTTTAGTGGATTATAAGTACCAATCAACTACTGAAATTCTTGCGACAGGCTCCACCTTGAAGTTAGAGTATGTCACTACCATTCAACCTGCTAGTTGACCAGCTGTGCTGACTTTTTCATTAGAGATCGATCTTGTATATTGTAACAACAATTTAGATACAGTGCACTGGTTTGTAATAACATGTAAAGAAAACTAAGAAGCCTAAAAGGGGCATTGTGGTTACCTTGGATTTCTTTAGTTCATTTGATTTGGATCTTTGAGTACTATCAGCAGGTGCGTATATTTCTGCTGCTAACTAACCTATTATATACATCATATAGCATGATTCAACTGTGACCCTTCTTGTCATGCTCGGCCACTTCTATGATTGAACTTCTCACACCTAAATAAATTATTAAAGAAAGAAAGCAAAAAAAAAGTAAACCTGAATGTTTATACGAACTTCTTGCAAACATCATATTGTAGATTATCTCAGAAACATGTTATCTGACGATTTATTTTGATTAGTTTTTATGTTCATTCTAATAGGCTCGATATGCTTGAAGGAACAAAATGTAGTAAGATTGAAATGCTTAGTACACTGTAGCCAGCCATATTGAGCCAGACATTCTTTATTTTCTTCTGAAGTGTTTGCAATGTGCACTATTATGTAATAACTCAAACCAATCATATAGGTGGTCCACCAGTAGCTTCATTGCTCAAACACTATTTGATTTTCACCAGTGCTACAGAACCACAAGCAAGAGTCATGAAACGATTTGTACAATGAGTAGGGATAAGTAAGATGGGAAAAGGGGAAGCGATGAGTGGAACATGCTACTCTTGTTTATTGGCCCAGTTCTGATGATTTCCTTCAATGATGTTCGGCATCCCAAGGAGCTACAGTTGGGAAACTTTGTTCAATTGCGTATTTCAGTTTCCATGTGCTTAACAGTTTTTCTTGCATTGCTACTTGAGGAATGCAGCTAAATGATGGAAAACAACACCTGCTTGAATCTGGAAGTCTGTATCAGTATGTGGTCAGCATCCCACAAATGGATTTCCGCAGGAATTTTCTCCCAGATCATGGTGATGCTTTTCTTTGGTGCACTTTTGGAACATAGAAATCATGGTTGGTGAGAGTATGATGTTTCTTTATTTCTTGGAACCTAGAATGATATATATTGCTTGGATTTTCTTGAACTGCTTTGTATCTTCTTTGGAAAAATCATATTTGCATCACTTGGATTTTTGCATATTAAATACCTTCCAAATCAACTCTTCAGAAGAAAATATAGTATGTTAAGAGCTGAAGTTGCATATTAAATACCTTCCATATCAAACCAATCAGTATGTTAAGAGCTGAAGTTGCATTATTGTGTATGCAATCTTGAAATTTAGTCACTTCAGTCACATCCATGCATGAACTCATGTTTATCATGGATATTGATTGCATCAAAGAGTGGAAACATCATCACATGCTCTGTACATCTTTAACTGGTCTCCTGGAGAATGTCAGCTCATTCAGTCAGTGAAGTCCCCTTTTTCTTTCTTACATTGGTGACAATAACCTGACTTCGTAGCAGTATGGTAAATGAAACATTCAATCATGTTCCCAATAATGTGTGCCATGATCATCCCCAATCTTGGTGCTGAACTCAATATCTCCTAAAAGTTGTTCCATCAAGTTGATATTATTCTTATTTTAAAAAGTTGATATTATTCTTGTCTAGTCCATTTATAGTAATACTAAATGGAAAAAAAAAATGTTTCGGTTTTGGTTGTCATATTCGGTATTAGTCAGTTTGGCTTGTAACTCAATGTTTCTGTCTGCTTAAAACTCATAAGATTAGAAAGAGGTATTAGGTTCCATAACTGGAGAATGGAGATACCACTCCCATCTTCAATCTTGTGTTTGCAAGCACTAAGCTATATGCGAGTATATTTCCATATATTGTACCTGGGAGCAATATGGGCTAACCTTTTAGTTTTATGGGCAATGACCAGATACTGTCAACGATCTATCACAATGTTATTTAGCTATCACAATGTTATTTAGCATATTTTTCGTAATATTATCCTTTGCAAGCTTCCATCTGCAATGTTGCGAGAGGTGCCAGGACTGCAGCGGGCTTGAAAATTAAGTTTTGAACTACCTATATTTTTGCAAGCTTCATTTTCAACTCTGCCTTTTGCAAGCAAGGTTTATTTGTTTGAAGACCTAGCATTTCCCTCTTACTTTAAACCATTGGACAAAACTAGGAGATACAGGAATGAGTGGGAAATAGCATATATGTGTGTGAAATGCACATTGGATTCCTGTCAATTGAGGGAATAGGAACATGGGTCCAACCGTCCAAGGTTTTGGTGTCTCACTATGAGGATGCATGGTACCTTCGCTGTACATGTATGCCTGCTTTGCCTCGTTTATATCCCACTCTGTATAGTACGCCTGCTTTCCTTGCCTGGCTGGGCGAACATTTACCCGTGAAGTCCCAGTTGTTAACCAATAGTCAATTTCGACGATCACTAATTCTTAAATTCAGAATATATACAGGAGGATCATATGATGATAACAGACAAGCATAAACTGAATCGCGTAGCAAGCTTTTCACTGAAAAATGAACCACTTGTTGCTTCAATATCCCATTCAAAGCATTTAAATGTTGACAATATATGTGCTGCCACATCCAGACACATAAGTTGAACTTTTCTGACTTTCATTATATTGTGACGCTGGCCTTAAGTGGTCATAAGAACACACAAGGTTAGCCCTTGAAGCTTTTTAATCTAAACACGATTGCAGCACTAGAAAGTTGATTCGAAGATGAGAGGATAATAAGAATTGCATACCATGACATCTGTAGCTCAACATACTCATTGTTTCAGTGAAATTAGTGGGTTATCATGACATTGAATTGACAGAAACACTTCTTGTCACTGTACTCACTTTCACATGACATGTTTGCGTTGGTTTTTCTTACTGATGTTGGTTGGAATTAAGCAGTCATTTGGTTTCTCGTGTGCATGCAGAACAGAACACACGGTCTCTGTCGGAGAGTTGCATTTGCATCACATCGGTCACCCGTTGGACAGCACAGGACTATTGCCCTGACAGGGGGTGTGGTGACCATTACAGATTCATGTTTCTACTATGGTAAGCAGCTATTAACTCTGACCTTAAAAACACATACTTACTCTGTTTTGTTGTGAGATGGAGCTTGAACATAACATCGTTTCGGTGTCAGGAGGTGGTGTGGGTTCCTTCTCTGCTTCTACCTGTTTAAATGCCTAGCTTTTTGTGTGTCCCGATCAGAAGAACCAGAATTTAACTGCTGCACCCTGCGCCAAAGCCTGCCATCTTGTATAGCATTGTACAATTTGTACTGTCCTCTTCCACTGCCTTTAAATTTGCGATGTCCTTTTCTTTTGGGGCTCTCATGATCCATGACTCTTGCAATGTCCATACTTGCCAGGCCTAACGCGGACTCACTTTCAAATAATTTTAAAAATGTATCATTTAACTGATTGAACATAACTTTCCAATTCCCATTGCAGCTTAATCCCTCCGTCCCTGCTATTGTTGTCGTTTGGAATTTACGCTAGATTCAGTCAATCACGGTTCCCAAGCGACAAGAAAAAAGGCTACAAATCTGTGGTTGCAGATCGGAGGTTGTGGCTGCTCCGTATTTACCTGTAGGCAGAGATAGGTGTGGTGCATTTTGGTGGTAGTTTAGTACCAGAACTGATTGAGCTATACATGCAGTACAGGCTACAAATCTGTGTGGTTGCAATATCGGAGGAAGTAAAGGCCTGCTGTCCAGGAAAGGACCTATATATGGTCTAGGAGCAAAAGTCTAGCTCTAGTGTAACATGGTGGTAGTACAGTTGCAGCACAGATGGAAGCGATGTAGTATTGGGCTAGCTAGAGCTGCAATTTCGATCTAGTCTTGGAAACTGCAGGTGATTGACCTGATGGGAGGTCTGTGCCTGAAATGTGTAATGATGTCTCTAGGTGTTTCTTTCTTTTTCCTCGCGTTACTGTCGAACTTCACAATTGCACCAGCTTTGGATTTTTTTTTAAAAAAAAAATCTGAGGGTATCGATGGCAAGTTTAACCGAAAGAACAACTCCTTAGCATTTGGCAGTGGAATATTCAAGGTGTTCATTTCATTGGTGATTTACTTAACAAAATAGCGTTGCATGTCCAAACTCAAAAAAACTAGTACAAAAGGTTGCCTGCATGCAAGATAAAAGTGCTAGATTCTGTCTCCGACATTTTTGAATTATGCGGGCAGTTCCGTATTTGCATGCAGGAGGGAGAAAACGACACATCGTGAAGTTGCATTGGATCTATCACCAACAACAGTGACAGGAACCGCAGTGTAGCACTAGCAGCAGAAAACAGGAGCAGCAGCATCAAAGATGATAGCATTGGACATTTAAAGCCCCAAAGCAGGATATTGATATGATATCCTACTCAGAATTCTCCACCTGCTTAAGGCAGACAGGGTATTGGCCAACTACGCTACTTGTTGTCTTGTTGCATGTGGTTCCACGGTTGGTAAATGTTCATTTACTCCAAATCCATTTTCATCACACATGTACATGTACAGTTAAATAAAACAACCGACTATTCCATGGGTTCAAGTACCACATTATATACTAGTCCACCTGTTAAGAGTAACATTTGGTCTCTGTGTTTGCTGCTCGCCGAAGGCGTTATTCACATTAGCATTCAGTTTGTTTGTTTTCAGTTTTTACCGTCATCTCTGTGTGAGCGCGCACCCACATGGGTGTGTGTTGTAATAGTACTGCTGCTTCCTCCCCTATACTACAATGTAACGACATGCATTTCTCCTGCATTTTCTAGAGTAAAGAACAATTCTTCAGCCGAAGCTGCCAGTGGACCAAACAATGATCTCAACTGAGAAATGATATCAGTGGTGATGATTAATTCGTTTCTGGCCACAACGACTCAACATTCCTGAACAAGGTAAACGCTGCAACAAATCTACTTCAACTCTAATAATGTTAATGTTATGAAGGTGAATTTATTCTTTGTGCTGTCTCTCTAGCCTCATTTTGAGAATACTCTACAAGCTCTCCTGTGGGTCTTATACTCTACAAGCTTAGTAGGCAACATACGGTTATCCTTTCAGCAGACAGTCTAGAGCTTCATTACAGGTGAAACCCTAGCTAGGACAACATCAGGCCATGATCCCAGTACGTTATATGGCACTACTTCATAAGCCAACGATACAAAACCCATTTTGGATTGAATTAATGTGGGAGTTACTTGGGGGCGGCCTTTTCAGATCAGGTCATTTTTTCCTGACCAGTTTGATCTGTCATTTCTCATGTGGCTAATGGCTAATCTTTCTGCACTCTTTATCCCTTCTGCTCCCTCTTCTCATACTTGTACTTTCCTTGCCTTTCGTTGTTGCAAGTGTGCAGAGGCACTTTACTCTTTGTGTGATATAATATTAATTGATCCTTCTGTAAGACTGATGAATTTTAAAATATATAGTTGAACCTTTTAGATATAGTCATCAGCCCTATTTTTTAATAGAACTTTCTAGAGGTCAACTGATACTAAGTGCATATATAGTGTTTTTTTATGGTCTTTCTCCAGCCAGATCTCTCTTTACAATATCTAATGTATATTTATCTTCAGCGCTACATTATTCTTACCATGGTGTATATTATAATTATAAATATAAATAAAGAACGGCCTACTGCACATCCTATTATAATTATAAATATAATTAAATAAAGAACGGCCTACTGCACATCCAACTGTCCAAGCAGCAACGTAACGACATATGGTACTGCCTACTACATATGGTACGTACATACGAAGTAAAACTTGTGGTCCTTCAATATATGTCTCTTTTACCCATTTCATCTTGCATTCATGTATATTATTTTAGTGTGCATATATATATATTATACAATACACACACCTGCGGACTATTAACAAAGCAAAATGAGAAACCCTTTATCTTATCTGAGCTATTGTTTTTCATATATGAGATATTTGTTCACTAGGGAATTTGTGAAAAATGCTGTAGCATGCAAATATGCAAACTGTTTTTTGCCTACGACACTTCTATGAAATTAAACAAGAAACCTTTTCTGATTTTAACCTATTTTCTCTGGAGTCTAGAGCATCCTTCGTGTAGCATTAATTGTTGTAAGTTCCATGAAATCTGTACTCGATGCATTGATTTCGTGTGTTCAATGACAGAATCCAAACCCTAATTATATATCTTTCTGTATGTGTATGCACACATATAAAAAGTTTCAAAACTTGGATAAATGGATTTCTTCTACACTGGATCAGAAAATAAGGCACGATCTGAATTCAGTGAAGAGAGTAACCGCACATAATGGAAAGGTAGGGAAATCAGTTTTTGGGGTGATCCGCTAAAAGCAGCAGAGAAAGGAAACAATTATAGATGCAAATCTAAGCTCACACCCTCGGCTGCAGTGGTCGCTGGCTGCTCACAAACAAACTGACCTTGTGGAGATAGCAGCAAAGAGGAAGAAGAGGAGGGCGACGCCGAAAGAGAAGTTGAGGCCCTCGGATCGTCACCGCGGAACACGGAGGACGAGAGCGCAGCTGGCCGCCGCTCTCCACCCGGCGGCATGCTGGTATTCCCATGCCCAGCCGCAGGCGGCCCCTCCAGAGCCCAGTGGTCAGGGGTTCCCGTTGATCGGCTGGGTGATCGATCCGATCCCGCTGTAGAACTGCGGGCCGCCCATGGCGACGGCACCGGCCGCAGCGGCGCCTGGCGCCCTCATTGTTGTCCACGAGGGGTACAATGCCGGCACCGTGGGGCCTGCCATGCCGAAGCGATGCTGCGGGTAGCCAAGGAGGTGGTGGTGGTGCGCGCCGCCTGCCGCCGCCGCCGCCGCGGCAGCGGCCATTGCGGACTGCATCTGCACCCGCTTCGCGTGCTGCCGCTCGCGTTTATGCGCGTTCTGGTGGCCTCCGAGCGCCTGCGACGTCGGGAAGTTCCTGCAGCAGTAGTGGCACTCGAACTTGCGGCTGCTGTCGATGGCAGCTGTGACGACGGTGCTGGTGGTACCGCCACTGCTGCTATGCGTGGCGGCGGTCGTGGTGGCGGTACTGGCCTCTTTGGCCTTTCTCTCCGGCGGTGAATGTGGGACGTCGACGCCGAAGATGCGGATGCCGGAGTTGGGGCTTTCACGGGGCGGCGCGGAGCGCAGGAACGGCAGCTCAGAGAAGGACGCGACGTTGCTGAAGTCATGAACCTCCCGAATGCTCGAGGCGCCGCCGTCACTGCCTTCGCCGCCGCCCATGCAGCCAGGTACGGTGGAGCGAGGCGAGTTGAGGGAGCTTGCTAGCTAGGTACAGAATTTCTCGAGCCTCTGCGGCCGGAATAATTTGCAGTACCACCACCAGTACGTACTACGAAGAACGAAGAAGTAACCAGCGCCGTGTCTCTCAGCTGGTGTGGGAGTCTTGGAAACCCTCTCAGCACGTTGCTTGGCGATCAATGGTGTATGTAAGGACTAAGTAGAGGAACCGAACGAAGCGAAGCCAAGCAATGGATCGGAGGAGAGACAAGGCCGGGAATATAGGGGCTGCGCCGCTGCGGCGAGGCCTGTGCTCAAAGGAGTGCCAACTGTGCCAAATGTATACGATCGAGCGAGATAGGTTTTGCATGGGTACTGTGTGGAGCAGGCCGGGTAAGTGTCACCTTACTATATTGTTGGTTAGTTAGGAGGATGTAGGCGGTGGGCCTGCCGGGAGGGTATAAGGATACATCGTCCACACACGGACACGGTGGCCTTGTAGTAAATTCTTGAGAAGGGTCCGTTGGGAAGACCATATAGAGTACACAGTAAGCTCTGGCAAGTACTACTGCACTCGGTGGCTTTTGAGCTCTAACGTTCATAACAAAACAAGTACCTGTCACTGAGAGAGGAAAGGCCATCGTCTCTCTCGCTGTCCCTCTGCGCATACTACGCATCATATAGACGCAGCGCAGCGCAGCGCGCTGTCTCTCTCTCTTTCTTTCTTTGCTTTCTTCATTTCTCTGGCTTTCATGCATGTGTAAGCATCAGTGAATACGTGACAAGCTCTGACCGTGGGCCTGTCGAGCTATATAGCTATATGTGGGGGTGGTAGTACTGGCTGTTTTATGGACGCTCTTTATAGCTGTTGGCTTCTTTACATCTGGAGCTGCAGGCTTGTGTGCTTGGAAGTGGTCCTTGCGTACAGATCTAGTTGTAGCCTTGTGCGGTTGTGCCTTACTGCCCCTTGGCTAGGTGCGCCTGCGTGTGACTGATTTCTCTCTATACGTCCCCCAGATCAGAAAGAATAGCCTGTGGCTTGGTCATTTCTTATCCTGTTTGTTTTCCTCCTTTTCTTAAGCCATATACCCCATTTGGGAACGTCCTAAAATATCTCTCCCTCGTTACGTACTACAGCTCATCATAGAGAGAGCTAGCCCTCCACGCATGCACCTATAGCCAGGTTGCTAACTTGGCCTACATATATAGGCACTCAGATCGATATAATCATCAATATTGCAGCAGATGTTATAACTAAGTTCATCATCCTATGTTTTGCTTTTCTCCCTTTCGCTATAATCAAGCTACTCAGCACTCACTTTGTTTTTTTGTCCATATGATTAAAGCAAGGCTCACTTGATGTACTGGGACACATGCATGCTTTGCAGGTGCTCGCTCTGGTTGGAGGAAGAAAGGAATGTTCGAGTTAACGGCGAAATATTTGTCAAATATCCATCATGTAGTATGCGTGTGTTGAAAACAATAGCAGATTGTTGTGGTTCGTTCTTCAATTAATGTACAGGTAATAACATACGTGTAGATATGCCTCATTATCTGAAGGAACAACGGCATCACACTTGCCCAAAAAAACCGATAGATACGTACCCAGCCCCAGCTACAACAAAATGGTTCATTGCATTATTGAGCGCGCTCACATTTTGTCCAGAATATAATATTGTTTCAGGTGAGAAAGGCAGCTGGCTGTTTGCCTCTGTTTCTCCGGCTGGGCCAGTAGTCACGTTTCCTGGCGATGGGGATTCTGCTGATCTGCAGCAACGTGCATGCTGCTTGGCTGCTATCTGTCGAAAGGTGTGCTAGCTCCTCCACAACCTTTGTTTTTATGAAGCAGAACAAACCTTTGTTGAAAGAAAGATCAACTACCATAGATACTTTTCTCATCTTGTCCACTCGTATCATATGCCTTTGTTAAATTGGGGATCGTTTTGTAGCTTCCCAAGAAAAAAGAAATAGTCGGCAGCAATGCTGAGCTGAGGGTCATGTAGACATGGCCCCACCAGAATGATTAGTTAGTTATCAGCACTGTCACTGATGCTGCTGCTGTCGGCCAAATCATTTCACAAGCACTGTCACTACTGCTGGCACCCAAATCAGTACGCAACCATATCACTAATTTCAGGAGATAGCTCTGTACTCTCTGGGTAAGTGTGGCCTCGTGTGTAATAACTATATATAGGAGTACAAGCTGTTCGACGTGTGTTTGCATTCGATGTGCATATACATACAACGTGTGGTATATAACTCATATAGTCCTTTGTTGGTGTGGAATGGAAAATATTAAAGCTCAGAAGAAACCAGCATAGCAATGTGGGCGAGTAGAGTAGCTCTCCAGATCCAGCAGCAGGGATTGTTATCCAGGAGTCTATGGACTAAATCATGCTAGGTGCATTGTACTACGTACTAACCAGTCTCGTACTAAATGATCCGGACAGAAAGAATAGTTGCTAATTGATTGATCAAGACTCGATCACTTTGACCAGACTGGAGGCAAAAACATACAAATGGTCGTGGTTGGTTACCTGTCTTGATCTCACCAGCATTCCCAGCACTTGATCAACAGCTACTTGTTGTGCTAATCAGAAAGGGACCTCCCTGCCGTTCCCAGGGAAAATGCCACCATCCTTGCCCTCCTGAGGAACTTGCTCTTCTTGGTGGCGGGACCATACGGAAAGAGAGAGAAATGAACCTTGTCAGTTTTGTCCGCAGTCCAATAGCACAAGGTTAATAAATGGCTCCTGCTTGTGCAATTTGCTCATTCCTCTCTCATTTTTTTTTTTTTTTGGAAACTGCCTACTACTAGCTCCTCTTTCATTCATGTGGGCAGTGTGCGAACGTACTGGCTTTTTTTTTTTTTTTAACTGTGGGTTACATGTGTTCCTACGAAAGCAGCAACTTGATCAGTAAGGCATGGGGCCCTATAACATTATTATGATTTGCATTACATGCTACTTCAGTAAAGAGATAGTGCTCGTGAATCGTTATGTGCATTCTGGTAGTCTTATACCATACCTTGTTACATTCACACTGTACTGAAAGTTTGTGCTTGTTAGGATTATTGTTTCTATCCCTAGATACACCATGTTATATATATAT
This sequence comes from Hyparrhenia diplandra, assembly GCA_015847255.1. Classification (NCBI taxonomy): domain Eukaryota; kingdom Viridiplantae; phylum Streptophyta; class Magnoliopsida; order Poales; family Poaceae; genus Hyparrhenia; species Hyparrhenia diplandra. The sequence continues at coordinate 111,202 of JADLZK010006541.1, read as the reverse complement.
CAAATTGTCATTTTGTCCTACCACCCTGAGGCAATAGAAGAGAAACAATATTGAAGGATTACTACTTCAGTTGTAAGCATGCTTACTGTGAACCCAAAATCAGTTGTAAGAATCATTTGTCATTTGGGAGGTAACCTTGGGAGGTAACCTTGGTTACCTCTCATGTTTGGTTGTATTCGGAAAACTCTTTGTTTTGTTTTTCCTGCTTAATGAAAAACGCGCCGAAGGGCGTGATCTCGAAAAAAAGAATCATTTGTCATTTGGGCATAAACATCAGGTCGCTATCAAATGTTTCCAAATGTATACAGAAGCTTGGTTGTGCTAGCTACTAGATATGCTTCCATAATGAAACCTATGTTACTGACCACTGGCCAGTGCCCAAACTTTTGTGCTGGAAATTCATGATCAACTGTGAACGGTGACTGCTTTTACTTGTCTGCAATGCCTGACTCGTATGCAATTATTCCTCTCATCATAGTAAAGGCTAACACTTGCTCTGCATTCTGCAGTTCCCAGTTCCCATCCGCCATCTCGTGGCTTGTGACTTGTGACTTGTGAGACATGGACACCGGCCCGCCGCTCAGCAACCAGGTGAGCAACCACTCCCGAGCTCTTTTAGTCTGCTAGACGGTGGAACAAGGTAGCTAGTACTTGTCTGCACGCTCTCATCAATAGACTGTCCAATCGTGGGACCATCTATTTTGTTAGCTTACGTGGCATATCTTCGTTCGTTCTTTTTTGTTCTTTTCTTTTTTATTTTATAATGAATTATAATAACAGGGCATATAATGCCCCCGAAGGTACTGGACTATATAATGATTAGGAAACTGAAAGCATACCGTTTCATATAAGGGAGCTTCAGCAAAATATAAATCACAAACCAGTCCTTTGGAATGATTAAGGGATGGCACACACCGCTAATTTCATTGGTCTCTTGGGCACATATCACTGACAGCAGGCTGAGGAGAGCTATTTGATCATTGCGACGAAGCTTGGTGACAACGACGCACCCTTCACGGCTCCACTCCACCTCACTGTGATGCATAATTCCGATGAAGCTTCGTGACAATGGCGGCGCACAAAGATATGAAAAGATCTGTCTACATTAGGGAGGTTTGGCACCGTCTGCTTCGCCTGGCTGGCCTGGAACGCCTGTGCCTGACCACGGACGATACCACCATTTCTTGGTGGCTATCCTCCAGGCGACTTGGGGCGAAGCCATTCAGGAGAGGCTTAGACTCCCTCGTCCTCCTGGTGACTTGGGAGGTGTGGAAGGAGAGGAACAGAAGGACTTTCGACAACGGCAGCATGTCGCCGACGCAGCTAGTCAAGCGCATCAAAGAGGAGGAAAGGCGCTAAACATTATATTGGGTTCAGGGATCTCGCATTCCTCCTAGCGGCGGTCCAGCCACAACGCTAGTGACGACTACCTGCTTGCCTCGAGTCGCCAGAGTGTGTGTTCTTTAAGTACAACCAACTAGTGACGTCATTAAAGCCGGCGATTTGTGTAAGTGTGTGGTTCTACGCGACGGCTAAATCTTTTGGCCGAAACGTAAAACTTGTCAGACTCTAACTTCCCTTAATGCAATACGCGCAAAAACCAGATCCTAAAAAAAAAAAAGAGATATGAAAGGATCAAAAATGAGAAAGGCAGGTTGCCAACTCCAACGGTTTGCTAAATGAGGTTGTTATCCTTGAAAATTTGGCAAAACATAAAAATTTACTGTCCAAAAGTTTGCTAAATGAGGTTGTCATCTTTTCCAATTTGCTATTCTTCCCTTCCGCACGCGCATATATACATGTGCGTATCCACCACATATCCATACGTATTAGAAGAGGTAGAAGAGCATAAACATAATTTTGTTTCTGTCGTAGGGTTCCTGATGTAAGTTTTCAAGAGGTGGAAAGACATAAACATATATTGCTATATTGAGTTTTAGACTGTATGTTTCTGTGCATCTTCTTCAAATATATTGCTATATTGAGTTTTAGACGGTATGCTTAATTGTTACTCGGTCCTCATTGCCTTCAAGATCAAGCAATTCCTCTTGACCTTCCCACGCGCAGGTAAATAAAGAGAACCCCTGCTACTAGCGGCTTGCCAGCAGCTACCGGTTGGACCAAAATTTAAGAAGCTCAGAAGAAACTAGCAACATTAGGTGCACAGCTAAAGTATGCATCAATGCAAACCTTCATCCATGGATCAAACATTTGTGCCTATTGCAACCACCTGCACGCACATAGGGGCTATTTGGATTGTGCCTCCCAGACACGTCGTCGTCTAGGCAAGGCTCAGAGGCGTTCGATTTTGGACGCCTGGGGCTAGGAACGGCTGCATGGCAGGCACCATATCTGGAGCTCCCCTCTAGCTACACCGGATCAATTCAGTGCACTTAGAAAGCTAACGTGCAACCAACTCCTTTTCTTTGTGTTTCTTCATGTAGGTTCTTCTATCTTTTCTTTTTGGAATTCTAGATTTACTTTGAAGGCTTTCAACAAGACTTCAAATTTTGCTTGAGGTGTTGATATCCTAAGGCAATGCTAGCACTCTACACTATTGAAGTTCAAAAGTACGTACGTCCTCTTCATCGTCATTTAAGGAACATGCATGTCCAGCACTTAGAACCGTTTAGTGTTTAGTGTTGTGTTTTTAGGCTTTTTAGTGTGTTAGGTGTTTAGTATTAAGTGTTTAGGGTTTATTGTGGGTGTAGTTTTTAGTGTTTAGAATATATGTGTTGCCACACATAGTTGTGGGAAGTAGTGTACATGTTGACACTTGTAGGCTTTCAACAAGTCTTCACATCTTGCTTGGGGTGTTGATCATCTTGAGGCAATGCTAGCACTCTACACTAATGAGATTCAAAAAGCGTACGTCCCCTTCATCATTTAAGGAACATGCATGTCCAGCACTTGGAACCGTTTGCATTGGTCGATTAATTAATATGCATACGGCCAAATAACACATTCTTCCAAGTTCCAATTAACTTGCTTAGCATGGGCCTCACTGTCCGGCCAGTCCATGCACGAGACGGCGTACTTCTAAGCATGTGTGTGCGTCGTCGCAGTCATCGTTCGTCGATCCTCCGATCGATGATCGATGGCGGGGCAGCCCGCACAGCCGGGCAGGGGGCACGTAGCTAGCTTTCGTTGGTAGCAGTACGCGTGCATATGCAACATATGCGATGAGACGACGACACCGCGACTGTGGACCGCGTATGCAAGGGACGGACAACGCACCGCGCGCGTCCAATGCAACTGATGCATGCAGTTGCGTGAAATGTAGGGGGACCCTTGCTTGCCGGGCGGCGCGGCCGGTTCCCGTCCATCAATATAGTAATGTGTACGTCCGTCCGTCCGAATTGATCCCCGTCACAGGCACAGGCTTTGGGTCGATGGGCACGGCGTTATAGGCCTGTGACCTTGTCGGGGTAGAGATCTCGAGACTTCACACTCACACGCACCCGGCCAAGGACCACCTACCGCTACCGGTGGTACGGTCACCGCGACCAAGCCAGCTGCCTCTGCCCGGACCGGGCCGCGGGGCAGCCTAGTTTAGCTACCTGACTTACGGCTAACTGTGTGCGCGCGTACACACTGGCAGTAGTAGTGCATATAGGGACGGATCTACGTGCATGCATGCCGGAATGCGTACGTGTACCATGATGGTAGTACACACGTGCATGTTTGCTGGAATGCGTGTACGTGGGTCCTTCAAACAGAGGTGCGTATTTACGTGCACAGTACAGAGAGTCACACTGTATGTTACGTCTTCGTCTGCGCTGCCGCTACGTACTCGATCATTAATTCAAGATAAGTATGAATGCAGATGCTGTTGGCCAGTCAAATCGACGATCGGTATACTAGTACGTTAGCTAGGGGCTGCCTGTGTAGACGAGTATAGGTTGAGGTACCACACACAACGTGCTTATTGTGCGGGGCTCATACTAACGTGTACTCCGTATATACGCGTGTGGTGATCATTGGTCGGCCTGCCCTACATATGTAGTACGTATGGCTACGACATGCTGCCACACTTGGGCGGATGTACATACAGTGATTAGTGGGTGGGCACGCAAAAACAAAAAAATGTAATTATAGCCAAATTTTCACGTACCGTGTTACATCTTCAAAAATATCCTTATAATTTGATCTGCTAGCTCATATACAGTATATACGTGCGTGTGTTACCGGTTTATCGGACAAGTACACAGCCTGTCGGCTCCACATAAGTGCCAGCACCGTCCGGGGGCTCTCCGGGCCTAGGCACGGTGGAGGAAAGCCGTGGGAGCACCTGGCCCTACAGCTTTTGCACTTAAACCCTTTAAAATATGCAATTTATATTAATAATTATAGATGTTCATTATGTAATATTTATGTTAATCAACTTAGGGGGTGTTTGATTTTAAGGACCAGTGACTAAAAACTAATAGGGACTACCCTATTCTCTCAAGAAGTTTATTGGACTAGAGACTAAATAAAATTAGTCCTTAGTCCTCTTATTTGGTAATTTAGCGACTAAATAGGAGTAAAATTTAGTCTCTCCCTAGTCCCAAAGGAAGCAAACATGCTCTTAATACCCTTGGCTCAGCACGTTTTAAATTCTTGGTCGACCAATGTTTGAACAATGGTTTTTTTAGAATAAGATAAGAACATCTTGCCTTAATGAATGACCTTAATTATATAATCAGGTTGTTAATGTGTACGTACATGCATACATATGGCCATACATCCATATATCTCATAATAAGTGTATTTCTAGTACTTTAAAATTTGTATTAAAAATAATTGTGCTTCTAGGTATAGAAACGTCAGTAGTCTTCAGTAGGAAATGAGTCTAGTTATGACATCTAGAACAATTTTGATAGGGATATATTATGATGGCCATACGGGGTAATTTATTTCCTGGTAACATTTTTCTCGAATACGCAAAAGATTTGCGCATCTTTTTCAATAAGGAGAAAACGTTTTTTTACAAAGGAGCGCATCAAGTGCGATAGGGAGGTAAAAGGTTTACAATAATCGCCGCCTCCTATTCTATTCAATCGGGACTACTCGCGAGTTAGACAACCGAGATTCGATCCATCCACGTGTCGGCGGTTTGCTTGATTGTGGCTAGGACCGGCTTGTCGTCACCACGTTTGAACCTCGTGTTTCGCTCCTTCTAGATCTGTCATCGGGGCCACCGGGGCGAATAGAGTGTTATTCCCGCTTCTCTCCATGCCACCTCCGCCTCCATCGCTCCCACCATAAGAGTAGTGATGCGTGTCTGACTTTCCCCGGTAACATTGAATTAGTTTCTTGTAAAATATAGAACAAAATGCACTTATGTTTTTAGACGAAGTAGTATACTCCCTCTGTCCCATGGAGTTCGTCGTTTTTGACTTTTGAACTTCATGTTTGACTATCCGTCTTATTCAAAATATTTATACAAATCATAAAATAAATTAATTAATATTCAAGTATCTTCATTGATAAAATAAGTCGTAACAAAATAAATTATATTTGTGCAAAAAAAATGAATAAGACGAAACATCAAAAAAATGGCACGGAATCCGGGGTGACAAACTCACGGGACGGAGTGAGTATCTATACTGACACACGTAGACACGACATGTTAACACTGCGCCTCTGCTTTTTTGTTCGATCGAATGGATCGCTGGCGGCTAACCGAGCTTGTCGTCGAGGATAGAAATGATGGATGGGTAGACGCATGCAGAAAACGGAAGACAGCAATGGATAATAATTCAGGTAGCTAGCTTTTTTCTTCTCAGAGAAATAATTCAGCTAGCTAGCTAGCAGCAGCTATACCCGGCCGGCACATCCAGAGCACACACATGCATGCATGTAGGAGGAGTACGTACGAGCCTCCAGGTGTGGGCTCGACATTGTACGTGACGAAGCTGACACGACATGATCGATGTGTGCGCCGTGATGCCCTGCCCTTCCCTGCCCCAAAAGGCACAAGGCGCCAGCGGCAGGTCTGCCGACGGCGTGATCGCTGCTGGGTGTTCGACCAATCCCGATGCGTTCGACAGCCCAGATCCAGTACACTGGCAGTGTATATGCAGTAGCTCTGCGCACCTTGTTGCTGGATCCGAGGCTCGTATTGATCACTTGCGACCGCGTGGGGGTTCAGTTCCAGCACGCGGGCAGGGGCGGGCCTAGCTAGTAGCGGCGTCCGCGTTCATGCATGCGCTGCGGCCTGCGGACGAGCCGGGCGCCGCAGCACCGATCGATCGCTGGTTGGCCACTCACAGAGAGGAGGATGAGGAGGAGAGGCGGGCAGCCAGGGCGCGGGCCACGGCGCGCACATGCGAGCGTGGGCCGTCGAGGCCGTCGCTGTTGGCCGGAAAATCCGTGGACCATGGGAGCTCATGGCCATGTCCGGGAGCTAGTACCTTGCGGGGGCTAGAGAGAGAGCGGACGGCGTGCACATGCAAGCAGGCAGGCACTGCCGTTGCGCCATTGGCGCGCCTGCTGTCGCGAGCGCCGATCGAGCAGCAACAGTTTCGGTTGGCGTTTAGCTGTCGCGATGGGGATCGATGCAACGTTCGCCAGGCGGCCAGAGCCCAGGCATAGGGACATTGATTGTGTCATTTCCAGAACGTGTGACTGATGAATCGGCGCCCGTACTTCGTGCTGCTTTCACGCTACTGTCGATCAACAGCACCGCCCAAACCTTGCACGAATAGCTACTGTGGGCTGTGTACGACGTTTCCAAGAGTTTAAGGTTGTTACTGCTTATTATTCTCTTAGGTTCAACGATTGACAGCAGGTTGGTAGTAAATCCGTTCCTATCGTGTGTATAGTATGAAAAAATGACGACAAGTTCCCTTGTTCACAGTTTGTTCCTCGTCCTGCTAACTGCTCTACACTACCGTGCACATCTACTAGTTTTTTAAATAGAACAAATTAAATTCACTCACATATAATTACTTGGGGACCTATAGTCGGACTTTGGATAGTAAAAATGCAAAGTTGTAATAATAATTCTTCTTAGATGCTAAAAGTCATAACATCGGAGATTTCCACTCACTTTCGAGAAAAATAAAATATTTTGGTTGTGCTAAAAATTCAGCGTGTATTGTTTTTTATATTTGAATTACAATCTCCATATGAAAACCTGGCATCTGATGATAATACGGTACTAAAGTTAAGTTTTATGAACAGTCAAGGGTTTATTGTCAGAACATTGAGCAATAGGCTAAGGTATTGATAGAAACATGGCATGTGGATATTTCTACTCAATATAATATTTTATGTATATTGAATTACATTATTCACCATATAAAAACTTGGCCTCTGATATACCGTACTAAGGTTAAGTTTTATGAACAGTCAAGGGTTTGTTGTCAGAACATGGAGCAATAGCCAATAGCCTAAGGTTTATGTTAAAGCATGCTAGATGCAAAGATTGGAACCCTTTTGTCCAAAGTGCGAAAGATTAAAATTGTTAAAGCCTATACCAATCCGGTATTGTCTCGTGTTTGATGGGATGTTCACGCTGGCTACCGTCCATTAGTCCTAGCAACTAGCTTGAGTACGTTCTCATATGATAGTTTGGCTAGCTTGTTTTAGCTTATTCTCTCACATAACAATATTGAAATTAATAGTCAAAATTAACTAGATATGTATTGATTTGCCAAGTTTATTAGTAATACTTTTTGAGCAGTTTATGGGCCTGTTGAACCAATGTGCACTGCACCAATCTGTCAAGTTGTTCTATGGTGAGTATAATTTACAATTTTTTTTTTTTTTTTTTGGTCCTAGATATGTTCTACTTTTGATGTGTAAATTTTATGACACAGAGTACAAAAATATATATATAAAAAACTTTTTATATAGTTTAATATATAGTTCTAGTACTTTAGAGGAACCACTATTATGTTTTCGAGAAGGGTTTCGTGGAAGGACAAACAAGCTGGTTCTATATTTTCTTTTCTTTTTGAAAACAAATTATGTTTTTTAAAGGTTATTCTGTTAGGAATTTGAAAAGGTTATGATATGAATCCCTCCATTCCAAAATATATTAGCATTCTTGGATTCAGCATTAAAACCAAGATTAAGGGTAAACTGACAATAATACCCACTGAACATATGTTGAACTCTATTGGTTTCTTTTTAAATCAATATTTATTTATTTATTGTCTCCGAGCTACGCCGATCCATGAGGCTAGCTACTGCCTTGCTCTGATGGCTACACTCTCTGCCGGTCGCCTTTTTTTTTTTTTTTTGGTTGAATCTCGTGTAATTTGGCCATGTTTTAAAATCCATTTTTCCTTATGATAAACCTGGTCGGGATGAAATTTAGGATGTGGACCAAAAGTCAATAGAGGCTGAAATCCAACTGGCCAGCCCGGCCCAACGACCCAGCGGGCTGCTATGCCAACGAGGCCAACGAGATGGAAACTGCAAATTCCCCTGCCCCTCGGCAAAAACCCTGCTGCCGTTTGCCCGTGTCCGCGTCCTTCCCGCCGCCGCCCGCCCGCCGCCAGGGGCGTCGCTCCCCTGCCTCCCTTCGGCCTCCGCTCTGCGCTCCTCCCCTCGCCGTCTAGCTATCTCCGTCCTGCGCTCCGCCTCCGCCGTCCACGGCTCTGGCCTGCGCGGCTGCCGGCTGCGCCCTCGGCGGCTCGGCCGGTCGCCGTCTGCCCGCCCGCCCGCCGCCCGCCGCGGTGCCACCCGCTTCCCAGCGCAGAAGCGCCCCCAGCTCCCAGCGCTGGCCACCCTGGCCCCGCTCGGCTGCTGCAGGAGCAGGCGAACCGTTGGCCGTCGCCGCCGCCTCCTATGCCCTTCCGCCCCTCGCTTCCGCGCCGCTCTCCCCTGGACCGCAAGCTCACCTCCTTCCTATCCGCTGTCGCCTCCCTCGCTGAGGCCCGCTCGCCCCGCCCTCGCCGCCGGCCGGCGCAGTGCCTGCAGCCCTCACCCCCACCGCTTACAACGCCCTTATGTCCGCCTACTCCCGCGCCGGCCGCCACGACGAGGTTCTCCGCCTCTTCCGCTCGCTCCCTTTCCCGCCTACCGCGCCACTCTTCACCACCCTCATCTCCTCCCTCGCCGCCTCCGGCAGCAAGAGCGCCGCGCTGGACGCCTTCTCCCTCCTTGCTTCCGGCCACGGGCCCACCACCTCCGCCTTCACCGCGCTGCTCAAGTCCATGGACGCTGCCCCATCCGAGTCGGTGTACCGCGCCTTCTTCGGAACCATGGCCGCTATGGGCTGCGCCCCTGACGCCGCCACGTACAACTGCCTCATTTGGATGCTCTGCGATTCCCAGCGGTTGGACGAGGCATGGGGCGTCCTTGACAGCATGCTAGAGGAAGGCGTCTGCCCCACTGTCCGCTCCTACACCGCGATCCTGCACGGGTACTGTAAGCAGGGCAGGGTCCTCGAGGCAGAGAGGTTAGTTGATACCATGATCCAAGTTGGGTGCGCACCGGATGTCATCTCATACAGTGTGCTCATCCAGGGGCTTTGTCGTGTAGGGGAATTCGGCAAGGTGGAAAGAATTTTAGGGGAGAGTGAGACCAAGGGGTGGACGCCGAATGCTGTTACCTATAATATTTACATGTCTGCCCTGTCCAGAATGGGTTTGTTGGATGAGGCATTCCGGCAAGTTGATCTTATGCTTAGCAGAGGAGTGTCCATGAGCGTTGAGACAGTGAATATTCTCTTCGATTGCTTGTGCCGTGATTCGAGGTTTTCGGAAGCAGTGTCCTTGCTGGAATACAGCGAAGAACTGGACTGGAATGTTGATGTGTTCTGCTATAACACTCTGATGAGTAGGCTCTGTGATGCTGGTGATTTTGCTAGAGTCCTGAAGCTCTTGGTTGATCTTGTAAAGAAGGGAATTGGGCCAGATATGTTTAGTTTCACTATTGCAATCCGGAGCCTCTGTAGGGCTGGGAAATTCAAGGTGGCAAAATGCCTATTGGATAATAAGGGGATTGAATATGATGCTGTGGCATTCAATACTCTGATTCATGGTTTGTGCATGGCTGGAGATCTACATGAAGTGATGCAAACTTATATGGATATGATCAGTAGAAATGTTTCTCCAAACAACTTTACCATTGGTATGGTAATAGACAGTTTCTGCAAAAAGCAAGAGTTTGGTGCGGCAATTGAAGTTTTCCTTGAATATTCAGAAGGATGTTTGGTTCCTGATCATTTTTTTCGCCTGAACAGTTGGTTGATAAAAGCAAAAAGATGGGAATATGTACTGACTCTGCTCCGTGCAATGCGTTCAAAAGGTCTTGTGCTAGATGTTTGCTTATGTAATTCATTGGTTAGGATGTTTTGCTGGGAGGGGCACTGTAGGAGTGAGACTTTCTATGAAGTTTCTCTTATACTTGACAGTATGCTGGAGTGTCTCCAGCAAACAGCACAAGTCAGCCAGTGATGTAACTGTATAATCATGCAAAAATCCAGTTTGCTGTCCAGTAATACATTGAACTACTCACCCTTCACCTGGTCAGTTGGCACTTATGACAACAACTTGTCCTGTTTATATGCTTTATTGGCTTCTATACATGACGTCAGTTCCTTCAAACTTTTCAGGTTAGGAGGAACTAAGCTATGACTACCATGAACCACTTTTTACGTGGTACAAAGATTCAAGCAGTCCAAACAAGATTATCGTGATGAACCTAAAGGTATGCTATTTGGCTTAAGATTTTCTTCCCTTGTAGACAATACAGTTGGTGAATTTTAATCTGTCATTAATTTTGCATTTGCTTTTCTCTCCAGTACAATATTTTGCATGTTAAATACCATTGTAATTTAGTTTTCTCAATGTCATATTTATACTGTATAGATTTTGGTATGTTCCCCAATCCCGTCAAAACTCTAAACTGACATTAGGATGTGAATAAGTCTTGATGTCAATTGAAAGGTTCTGGGATGCCTCTTCATTGTATTCAATGATTAGAAGAGCATGTATGTAGGACAGTGTGTTTGTGATTACCTTAATAATGTATTGCCCTTCGGTCATCAGTAGTCAGGTATATTGCTTGGCTGATTTTTACAGCTCGTTATCTTTGATTAAATAGGTGTGATGGACCTGTATTGGCAGAGGTTTCAAGGATTTTGCACTGTAAGGGTTTTCAATGGCTCTTCTAAATCAACTGTTGGTATCAGATGAAAAGAAGTTGGTGCTAAATAGATGCCCTTGGTACGTGCTTGCTAACTCTTTTCTATTCTCCTTCACTTCAATAAGTTGTTTATGCTGTTCTTATTCTTTTAAATCTGGCTGTTAAATTTAGGGAGAACCTAACGATCACAAGGTTTTTGACCATCAATTATTCCATCGTTCTGTTGCTGTTATACTTTGGAATTTAAGGCTTAAAATTATTATACCGGATGACGTTGAGATATACACTAGTTGCTGTGTAGGTTATTGATAAATGACAAGAATTCAATTGTTACTACTTCAGAAGTCAGAACTAGGTTCTGAACAGCTATTATCAAGTATTTACGGTGCAAATCAGATGTTGAAGTAATGCTCATTATGTGTGAACTTTCAGGGTACAGTAACACTACTATTTTTATGGTGCTGTAGCTATGCTGTAAGAGGTATGTATGATCGAACACTTTTCCTGTATATAGCTGTTTGGATCAGGCCATATTTACAGTATGATAGGTTTCAACTAGCCTGAGATATTCACTATGGATATTCGGTTGCCTTGTGCTGCAGTATATACGAACTTACGAAGCATCATTGTTTACTGTGATATGGTTATATGGGCCTCATGTAGATTGGTACAGTAACTTGTTAGTTGTACCTAGGACTGATGATGCTGTACACATATAGAGATTTATGAGAAGGAATTGTATCAAGTGTAATAAACGACATAAAAACATACTTTGTGTCCATGATTTGTCAATAGCGTATCTATAAATGAATTGAGTTTGTTCGTGAAACTTTATGGTCTGCATCTATATCATCATTTCATCTACGTTTATATATTTTTGTTTAGAGATATGCAAAAGCTTCAATTCACCGGTGGTGTTGGATTCGCCCCCACTTCATGACTTGTTTAGATGTTGTCGGATTCATCTCAATCCAACCCCAATACATGTGCATTGAGGTGTTTCCGACAACATCCAAACAAAGCCTCGATCCATGAATAGGCAACAATTTTATTTCCAGACCATGTTGCTGTCATCTTCTCCCTAACAGCACATGCGTCCTCCCATCTCCCAGCATCAGGCAGTGACTTGGACCTCACTCTTGAGTCTTGAGACCTTACGTGCCCCCGCCGGCGTCCTCCTTCGACGCCGGCAACTCCTCTGAGGCTATTGTAGAGGAAGCTGTCGACGGTGGCTTTGTTCGGCGCGCACTACCCAGTGGCCAGTTCCCAGCACTTGGCGTACACACTGCACACCCATAGGCCAGCACAAGGCAACGCCCACGTTCAGGATTCAGGTTAGCTAAGGGCTCAACCCAGCGGCGTTGCCCGATGCCGTGGATTGCCCGCCTCGCGCTGAGGTCTGCGCAAGCTGGTCAGCGAGTGTCCGCGTGTTCGGTGCCATGTCCTTCCGTCCGGGGCTCCGAGCGAAAGCCGAGATGCGCTTCGTCAGTTCGTCGACGACACCATGTCCCCGCGCGGGCAGATCCCAAAATTCCCCCCACCCGCTCATAACGATTCACGATCACTAAACCACGTTCGGTTTCATTAGTAGAGATAAAACTGTATCTACGGAGACAAATTCTCCAGATTTGTGGCCGCTTCTCACACATTATGACAACACCTCTCCTATATTATACGTACTTCAATCCTGCAAGGGAATCAAGTGATAAACTCGAAGGGCAGAAGAGAACATCGGCTGCTAGAGTATATATCAGGCACAGGCACGCTAGCTTGCGGCGGAGCAGGTGGCCCTGCCGGCGGCAGCGGCACTAATGCCGTTGCTCCTGTTGGGCGTCCTTCTGAGGAGCACGACGCAGTCGGAGTCGTGGCGGTACGTCAGCCGGACCAGGCTCCCCACCACTCGGTACCGGGACCGCGCCCTGACCGTAATGGTGAGTGGCAGGCCGTGGCTCGAGTCCAGCAGGTCCTGCATGCCGCGCCCCGCCGCGTACATGGGCTTGTCCCGCGCCGCCACGAAGAGCCTCACCGTCGAAGTGCCGCGTGGCCCGACGTCGTGTGACCAGCCGTCTCCCTGCATCATCAGCAGCAGAGCAATGCAAGAACACTTAGCTCAGCTTGTCGGTTGTTAATCGAGACGAGAGAGAGCACGACGTGCCTGTGAGATGGCGAAGACGAATCGGCCGAAGGACATCTCGAGCTGGGGCGGGGCGACGCGCAGCGTGAAGACCTTGGAGTAGTTGTCGATCACCATGTCGACGGAGGAGTTGCAGTTGAGGAAGCTGGTCTCCACGCCGGAGCCGTCCAGCCCTTCGCCGAGCGCGAACCGCTGGACCTTGCCGACCCTGAAGGACACTTGTGGGTGCCGTGGCCTGGTGGCCAGGACGAAGACGAGCAGCGCCAACGCTGCGCTGGCCGCCACCCTCCACGCCACCTGGAACGCGATGCAGCAGCAGGGGGCCTCCGGGTCCAGCTTCACGTACCTCCACGCCCCGCTCCTGATCTGGGCCTCGCCGTCCTCGTCCTCGTCGCCATCTTCGTGGTGGTGGTCTGATGACCGCCCCGACACCACCCGCAGCACCCGCCGGCCGCGGCGGCCGGGGCTTCTTGTCGCCGACCGGGAAGGAGCTGTTGGATCCGCGGGAGGAGGAGTAGCGGGACAGGGTCAGGCGCGAAGCCTCCTCGTGGTCGTGGTCGCGGCCGTCGCTGGAGTGCCGGGCGTCCGCGTCGTGGTGGAGGTTCGGGAAGGGGGAGAGGATGAGCGCCATGGAGTCGGACGCCGGGTGGCTGAGCGTGTGCGACGCCGCGGAGGGGCTCTGCACGTAGTAGTGCGCGCACGGGGACGGGTGGAAGAGTGGCAACTCATGGTCGTCCGCGCCATTGGCCACAGGTGCCATGACGACGTCTTTGTGTATTCGAAGTTGCGCGCAAGTCTCACTTGCTAAGCTGCCGATTGGTTGCCGCGGCTTTGCCTTGGTGTGTAGTGTAACCATGATCGGTTTATATGTAGTAGGAGCAAAAGGCATGTTTGAAGCTTCATGCCAATGATTCTAGTTGGCTGGAATGGCTCAGCCTTTTTTATGCACACTGACTTAGTAACTCCTTAATCGAGCGACTTTTTTATGCACACTAACAAGTAGGATTTCATCGAGTAGTCCGGTTGGCATGGGGGCAAACGCGCATGATGCAACGCACTTTGCAGTGGAACGGCCTGGCCAAAGTGATGAGTACACATTGCGTGCCGCAGTTCATGGACCTCGCCTCCCTATCCGTAGCTAACTGAAATTCTGAATAGTGAATTTCTCCATGGTTTATACTCACGCTCGCGCTAATCATGATTGCCAAACACTATAGGCCGGCTTCCACTTCGAGTAGGATAATTGACGATGAACGTACCATCGTGGGCTATATGGGTCAGCCCGGAATCATGGCAACCAAGCATGCATGGCGGATCGATTTCGGGATATTTTAACTGAAAATCATGGCTACCGACTGGCGGATCGATTTCGGGATATTTTAACTTAAAATCATGGTTTGGTTCTCTCTCACATAACATTATTTAATCAGTTGAAATCAGCTGACTTATCAACCAACCGAACGGAATCTTGGTCGAGCATGAAACACAAGGTCTCGTCCACTCTGTCCAGGAAATCGATGGGGTTTGGTGGGTTCTCCGCTGTTATTTTCTTGGATTTATATATGCGCTTTTGGCAAGCCTATAACAACGTAAAATGACATGCCTGTGCGACACGCCATGATGCGTCATCATGGGCAACAACTGCGGTGCATGTGGTTTGCTTCGATCCGGCGACGAGTGCCTTAGATGGCAAGGCAGCAGTTGCAAGTGTGATGATAACTGGAAAAAAACAAATGAGTTTTGCTTGCCTCATGAGTCGTCATCATCTTTTTACATCATGGCAGCGCGTCGCAGTAATCTTCAGCAAGTGGAGCTGGACCTCGGTCTTATTGAATAAGGTCGCAAGTGGAGCTGGACTGCGGAGAGCCCTGGGCTAAGAACTCCATGGAGCTGGACTTCGGTTCAGGGAATTGAAAAGAACTGCACGGCCCGCTTTCCTTCTGAAACGAGCCCGCACTGCCAGCCCAGCCCGCTTGCCTAGCCCAGGCTTCTCTCGAGTGGGGCCCCACCCGCTGACTCCCTCTTCCAGGACTCCGGCCAGGGCAGTCTGCTACTGTCTCCAGTCCCACCAGATCCGCCCCTCCGCCCCGCCGCGTGCACCATGGATCCTCCGCCGCGGCGGCTAGCCGCCCCGCTGCTGCTGCTTCTCCTGCTCCTCGCCGCGGCCTCCCCGCCGCGCGCGCGTGGAAGAAGGACGAGTTCCGCAACTGCAACCAGACGCCCTTCTGCAAGCGCGCTCGGACCCGCGCCCCGCACTCGCTCGACGCGCCGCTCTCGCTCGCCGCCGGCTCCCTCGCCGTCTCCCCGACGGCTCCATCTCCGCCGAGCTCTCCCACCCGTCCCGCCCGCGGCCCCTCGTGCTCCGCCTCTCCGCGCGCCCCCCCGCACGCGCTGCGGCTCCAGATCGATGAGGACTACTCCACCGCCACGCCGCCGCACCGCCGGTTCCAAGTCCCCGATGTCCTCCTCCCGGACCTCGAGGCCCGCACGCTCCACCTCCCCGAGCCCAAGACCGCCGCCGGCGTATCCACCGTCGCGCTCTCCTCCGACCTTGACGTCGTCGTGAAGCACGATCCGTTCGAGCTTACCGTCCGCCGCGCTGGGTCGGGCGATCCCGTGCTCTCCTTCAACTCCCACGGTCTCTTCGACTTCGAGCCGATGCGGGAGTCCAAGCCGGAGGACGAGACGTGGGAGGAGCACTTCCGGAGCCACACCGACAAGCGCCCCCGCGGCCCGCAGTCCATCACCTTCGACGTATCCTTCTATGGCGCCGACTTCGTCTACGGTCTCCCGGAGCACGGGTCCACCTCGCTCGCCCTCCGCCCCACCCGCGGCCCGGGGGTCGAGGAGTCCGAGCCCTACCGCCTCTTCAACCTTGACGTCTTCGAGTACCTCCATGAATCGCCCTTCGGTCTGTATGGCTCGATCCCCTTCATGATTGGCCACGGTGGTCGGGCGTCGTCTGGCTTCTTCTGGCTCAACGCAGCGGAGATGCAGATCGACGTGCTTGCACCAGGTTGGGATGGGGCCACTTCCCAGGAGAACGGGCGGATTGACACACTTTGGATGGCTGAGGCTGGTGTCGTTGATGCCTTCTTCTTTGTTGGTTCTGAGCCCAAGGATGTGATCAAGCAGTACATAAGTGTGACAGGCACACCTTCAATGCCACAGCAGTTTGCTACAGCTTACCACCAATGCCGGTGGAACTACCGGGATGAGGCTGATGTTGACGGTGTAGATGCTGGTTTTGATGAGCATGATATTCCATATGATGTGCTCTGGCTCGACATTGAGCATACGGATGGGAAGCGGTACTTTACATGGGATCATTCTGTCTTCCCCAACCCAGAGAAGATGCAGCGAAAGATAGCAGATAAGGGGAGGAAGATGGTCACCATCGTTGATCCCCATATCAAGCGGGACAGTTCATTCCACATCCACCAGGAGGCAACAGACAAGGGGTACTATGTGAAAGATGCCAATGGGAATGACTATGATGGGTGGTGCTGGCCTGGATCATCATCCTATCTTGACATGTTGAATCCTGAGATACGTGAGTGGTGGGCTGACAAGTTCTCCTATGAAAATTACAAGGGATCAACTCCAACACTGTACATTTGGAATGATATGAATGAGCCATCCGTCTTCAATGGCCCTGAGGTATGTCATTTAATTGTGATACCCTTACATTCACTTGTGAGTTGTGGTCATTGAAATATATAGGGAAAAACGGGACTTGTGCATTCTTGGTAAAGCATTTGTTTTTCCTTAAATAGGTCACCATGCCCAGGGATGCAATGCATTATGGAGATGCTGAACACCGAGAATTGCACAATGCATATGGGTACTACTTCCATATGGCTACTGCAGATGGACTTCTCAAGCGAGGTGAAGGCAAAGATAGACCCTTTGTTTTGTCAAGGGCCTTCTTTGCTGGAAGTCAACGGTATGGTGCAGTTTGGACAGGCGACAACTCCGCAGACTGGGATCACTTGAAATCTTCTATCCCAATGGTCTTAACTCTTGGTCTTGCTGGCTTGCCTTTCTCTGGTGGGTGGAACTACCTTACATCTTCGCTTCAGGAATCCTGATGCTAGAAACCTTACTAACATTTGAAGTTTCAACAGGTGCGGATGTTGGTGGATTCTTTGGAAACCCAGAACCGGACCTATTGGTGCGTTGGTACCAAGTAGGAGCCTTTTATCCCTTCTTTAGGGGCCACGCCCACCATGACACCAAGAGACGTGAACCATGGTTATTTGGGTAATTCCTCAGATACTGTTCTTTTTGGAAGTTTTATCTTAAAGCTCTGTGACTTCTGTGTTCTGTCCAACATGTCTGATAATAGAGGGGAAGAAAAATCACATGATGTGACTTCATTGTTGTGATTTAATTCTTTTAGATGTTTGGTATTTGTTAAACATAGATTCCATTCTTTTCAATACTAACATAATGCTCTTACTTTAGAGAGCGAAGAACTGCCATCATAAGGGAGGCGATACATATGCGGTATTCATTATTGCCCTACTTCTACACGCTGTTCAGAGAGGCTAGTGTAAATGGCATTCCTGTCATGCGTCCTTTATGGTTAGAATTTCCTGACGATAAAGAAACATATAACAATGGTGAGGCGTTTATGGTGGGGCCAAGCCTTTTAGCTCAAGGAATATACGAAGAGGTATATAAAATTACATGCTTTTCATGGCTAATGAATAACTTGTTAAAATAAAATAATTTACCTGTTAAGATGCCAATCTTCATGCAGGGCCAGAAATCAGTGTCTGTCTACCTTCCTGGGAAGGAGTCATGGTATGACTTGAGAAATGGATCTCCATACAAGGGAAGCGTGACACACAAGCTACAGGTTTTAGAAGATAGCATTCCCAGCTTCCAAAGGGCTGGTACAATCGTGCCAAGAAAGGACAGATTCAGACGCAGTTCTACTCAGATGGTGAATGATCCATACACTCTGGTATGTCAAGCATGTTGATCTTGATCCTATGTTAAAAATCATTTTTATATCTTGTTCGTTGATTTCATTTGGTATAATCGTAGTTCCACCCACTTGTTTGTTTCCTTGATGTGCAAATATCTCTTTTTTTCAATCACAATGGTATCATTTTAGGATTCCTGTCAGTAACTTTGACTAACAATACATGAAAAAGTTAGACAGCTTTAACTATTTATTTAAGATCGGTGTCAATAGATTTTTGATGAACTAAATTTGCATTTTTTTATGAAAATTTTTTATGAAAAGCACTTCCATAACATAGTTAGACAGGTTTAACTATTTAAGATTGACATCAAAAGATTTGTGATGAGGAGCACTTCGATAACATATATTGTCAAGTGGAGCCGGCCTAGGGGCCCATGCCGGTACTGTATGTCAACACTACCAGGCAGGTTATATTAGACTGGTTTGGTTTGTTAGGAAAGAGATAAGTTAGATTGATTCGGTTAGGATATTTCCTTAGGGGTCAAGTCAGTCATCTCTATATAAGCGAGACTCCATTATTGATTGTAATCAAGCAAGACGAAACCCTAAGATATAGGAACGGCTGCTATCCAGGATCTCTCTGCTAATCCACCATAGCTATTTCATAACACATATTAACATGTAATCCTTGCATCCTATGTCATATATTGCTAATCAAAAGTTTCACCTGTGTCAATGTCTTAAGCGACTTATGTTTGTGATCTTTGGGTTGTAAATTTAACTTATATTTCTTGATAGTTTGCACTGGAGACAAGTTGCATATGAATTTCAGTAGCTTGCTACTCTCCTGCCAGTTCTTGTTATGGTGCTCAAATAATACGTCCATTTTCAATGTCTGTTTAAATTATTATCAGATTTGTTGGTCTGTTAGATAAGGGCAAAATTTATATCAGCTAAGTATCTGACATTTTCCAGCCTTTTTTGGTTGAAGTAGCTACCTACTGGTACAATTTAGTCTCAAGTATATCCAATCCAAATAAATTAATTAACTTCTGTTGCATTGCATTGATCAGGTGATAGCCCTCAATAGTTCAGGTGCTGCAGAAGGCGAACTTTATGTGGATGACGGAAAAAGTTATGATTACCAGCAAGGGGCATTCATCCATCGCCGATTTGTCTTTGCAGACAATAAACTAACTTCGTTCAATATTGCACCGGACAATTTGGGCAAGAAATTTACGAGTGATTGCGTGATTGAAAGAATTATAGTCCTCGGTTTACGTTCTGGAGCAAAGAAGGCTATTATTGAGCCTGGAAACCAAGAAGTAGAAATTGAATCAGGGCCGATTAGTTTAAGGAGTGGTTCTAGCCCAGTTGCGCCAACAATTGAGGAGGCCCAACGTTAGATTATGGGACAATTGGACAATAAGGATAGCATAAGAGGTAGGCCATTCACATCTGGAGCCTGATGTCTCTTTTGTTCGCTGTCAGGTTGCAAAATTAGGCCAACCTTTAGAGGTTTAGCTGTGGCCTTGATCATTGCACAAATCATCATGATTTTGTGGCCTCAAAATATTTACATGTAACTGGTACTCATGTTGTTCCAACTGCCAATTTTGACATAAATATTGAGACAGTGCTGATGTATATTTGTAGCTTTGATACATTAGAACTTGAGTTTATTATCTTTCTAAAGTGATATACAAATTCTCTGAGAACATCAATACCAAGTTCTTTTGTTTATGAGGTTTGTTTATCTGATGCTGTAATGTCTGTTATAGCCTTTTTTTTATTATTTTTTGCAAGATGTATCAGTTATAGGCTGTCTAAAAGACTAGAACTATTTCATTTTGTTTGAGCATTTTCCATGTCTTGATTCATAGCCTTATGTCTGTCAGACTTCATCAGGCAGTAAGACTAGAAATTTCTGAACTTGTGATTGTGTTAGCGGTATTAGAATTGACATTCCACTCTAACTGATGGGAGTTTTCAGGTATGCTATTATATACTGAGTAGTTACTGGCCTCCCGTTGGTTTAAAGTGTGGATTGTTATCGAATTGTTTGGTTAATTATAACAAATAAAAGCACCCTGAACTGGCACTCAGAAGGACTCCTTTACTCCACATCTCTCTTGGAACTGTTCTTGCAGTGCCTCAAACAGTTATTGGCTTATTGCAGTGTCTCAAACAAGGATAAAAACAGCTTGCAGAAAGATAAAAATAAGCGAGAGATAAGAATGGAATTACTATGGAAAGACAATGTACCGATGCATGGTACAGTATTAAACTGCCATTCTGGAGTGATGACATGAACCGAAGGGGCAAAATAAACTCTCCACGCAAGGCCACAAGTCAGCCGATCAGGAAAGGGATATGCCCATAGCTACATCTACCTCCGATATCCAACACCAGCAGAACACGTACTATACTATGCTGATGCTACATGAGAGGCGCCTGAGCAGTCTTATCAGCAGATCATCTTCGAAGCCAATCCATCGTCACTTCCGGAGAAACGTCCATGGTCCCCTGGCTGCCCCCATCCTGCAGATAGAAGGAGCAACATAACTTTAGATGAGTGGAGTCCTACATCCGAATGGCCAGAGGTCTAGAGCTCGTAGCTACTGAAGACATGGAGGTTGGCTCCGTAAGGGAAGGATGGAGGTATCATACGATTCATACCTCCAGATGCTAGCTATGGTCCTCAGGCTCATATAGATCGTCAATGCAACCCATATACCTATGAATCCGTTATGCGCAGAAAGGTACACCAGGCACGGTATCGACACAGACGCAACAGCAACCTGAAGATTTTCATTAGGTTCATTGTTGGGAAGAGTTTCAGAGCTGAAACATGACGTGTTCTTTTATCAGAAGATGTGAAAAAGAGGTTTACCATGGAGTAAGCAGAGTATGTGTAGTCTGATGCTCCAAAGTTAATGCCATCAAACACGAAGGCCAGGGAATTGATGGTCTGTGTGCCGGCGACAAACTGAACCGAGATAAAAGAAAACTTTCTTTCAGTGTCTGAATCTTGAAATGCTTATCTATTGATATGGATCTCTCCTTTATAGCCAGGCTACGCTCTTACCGGGATGCCTTTGTGAATGACTTCGATCACGGGCAGGTCGCTTGTGAAAATGCCAGCCCCGAACCTCATAGCAAGTCCTAGCACGACAGTGAGACCCATGCCCAGGACAATGCTCAGCTGCAAGGTGAAGAGGAAGAGGGGCCATTAGCATTTGCACGACACCTAGTTGCTGTTGAAGGAAAAAGGATTGGCAATGATCTCTGATAAACACTGCTGCCCTATTGTGAGTTTACCTGCAACACACGGGATGTCGCGGCAACAACCTTCTTCTTGTCATTCTTGGCGAAGGCACTTGCAAGCACTGCCTGCAATCGATCATTGACAGCAGGATTCAGTTCGTGACGTGCTGGTTATGAAACGTACTACTTCACCTGGTCTACATGGCTGTAATCTGACCTGTCCTGCCACGGCCAATCCATCGGCGAGGAGAGATGTGGCCAGCCAGAGCTGGCAGCAGATTTGGAAGCCTGCCATGATGGTTGGTCCATGGCGAGCAGCCAGGGACGCCGCCAGGGTGACGCAGAATGTCACCGCAACAACCCTTGCCAGCAGTAGGAATCCTGAAACAGAAATAAAGTTCAGTCTCCTTTTTGAGGATACGTTGGTTAGAGATGTTATCCGGTCTCTGGATTCCAACGGTATCTCACCACATCCAAGAAAACGCCCAAATTTCAGAGATTTAATGCTAGGTGGGATAACATCAACTTGCTGGACCAGCCGGCATAGCAATATCAATGTTATCAGGTACCTGCAATAAGGAGAGACAAAAGTCAGGATAAGCTTATCACAGAAATACAAAAGTTGTTGCTTTTCTCTTTGGGGGAAAAAGTGCTGGCTGCACGTGTGACTGTTGTCTGAAACTTACTGAGAAACAACATGAGCAATAGCTGCACCAGTGACGCCCATATGGCAAACAAACATCAAAATTGGGTCTAGTATGATGTTCGCTGCATCCCCAACCACTGAAAAGAAAAGGTTATTAGGTTAGCAATGTCAGATGTACACCAACAATAAGGAACTACTGCACTTCAAAGCTCAACTTTAAAAAGAAAAACTGCATTTGTTTGTTCAAAAGAAAACTGCATTTCAAAGGTTTCTACTTCGGATTTTGTGAGATGTATGAACAGCTCCTCTGTTTCATCGGCACTGCAGGTGAGCAACAGTGTTTTTGTTCTTACCAGTAGCATATAATGGTGTCTTCGTGTCCTTGAATCCCCGGAAGACCCCTTGCATGGCCAGAGACAATAGCACAGCAGGAGCACCAAGAGATCTTATTGTTAGGTAGCGAACTGCAGGTTTTTGCATTGGGGATCCCTAAAATACCACAAACATAAATGAGTGAAAAAATTGCGATGTATGAAAACAGGTTGGAAGATTAAACTTAAATTAATATAATAGCACTCACAGATTTAACACCCATGATGTTTAGTACAAATTTCGCAGAAAAAACCAGGAAGACGGCCTGAAGCAGTCCGAGAATTGAACCAACTATTAGTGCTGAGGTGACCGATGGTATGTACCTCTTCTTGTACCCTTGGTTGGAGAGATCTGTGCACTCTGTGGGGATACATGAGTTCACGCACTCTGCCATATCAGGACCTAGAAACAGAGTTCAACATTAGATATACATAATGATGATATATGCAGAGGTGGTTACGGCTGAAATGCTGAAACCGTATATGCTCCAAGAACTTTGGTACCAGACACAGGCAAATTGTTGGTTTCTGAATCCACATGGGAAGCTTTCTCCAGGTCTTGGCTGCTCTTTTCTTCGATAGCTTTACTGATGATAGCATCTTCCTCCGCGACAAATGATGTTGTCACACTAACAAGAGGGTAGATGCAGACTTTCGAGACCTGGTTAAATATGGCGATTGAAACACCAACAGCGGCAATCTCCACCGAACCTGACCATCAATATCAATTGCACACATATTATTCAGTAGCATTATTACATTTTAGACTACAAATGATGAGTTGATATTGATGTTATCGAGTATATTTCTGAAAATGGCTTAGTGCTTCCACCTTATGTATGCCTATCAACTAGCATAAACATATGCAATGGCAAACTAAAGTTGCTGGTCCTATAAATAAACTAAAAGATTGAAGTGCAAAAATGGGGAAAACAAATAGTGAAATAGGCTACTATGGTGCAATTCGACCAGAAGGAAACGGTAACCGTCTTATCATCAATCAAAAGAGAATAAAACAGATTAACAGAAAAGAAGCCATTGGCGTGTACTATGTGATCGATTAGGTCCTATCTGAGGCAGTTGTTACAAGAAAACGGCAGCACACGTGGAGGAAGATTCAGAAGGGACGCTATTGTGATAAGATGAAGCTTAAGGAGAAAGAAGGGAACACGAATAGTGGGGAATCAACGTTGATTTATAGCTCTAGCTAGCGCCTCTAGGTGAAGACAAAGACATTCCAGTCAGATCTCACCAACATTGATAGAAGGACAGAAAACGACATGTTGAGCATCATTAGCAGAAACACGAAACATTATTCGAGAGCGCATCACTGCAGACTCCTAGCTTAAAAGTTTTTAGCATGTACGTTTTGGTTTGGCCGGCTATGTATAGTATATTTGGAACTGAAAGCAGAAGGGCACATTTCAGCAGGAGGAAGTTTGTTACTTTGCCAAAATGACAAGAAGGAAAGGAGTAGCGAATACTACTAGAACTGCAAAAGCTGCCATCTGTAAGCAACGAAAGAAGCAAATAACATGCAAGAGGAAATGAGTCGTGATGGGATCGATTGTGATATCTGAACCAAGTGGCCTCGGTGCAGTGCATGCAGACTTCAGAGGCGTTACCTAAACGGCCGATGAACGCCGTGTCCACCAAGGAGGCAAGCGGATCGGCCGCCAAAGCGAGCGACGCGGGCACTGCAATGCGCAGCACCTCCGATCCGAGGTCGTCGAGCTTGAAGACGCTCCTGTCGTGTCATCGCATCGCATCGGATGCGGCAAGTTCGTCAGCAGGTTGGTTCAAGCATGATTTGATCAGCATCGATCAACAGCAATGGTACTAAGCAAACAACAGCAACTGTGCATGCACAAGCAAAAGCAAACGCACCTGATGTTCATGACGAAAAGATGGAGCCCCGTCTTCCTCGGCCCGCAGGGCAATAATGCCAGCGGCGGCTCAGGCTCATCCCCCTCCTCCACCACCTTGTTGTCCTCGCCTCCGGCGCTACCGTTGGTAGCTGCCGCTGCCGCCGGCTGCGGCGTCAGGGATCGCCACGTGATTCTCGGCAGGCAGCATGCTCGTCGTCTCTCAGGAGCAGGAGCAGGTGCAGGAGCAGGCGGCGGCGGCACCGTTGTCCTCCATGCTCTGCTCCAACAAGGTACGATGGTCTCCGCGCTAGCAGTAGCACCGGCAAGAGAGCAGCGAGAGGGAGATGTCGCGGCAGGCAGTAGCGCGAGACGCACCCGTACTTATACACCTCCCGTCGATCGGCCGTCGTCGCGTGTGCCGTGCCGTGTGGTGTGGCGCTTGCTTTATCAGGGATTCAGGAGGCGATCAGCTGCCACAGGGAAAAGCGAGGCGGGTGTCAGTGATCAGGGCGTGCAAGGGAGAACACAAGGAGACCCTGGCGCGCGCGCGGTCGTCTCTGGCTGTCAGTTATCACAGCGGCAACGAACCCGTCCATCCACTTTTTCCAGGCCGCCGCCGCCGCGGCCGCGTACGCGATGCCAGCAAGCCAGCGAGCGTCGGCTCCGCATGCAGCGGAAGGCAAGGCAAGGCCGGACCAGAAAAGCACAACGACGGGACGTACGGCTCGCAGTTCTGAGCTCTCTCGCGCGGTGCGGTGCGTGTGGAGTGGAGCGGCGGCCGCCCGGCGGAACTGTGTCGCATCGGTGTCTGCCGTTACGTTGCGTGCCTGCAGATGCAAGTCACGGCAGCACGGGGCGGCCGAGATAACAAAACTATGTCGTGTCCTCCGACCCGGACCCCGTTTGTTTACCCAGAGTGAATCTAGAGTTGGGTCGCTGCTCTCCTTCCAAGCCTTGTTTAGATGGCTAAAGTTTCAAACCTTTTTTATGAATTTCCATTATCCAACGGCCTAAATACTGGCTACGAGAACTATGTTTGGAGTATTAAATGCATGCAAAAAATAACTAATTATCTGGTAGCTTTAGATGTATATTACAGACCCACAGTACAAATCCATCGACGGCCGATCGGATGATATTCGGATCAACGACGGCAACGGGTCGTGGCCACATGGGCAATGTGGCAAGCGTTCCATTATTTGCCGACATTCAAGACCAGGTGGGCACGCTGGTAGGAAAACAAGTAGTTGTAGTATGAATTATCCATTATCTACTGGCTACGAGGCCTCCCTATTTGGTCGTTGCTCTTAGCATGCAACGGCGCTACATGACGATCTGGTACTGATTAGCTATCCATCCGGCGGCGGCGTAAGTCCACAGTTTCACAATACAAATTCATCGACGGCCGATCGATCGGATAGAGATTCGGATCAACGACGGCAACGGGGCATGGACACATGGGCAAACACAGTAGGCCAAAAGCGATCTTATTTGTGGCGACATTCTTGACCATCAACTACGCTGCGGATGGATGATAGTAGTACCACCATTTCTGATCACCAGTCTGATGGCCTGTTTATTTGGTCTATCGATCTTATATGACATCCTGCAGGTCGGGAACAAAATAAAACTTGTCTGATTACAAATCTATCGCGGGTGCCCTGAGAAGAAAAATCTAGAAGGAGTAACTAATACTAGGGCACTGGGTTTTCAGGTGTCATTTTCTCTCAAGTTCTGCTGGTGCTTTAGTACATTTGTTCCTTTTTTTTTTTTTTTCTCCTTTTGGCACGTCATGTTATTCAAGGTGGCAACAACAAAAGAAAAGAAAGTGGACTCCTCAATTCCCCACTCGTTCCAAGGAAAAAGATGAAAAGTTCCACCATCAAAGATCTTTTCCTCCGCTCACACATTTTTGGATTTTCAAACAGTGTTCCATGAAAATTTGATAGTATATTATCTGTTTGCGAGGAGTTATAATCACAATGTAAGCTATACTAGCTACTTTGTCTTACTGAAAATATATACATGCCATTTTAGAACCTTGTCTGTCGTTTTAAAAAAAAAAAAAAAAAAAAAAAAAAAAATCCTGTCTGTCAAACTTTTTAAACCTAGAACAGATATTGACTATGTAGGTCCTTGGTATTGCTGTTTGCTACATTGACCATGGAAAATAATTAATATTTTTATTATATATCTCACTTGAAAGTTTTTTTTTTTTTTTTGTGAAAGAAACAGATCATGTTAATGTTCTCAACAACATGTATAATGAACTGGAGGGACTATATCTAAAATTAAGTGCATGAATCCATTCAAAACTGAAACAAGAAGAGGGAGAAGAAGAAAGAAACAAAGAAGGCAAAAAAAAAAAAATACTTTCGCTATTAATTAGTAGTACTGTCTTTTAGGCAAACTAAAAACACCCAGAAAAATCGGAAGTAAACTGTGTAGTTTTCGCAAAGGAAAAAGGGAAAAAAAAAAACTATCTATCTGACACCACTAATCGTCCTATTAATTAGTGCTGGCAGGATGTTAATCCACTAGCAGTTTGGAGCAACCAGCACGTATATGTGTAAACTAATGCAATATGAGATAAGGAAATTAGTGGTATCTCTCTTTGTCAATGTGATTGGCGATGGGATACCTTGCTAATCACTAGGCTAAAATATAATTTGGACATCGGGTTAAGTGGAATAATTGACATATATGCACCAAGTCAAAAAAAAAAAAAAAAAGAAACAGGGAGTAGTACGTTTGCAGTGTGCATAGTACGAAGGACAATCAGAAGTTAACTACAAATATAATTACTGCTTGGTAAATCCTTACAATAAGTTTTTAAAGTAAACAGGCAAACATTCACGTACCAATGGCAAGCATTATTTAGCATTATCAAAGCAAATACTAAAGTTATGGCATTAATATATCCCCAACATTTTAGACACATATCGAGATGTTTTGAGTGATAAGACAATAGATAAGCTAGAGATAATCCTTGAATACTTTACCTATCTCTAGCGCGCTGTCCAATCTCCATTATTTTTTTCATCGAAAAAAAAATCTCCACTATATTAGTTTACACCTTGATTTAGCCAGATTTTTCCATAAGATATTCTTATTTTTGTTTTTCCACTAATTGTCAGGGCTTCATGTTCTTTTCCTTTTTTTTTTTTTTTTTTTTGCAGAAAAGATGCTTCATGTTCAAGTTCAACAATGAAAATACTAGTACACCAATATTGTCATCAATTTGGTATTCTGTATTTTCTCTTTAAGAAGTCCACACACAATGTTTTTTTTTAATGAACAAAATTGTGGTGAAGTCCACGCAATGTTAATGGTGTATCTATAGACAACGAAAACAGTCTCTTTCTCTCTCTGTTTTTTTTTTTTTTTTAGAAAACAATAGAATTGCAAACACAAGATTTTTTTTAAGTTTGTAGTTAGAATACTGACTAAAAGAACAATAAACTCATAAGAAAAGCGACCCTACAAAAAATCAAATGAAAATTACAATAAAACAGGATAGCAGTTCAAATTACATTTTCAAATTTAGGATAATAAAACATGCAGAAAAGCCAAAAAATATGAGTATTTAGAGCCCAATTTTGCAAATTTTTGACGACAAATGTATATCTATATAGACATACCTTTTTTTTTTTTGAAAGTGTGGTTAACACGTGCTTCATTAAGTGAAAGATTATGAATTAATGTGTTTTATCGTAGTCTATCGGTAATAAAAAAAGATTCGATCACATGCATGCATGCAGGGCCAAAAAAAAAGATTAAAAACTTGATGGTGGAAACTATCTTTTGACTGTTTAGCCGCTCTCAATCTCTCTATCTATCTAGAAGCATAAAAGGAGAAAAAGAATAGCAATAATCAGGTTCGATTATCCAATAAAAGCTCCCAAATGCGAGCTGCGTCATGACCAACAACAGTTTAGCAACTTTAGAAAAAACTCCAAAACTCTACACTCGTCTGTATCTGCGGCGCGCTTTTGGACGTGCGGTTCCAATGAAACGAACGAAAGGACATTTAGAAACAGAGAAGACCCACATTCTTGACGTTTGCGTGTGTGTCTAGCCTGGCCTGGTCGATCGTTGTTTCGTCTAGGATTAACACCGACCTGACGTGCTTTCGATGTGCGGCAACCATGTCCTTCCAGAAACTGAAATGTGAGCCACTTGCTGAAACTTACTGTAGACCACTACATGAACATGCACAGAGCAAGTAACCTAACCCCAAACAATAGTGTAGGAAACGGTACTCTAGTTAGCTAAAATTAACCCATGCATGCATGTTGCATTAGGAAGGTACAAGCTATAATTAACCCCCCCTCGTTTTTTACAATTTAATCCTCGCAGGGAGACATGATAACGTACTCCGGGCGGGATTAGTGAGTGGATCGGAGTGGCTCACTGTGGCAAATTAAAGCAAGGGAGACACACTGCAAAATCACATTTTCTGTAGCGCCACGAGAATGACGTCAGCCGTCGAGCCCCCGTCGCTACCGTTCACCTAACTGAAAACGTCGGCGGCGTATGTTAGAGCAAACAGCAGTGTGATCACGCACTTTGTACATGTGGTGCCGTACGTTGCGCGCGATCCCCGTCACGGTGCGTACGTCGTCCATGGCTCACTATCACTGTGGCCACAGGCTCTCCAGTGGACACGGACGATCGTCTCTCTTCTTGCAAAGGCAAGAAACCGAGAACGAAAAACGTACGGCAGGCTGATGAATTAATGATGCTCGAAATCAAAACTGAACGAACTTAACTAACTGGAAGCAGAATATCTAACCGAAGGCGATCGCGATATGATCATGGCAGCGTGGGTGGGTCGGTATGGGGTTTGCGCACGTACCTCTGGCTCGCCTCACCGATCGAAACACTAGCTACCACGCACGTCCGGCCGGCGAAGTACAGAGGCCAGCCGCCGCTTCTTTGCTTCTTCTTTGCTCCTGAATCCTGGCTGCTGCTGTGCTGCTCACTCGCCTTGCCGAGTTGGCTGGCTTGGCTGTGTGGTTCTATAAATAGACGGCATGCAATGCAAAGGCAAAAAAAAAGCAAAGCAGGCAGGCAGGCGGCATCCAACACCGCGACGCAAAGGGCAAACAAAGGCGACCAAGGCGTGCGCCGGGTGCGCGTGTACTTGCGGTTGCGGTCGCGCGACGGACCGAGGGCTCGGCGGATTCTTGGGCCGCCGCAGTGTGTGTGTTTGGCAGATGAGTTGGATGGATGGAGTCCAGGCGGAGTCGCAATAGCGGAAGAAAATACGCCTTGTTTACTCGCGCCGCGTGGCCTCCACGAGCCCGGCCCTTGTCGCTGCCCGCGCACCCGCTTCCTTCCCCGACGTGTCATGGCGCAGTTGGCGCCTCGCCAGCCGCGTGGCAAAGGCATCCCAATCGGAGCGCAACAATGCTTCGCTTCTTCTGGGCTTGTGTGTGCTCTGTGTCTTTTGTGTGCTCCAGTATAGAAATGGAGGATATTTTTTCCTTTTTGCATAGGCCACTTTCCACTCATCACTACTCGTACCTTAGGCTAGCTTTGTTTCCTTTCTGTTTTTGTATTGTTTTGAGATTTGAGAAGATGAAATATGGGGCCCACTGACTTGGTTGAAGGCCGGCAATGGAAAGCCTGGCCCACTCTTCGCGGCCCACGTCGCTCTCGGCCCCCGGTTTCCACTCTGGGTCGGAAGTCGGAACGCTGATTGGGCCTTGCTAGTGGAGAGGAGGAGCACTAGCTTGTGGCCTGTGGGAAGCCAGCCGTACCCGTAGTACGTGGGAATGTTAGGTTACGGCCTTGCTATGCTCGGGACGACGGGGAGAGAGACGGGAGTGGCACTGGAGACAGTGTGCTGCACGCGCCGTGGTATTTTTATTCACCGCCGAGACGGGAGTTGGGATTAATTAGGAGCACTCCGCCGCGCGCTTTGATAAGTTGATGTGGTGATTACCTTTTTATTAGGTTGGCCCGGCCGCCTGAATGGCTGCTGTATATGCTAGTAGTAATAACAAATATGCATATGCGTGCTCACTTTAGGCGGAGCGAGGCGGCACCATTCATGCTGCCGGCCAGTTCAACGGCTGCTCGAGCTCGACCTACCATATCAACTAACTACTCTTTCCCTTTTGACAGGCCTAGGGCTTTTTTTGGCAAAGAGCAGGAAATCTCTTTCCAAGTTTCACAGTTTTCGTTCCTGTATGTAGTAAACTATCTAGTGATGATGATGAGATGAGTTTGTTCTTTTCAAGCCGGTGGACTAGTTTGTTCAAACCACGCGCGCGATGGACTAGCTAGCTACCTACCGGCTGTCCATGTCCTCGATTGCTCGTTACACACTTGCTAGTTGTTCATGGAATGCTGAAGAAAAGCGTGATGGAAGGTGACATCTAGCGCATAAGCGAACGAGGATATGCCGGGGAAAACTTAAAGGTGTTCTAGTACGTACACCTTTAGTAAGAGAAGAAAAAGCAATTCCATTGTCGTGTTATGTTGTTCAGGAAATGTTATCGGTGCGTACAGTAGCCTCCTTCACATCCTTGTCAAAAAAGTAACGGACACTTTTTACAGAGTTGGGTTATTCAGAGATGGCAGCGATTTGCCTAAAGGGAATGTATGCACAAAAGCCCCGCTGCGCTGATGATAAGGGCAAGGGCGGCGCTGAATGAAGGAAAATATTCTTGATCTTGCCTCCTTCCGCAATGATTTATTTTTTACTGCGCTAGCTGGATGGACGACGTCACGACGATCAGCGTTGACGTGGGCAACATGTTTTTTCTTTACACATATAGCGTGGGTTATTCATAGATGGCAGCGATTTGCCCAAAGGCGCATGCAGAAAAGGCCCGCTGCGCCTGATGATAAGGGTAAGGGCGGCGCTGAATGAATGAGGAAAACATTTGTGCTTGCTTTTTCCTCCTTCCGCAATGATTTCCCCTGAAATCTGCGCTAGCTGGATGGACGACGTCACGACCATCAGCGTTGACGTGGGCAACATGTGTTTTCCCCAGTTGCTCCTCGGCATGCTCTCCTGTTCGTGTGCCACACTGAAAACGAGATGATTTTACTTTCAGCCCAAATATAAGCCCATGGGCTAACTAGTGTAAGGATAATGGGCCGCCAGCCCAACAGGAGACGTGAGGTTCATGTGTAAGGCAAGATATCCAAAATAGATGAGAAGTGACTAGTGAGTAATCAATCCATGCGTTTATGCTTCCACAAGGACTGCTGGTTATTTAGAGCCTCCTCGTAGAAAAGATACTCCTAATTGTGAGCCAGAAAAGGAAGGAACTGATCGATTTGTATCCTAAAAATTCCTATCGAAAAAAACTAGCAATTTCCAAACTATGCTCCCGAAGAAGGCTGAAACAACACCTACACATCCAAAATCAAACAGTAATGATAGGCGTGACCCAGAAGACAAGCTCTTTTGGCCCCACATGTCATCGGAAGCTCCAAGTATAACCAGGGTACTTGGAGATTTGATGTAGCAGGAAATCAAACTGGCGGGCCCCGCCAATCAGTTGCAGAGCTCGTGAGCAACGCAAGAGTTATGCTCGTCGTTCGAGTTTCTTCTCTCCAAACGAGTTGGATATGCTAATGTCCGTCTCTTCCTCTTCTCCATTCGCCTGAGCTCCAAAGCCCCGCATGGGTCCCGCAAGGCTTCCCCTACCCTCCATCGTCGCCATGTTGATCTTCGTTTACATGCTAGTACACCACGGCGCCAATTCGGAGGAAGTTTATTTCCCGGAGGCTGACGGCCCGGCGGCAGAGAATTCAGACGAGCTGTGGCTCAGGTCCGGACCGCCGCCGAGGGTCGTCGACGTCGACGACTACGGAGCCGGAGATGCCGGCGGCGGCGACGACACCGAGGTGAGTCACACTTTAGTTTGCTCTGTTCTTCTCTCAGATTGCGAGCGGAAGCGGGTCAGTCTGTTCCGGCTGCATTTTGTTCTGATCGATGCTGCACTGCACGCGTTTCTTCAGGCGTTTCTCGCGGCGTGGAGGGAGGCCTGCAACTCCTCCGATGACCGGTCCGTGTTCTTCGTGCCCGACGGCAAGGCCTACCTCCTGATGCCTGTGATCTTCCGTGGCCCCTGCAGAGCTGTGTCGATCACTGCAATGGTGAGCGAGCCTGCTCCTTGTTCGTGCACGTACAACGGTACAATCTGCGCTGCTCATCGCTGTTTATTGGGTTGTAATGTTCGTTATATTATTATTATTATATTAAGCGATCAGATAAAGGGAACGCTGGAGGCGCCGTCCAACCGATCGGTCTGGCTGGATCACAATCTGCAGGAGTGGATCACGTTCGAGGGCATCGATCGCCTCCGTGTCCTCGGCGGCGGCACGCTCAATGGCAACGGCCTGCAGTGGTGGATCAACTCTTGCAAGCTCAACAAATCAATGGTATATATAACAAGGCATTGTACTATACCAGTTAACCAAACCAACCATTTTCTTCGATTCTCACTGATCAAATAAATAAATTCCTTGCGCTACTTACATGTCATACACATTTCCAAATTTTCTCAGATACATTTTTTTTTTCTTTTTTGTTTGTCTTTCCATCAGCGATGCGTCACTGGCCCAACGGTACCTTCCTGACCCGGAAAACTTTCAGTTGATGTAGTAATGTGCATCATCAGCAAGGGTTTCAGCTGCCGAGTTTCAGGCACTGTACTTCAGAAGGTGCAGCCACCTGGTCGTGGAGGAGCTGGAGGTGAGAGACAGCATGCAGATGCACGTTGCGATCGCCTACTCGTGGAACGTGGTCGTGTCGAAGCTGTTCATCACTGCGCCCGGGTGGAGCCCCAACACCGACGGCATCCATGTGTCCAACAGCAGGGAAGTGTCCATAAGCAAGTGCACCATCAGCACAGGTATGTTGCCATCGTGATGCTGATATATGTTCAAGAAGTTGGTCACAGCAGAGATCATGTGCCGTGAAACAATGCATACAAAAACACATGGAGCGATTCATTTGGCTAACACTCGTACTTTTTCTGATTAGAGAAAGCGTACTTTTCTGTGTTGATGATGCAGGTGATGACTGTATATCCATTGTGACTGGCTCAATGTTTGTACGGGTAACCAGCATATTTTGCGGACCGGGCCATGGAATAAGGTATAACCGTACACAACTGCAAATATATGCTAGTATAGTAGAATGGATGGTGCTAATGTTTTTTGTCTGACGATACCGTGCATATCCAATGTTACATATAAGCATTTGGTGTTTCAAATTTGGCATTTGTAAAGACATGGCCACAAGCTGTACATTGGGTTCTGAGTTTCTGATGCTTTCCTGGCGTTGTTTGGTTTGCTGCTACAGCATTGGTAGTCTAGGAGCAAACAACTCTTGGGCCCATGTCTCTGACGTCCTCGTTGAGAAAGCCACGCTGCTGGGCACTACCAACGGTGTTAGGATCAAAACATGGCAGGTAATGCATGATCTTCTCGCTTCAGTGGCATGGAAACTTGGACACTTGCAGCCCTTTTTTGAATTTTGAGGAAAAGTGTTGCTCCCAAAAGGGGCGTACGACTCTATAGCCTTCTGTTCCCTCTGTTTTTCGCAGTCCCCTGTTTCTTTGTTTCCTACAACTACAATCCTTGTAGACTGTAGCATGTACTGTAGAAGAGGGACTACTCCTATGTATGTCGATATAATAAAACATATAACATATTTATAGTAGGACATAAGCTTTTGTTATGCAACATATATTTTTTTTCTACCAATGCTTCTTACAACTTCATTAGCAGGGAGGACATGGCTATGCTGAAAGAATTAGCTTCCAAGATATATCAATGCAAAACGTGACTAACCCAATAATTATCGATCAGAACTATTGTGACTCCAGGAGACCTTGTCATGAACAGGTATTATTTGCCCCCTACAATGGATCCAAATTAATTTCTTTGTTGCTTCATCAGAACTCTACAAAAACAACAGTTTATTATAGTGTTTTGTGCATCACACCGTGTAGGAATCTGCGGTTGCCGTGCGCAATATACGCTACAGAAACATACATGGAACTAGTGCTTCAAAAGTCGCCGTCAATTTTATTTGCAGTGGGGCTCTGCATTGTGATGGTATACTGATGCAAGATATTTATTTGGTTGGAGAAGGAAGATATGCTACATGTTCTTATACGAACGCCACAGTTATACAATTTGGATATAACTTCCCTTTTTGTAGTGCAGAAATGTAGTACCATAGGGTGGTAGGCACATGATGTATAGTACATGTCAAAATACAGGAGTAGGGAAAACACAAGATTAGCATGACCCGATATTTGGAATCCTACAAAAAACTTAGAACGTGAACTGTTAGGATGTAACAAAGCAGAAAACACATGACAGTTTTAGGGGGAAAATCTAGAGCGAGAGGAACGTGTATTATGTGTTCAACTTAAAGCTGTTTTCTCGGATCATCCATAAGCGGATATGTTAAGACTTGTTTGGATGACATATCATTTTGATTCCCAATCCATTTCAAGATACATAGTTTGAGGTCAATATATGTACATCTAAAAGAGGGGTTAAGTGGATCTTAATGCTTACCAATGAGCAGGGTCTTGATTTTTGAAATTCCATGGCAGGCACTAGCATATACTACGGCCTCTCTCTTTTTTACAGGGGATGGCAGGATGGTCGTGTAAATTGGTTTGAACACCCAAGAAGACGTACAAACACATGTGTCCGAACCGAATGCAGACGACTCAGCAGTACTACTACCTGCAAGTGAAGGGCTCTAGCTACACCTGCGCTCTGCGGTCTGTACACATGTGCTTGCTTTGCATGATGAGGAAAGGAGCCGAACAAAACCTGTCGCGAGCTTGCAATCCTCTCTCGTGCAGAGGGCAAGGAAACTAGTAGCAAGCACCTATCGTCCAATCCAATCTTGTGGGTCGCTGCTCGGAGCATCCGATCGTCTGGTCTCCGACGAGCCGGGTCTGGGGTCACGGCGGCTCCACGTACGTACGTACTCCTTCAAATTTGGGCTTGAACAAACCCTGCCTGCCTGCCTGCCTGCGGCACGGATTGGCTGTATGCCCCTGTCACTGACGTAGAATTAACGGACCTCTGCGTGGCTGCCCTGCGCTCGCAGGATTGCTGTTGCCGTCATCCCCCTCCCCTGGCCGCCAATTCAAAACCGGCTTGCCGGCTGGTAGCTGGCCGCCGCTGCTGCTCCACATGCGTCCAACTGCCAGACTCCGACCAAACAACGAACCCGTTCTAGCCAGTCAGGCCCAGGCTGCAGGCAGGCGCCCCACATGTCACAGGGCGCGCGCACGCACGCAACGCCGAGGGAGGGAGGCCCCGGGCCACCACCGGCCACGTCCGCAGCGACAGCCAGCGTCGCGTTTTGAAACTGGCCTGGCCGGCCGGCCGGGCCGGCCAGCATTGCGTTGGGCTCGCCCCGCCCCGCCCCGCCCCGCGCGCGCCGAGACGACAGACGACACGGTCCCGCATGTCACTCGCGGCGCAGGAAGCGGACCGGCGGCGTGAGCCCGAGGTAACGGGGGCACGTCCCGGCCGCGGGAACGGTGCCGACCCAGGGACGATGCCGATTGCCGAGACGGAACCGAACCGGGTGTGTGTTTTGTGTGCCGGTGCGGTTAATAAACAGAACAAAACAGCCACGGGGTAATTACGGTTACGACCCGGGCTTTGGCTAGGCAACAACCAGGCGGCTCGAGTTTAAAATTTTCACGGGTCCCACCGCCACGCCCACGCCCGCAACCGCAGGCACAGCCTTGCAGGCAGGGTGCTCTGCTGGACTGCTCCCGCTCATGCCGTCCTGTGTGTCCTGCCTGTCCCTCTTGCCTCTGGCCACGCGCGAGCGACACAGGCGGGTCGTGGCTCACGGTCACGGATAGCGCCACGCACGCCGAGCGGTGCGGTGCGGGACAAGTTACTGCTATTGGCTGACCACTGACTCGCGCGCGTCGGGTGGGTCGCGTGACATGGCGCGTGGAAGCTAGTAGTACAACTGTTTTGGGGAACTGTGGCGGGCTCGAGGGTCGCCGCAGTGACGCTTGTGCGATGCAGAGGAGCGAGACCTCAGAACGCAGTGACGCGCCGCGTACGGGCCGGGCAAGTGCGGGTGCGCAGCTGCGTGCGGCGTCGTGCGCGGTCGGTAGGCCGGTAGACTTTCTGTTGTAGGCGTCGGGTCATCATCACTTCAACGACCAGTAGTGGTGCTGTACGGTGTAGCAGCGCAGGCCTACCAGGGGGGTCTACTAGGCTACTGCTACGCGGGTCTGGGAGGAATGGAGGATGTTCTATCTCGGCCGTCCGTACTACGTGCCACGGCCGAGTGTGCAGTAGTGCCAACCTGCATCTTCGATTGCCGTGCGCGACCTGCATATGTGATGCTGGCTTACATGAGACCAAAATTTTCTAAAATAAATAAATGTCATTTCTTGTTTGTGTCACACCGTTTATAGTACAGTAGACTCTTAAATATGTCCCAAGAGCTGCATGTACTGGTTTACTAAATTTATAGTACAGTACTCCTATTAATTATGATGTGAAGATGAAAATAAGCTACATGTGAGCAGTAGTAGGTCATGATTAGTCCTCTTGATTGACATTCAAAATTCAGAACTAATTTTCAGTTGTAAGATTCAAACACCTCCTAGACTTTGTTTAGGGATTCCAAATTACAAGCGCTGAGGTGTGGTGATGGTGCAAGGGCCGAATGGCTCCGCACTTCGTTAGCATTAGCTGAGTAGAAGCTGCCGACCACTCGTTGACAATTCCACCATTGAGGTGAACTTACAAATGGCATGCATGCATGCAATCAGCGGAAAGCCAAAAACATAAGAGCAACTCAATTGCTCAGCCATTCTTGTTTTGTTTCGGAGGTTATTTTAGAATTTGTATAGCAAAAAAAGTGAAACATAGTGTATCATTTTCATTTGTTCAAAGTCAACCCTCTCTAAATTTTACTAGTTCGTAGAAAAACAGTAATATCATTGACATCATATAAGCTCTATTAGAAATACTATTATGGAATGTATTTTCTACGTGGTACTCCCTCCGTTTCAAATTATAATTCGCTTGACATTTTTAACCTCAAGTTTATTAATAAAATGTCCTTAAGAATGACTTAAATCTGACTATGTTCGCACAATTTTTTTTGAATAAGACGAATGGTCAAACTTAGGGTTGAAACAGTTAAACGAATTATAATTTGGAACAAAGGGAGTAGAAGTAAGTATTATTTTAGTCAAACTTGAGGTAGGACGAATGAAAATACGCTATAGCTCACCACAAACAATCTGGGATTCAACTGGCGTCTCTTGGTGTAGTGCAATACAGGATGCCATTTGCACAAGATGCCTTGGCTTCGGGTTGGCCGTATCAACACCCTTGTTGCGGACCATGGTCTTCGACCACTCGTCCAGGCTTCCCCTCAGGAGCACGAAGATAGCGTTGTAGCCGCTCGCCAGGCGATGGGAAGCCCTCGTCATACAATGGCTTAGACGACTTGAGGGGAAAACGATGACGGAGTCAAAGCAGGAGTACGAGGCCATGTCGTTGCGGGAGCTCTTTCCCGACCTCGCATGCGCTTGGTAGTCCCGCAGGTGACGCGACGCCTGCGCATGAGCGCCACCGAAGATCCATGGATCCGAGCCGGTGCGCGCCGTTTAGGTTGTCTAATCCGTGAGTAATCCGTTTAAGAGAATAAGAGTGACGCACAATGTAATATGTTAACCTCCAAAAACGCACGAAAGAGCGGCAGCTTGAAAGCGGATGTAAAAACTCTTTTCTTAAATACTCCCTCCGTTCCACAATACTTCTTCTTTGACTCATATAAACCGTGTTTGACTCGCCGTCTTATTCAAATTTTTATGCAAATTATGAAACAAACAAAATGTCATTACAATATCTTTAGTGATGTAATAAGTCATAACAAAAGTGATAATATTTATTAAAAAAAGTTGAATAAGACGAGAGGTCAAACACAATTTATATGAGTCAAAAAATTGCAAGTATTATGGAACAGAGGGAGTATAGAGAAGAGCGAGAAAAAAAAAACACATTGCCAACAATTTACGCCCCGCGGTGGTAGAACAGAGTACACAGAGCAATACGCACTTTTGAGAACAGAGACCGAGAGAATTGTTTGAAATGGTAAACTGCTGCAGGCTGGATGGCCGCTTTCTCGTAGCATGGGCCACTTGCAGTTGCCGCTGCGCACAGCTGCGCACGCAGCGACGCGAGATGTTCACCCCACTGCCTGCAACGCAAGTCCCAGACCTCGTTGTCCGCTCGATGCCCATCCCATCACCCCGGTAGTCATTGCTCAATCGTTGCTGTTGCTCTGCCGAATCGGAGCTCCAGCCCGGCGTGGGGCAATCCAGTCATTTTCGCCGCGAAGATCCTTTCAAATCGTGGCTTTTCACGGAAAACGAGAAACACCGCCTCCTTTCCTACTTGTCGTGCACCCGGCCTTTTTTCCTCCCGACGCCTTCTCCCTCCGACCAACACCTTCCACAGACCCAAAGCACCCGACCGTTGCCGCCTCCGCCTCCGCCTCCGCCCGAGGAAAAAGAGAACCCCGTCCGTCAACATCCCTCCATCCATCCATCCTCGCGCGCACGTTATTCACCGGCGCGGCGGCAGGCCCTCCCTCTCTTTCCGTTCGGTCCAATCCGATCTCCTAGGCCAGAGCGGCCTCGATGTCGGTGCGGCGGGCGGCCAAGAGCCAGCACGCTACGGCGACGCCGAGGATCATCAGCCTCAACCTGGCGAGGAGGTCCGGCGGAGGAAGGCCCAGCCGGGGCGCGGGGCGCGCGCACCCCCGCCAGCAGCCGCCGGTCAACCTCGGCGCGCTGTTCGAGATGGAGCGCCGCGTGCGCGGGCTGGAGTCCGCGCCGGCGTCGCCGCCTCCGTGCTCCCGGGCGGCGCCGCGGTCGCAGGAGGACGCCGAGGAACAGGAGGAGGAGAAGTGGCGGTTCCAAGCGGAGATCCTCCGCGCCGAGTGCAACTTCCTCCGGATGGAACGCGAGGTCGCGCTCCGCAAGCTCGACCGCCACCGTGGCCAGATGGAGGCCGCGCTCAAGTCCGCCGTCGAAACGCTCCTATCGGTAACACACACACACACGACGACACAACACACGCGTCACTCCGACGACTAGTCATCGGCTCAACTCAATCAAAGTACTGCATGTTGTGCACCGACATGATGATGTTTTCTCCATCACAGGGGAGGAAGAAGATGGACGGGAAGGGCGACGTCGGCGTGGCGGCGGCGCTGGACGAGGGGATCGAGGACCTCGAGGAGATGATGGAGGAGCTGCGGGTGGAGAAGGAGAGCGGGAGGAGGGCGATGAGCGGTGTCCGTGAGCTGCGGCGGAGCCACGGCAGGAACTTCGATCGGCAGGCGTCCTCGCTCCGCCGGCGCCTCGAGAAGATGCCGCCGGCCGACCCCGAGCCCTGCATCAAGGACATCCGTGAGATCGCCCTGCCCGTTCCCGCGCCACCAACACCGCCGGCTGAGCAAAGCGACGACGATGAACGCGTCCACAGCGCCAACACCTCCGATGTAAGTCGCCCCGGCATTAGTTAGTACTCCGTATAGCGCAATGATGTTGTCGCTGTTTCAATCTCTTTGCCGATGACTAAGGTACATTGTGTGCTCTGCAAACTTGAAGGTGGAAATGCTGAGGATGAAGATGGAGGGGATGTCAAAGGGCATGCGCGAGCGGATGGCGGAGTACAGCCGGCGGTTGGAAGCCGTCGCCTCCGGGGACAACACTGGCTGCCAGTCAAGGAAATGCGGCAACCGGCACAGCCGAAAGGCGAGCGCGAGCAGCCAGAGAAGCTGGAGCGGGGCAGCACCGCGAGCAACGGCAACGCGCCGTCGACCCTCGACGCCGGCCCACACGGCCGCAGCCGCCAGAACGTGGCGGCGGAGAAGCGTCAGCAGCAGCAGATGGTACGATTCAAATTTGCTCCTCCGCACTGTTCATAATTAGCTTGTTCATTACTCTAGCTTCGATATTCCTCGATCACTTTCTCGGGAAGCAAGATTAGGAGTACCAAGCGAATCGCGGGGTTTAGCCTTGGGCGTCCGAATGTCGTTGACCTGGGGGCACTGCTGGTCAGCGAAGCACACTGCACTGGACGCCATTATCAATCCACGATTAAGTCGGTTTTTGTCTCATCCGGGTTGATCAGGGCGAGTTTTGAAATTGCCTGCAGCACCGGATGCAGTGCAGGCCGTTGCTGTACCGTGGGGATCACTTGTACAGGGTTTTGCACTGGGTTTGTAGGGAGATGAGTAATTGGCTGATGATCCCCTGGGGCCACGGATCTATGGATTGGCACGTTGCTATCAACATCTAATGCACTATGGCCATATTGGTTCCTTATCGGACTGATACTATGCTGCTGGTAATAATCACTGTTTTCTTTTGCTGTGGAGGATGGGATGGGACCATGTGTGAGAAACTTGGCACTTTTAGCCAGAAGGCTTTTTTTTATCTTTTAGCTTCACCTCGCTACTACTACTTTAGGTAAATAAAAAAAGTGGAGGATATAGCATTCAAAAGATAACTTTAGCATGTGTTCCCCTGATTTGAACTGTCAATGATTGTGATACGGGAGGATATAGCCAAAAGCTGTCATGTGACTCTGTCAATGATTGTGATACGGCCCAAGCCAGTGACTCTGCGCTCTGCCTCATGCTCTCATCGGCGCCCGGTGGTCCAGTGGTTCTTGGGCCTGAGCCAAAGGGTTGAAGCTTTTCGTTAGTTCTGTTTGTTACTGCTCATCTGAGACGTGGGCCTACGAGAGGCTTTGCTTGAACATTTTCAAATTGTTTTGTTTTTGTGGGTGCTAATTTCTAGACCGCATCTGCACCTGCACCTTATTGTGTCTTGTCTGCATGGCTGCATCTCGTCCAACAAATGTTTTTGTGAGTAGTACTAGTCAATTGGCTTCAAGAATGGTGATGCCTAGCCGCACCTTATTGTTTTGGGATAAAAGACATGACAACAAAAAATATGACCAGCAAATTTGAAACTGCAAGGAGGTGAAAGTCAGTAACCAGTTAAGACAAACTGGCACGTGCGAGAGCAGGAACTGAAGCACTACCCACTTTGCCAAAGGCGTATACATAGCTTTGAAGCCACAAGCTGGCACATGATCTATCACAGTATCTGGGCCAAGTGTTACCTTCACATAGGATGTTGGCCCAGCTTTTCTAGTGCAGTTCAAACTTGAAAAGGTCTGGGCCAGGCTTAGGGACCAGGGCATGTGTTCGTCGAGTCGAGTTGCTTTCGCTCCAACTGCTTCCTATCAACAGACCATGTCTGCTGACCAGCTGATGTGCATATCACATCTTATGCTTCCTCTGCGTGCATATAGATAGACTGAAGTTGGTTGGGTTTCCAATTCTGAATGGCAATCCAGTACTGTGCATTTACAGGATAGCCAGTTGGTGAGGCAATCCATTCAATGATTCAAATCTGAAGCAACTGGTACACTCGCAGTAAGCTGAGTTTATTATTTATTGTTGTAGG
The DNA here is from genome assembly GCA_015847255.1 of Hyparrhenia diplandra. Classification (NCBI taxonomy): domain Eukaryota; kingdom Viridiplantae; phylum Streptophyta; class Magnoliopsida; order Poales; family Poaceae; genus Hyparrhenia; species Hyparrhenia diplandra. The sequence goes on along the minus strand of JADLZK010006541.1, from coordinate 69,355 downwards.
AATAGCAATGCTTTCGAATTTCATCGACACATACTGGATAAACTTTTATGGCGTTCTCCTACCTGCACACTCTGTTTCTGCCCCTATGTCCCATGTCCCAGTGACTTTTCTTGCATAGACCTCACTGGGTCATTTGTGGAATTGTGGTCTTCAGGCTAAAGTCAAGCTAAATCTACTTATATTGCTTGCAGAAAGTATTGTGATAACTGTTCCTATTTCCCAGCAGATTATGGCTGAAGAGTGCAGATTGGTGGGCTCGGCAAGTTGCTGCGACTGCAGGGAAATCGTGTGGAAGATAATGGAGCAAGTAAAGGCGGAATCTGATCAGTGGACTGAGATGCAAGATATGTTGGAGCAGGTGAGGTTGGAGATGCAAGAGCTTCAATCTTCCAGAGATACATGGCAGCATCGGGCTATGGCTTCTGACATCAGTCTACGCTCCTTAAATTCTCAAGTAAGTAGATGTTATAGCTATGTTTATGTCTTCATCATTGAATTTATTCATGTCAATATAAATGCACTGAAGCACTGTGCATAGATCAAGTAAAAACTATTTTGAATGGGGTATTTTGGTGTCTATTAGACTCATGGTAAAGAAGATGCTGCATTGTGAAGGCTGTGGATTTGTGGTGAATTGATGACAACACTTACTGAAAGTCTATTTTTGAAATTGAAAAATTTACTGCATTTAGTACCATAATTCTTACTTCAGAATTCTGCTGAACTGCACTATTTGTTGAAAAGAACTGCAGAATTGCTGTTTCTGACAGTGAAATGGTGTTGATACCGACATTGTTTGTCTTTTGTGAGTTTTATTCAAGGTCTATGGATCGCAATATATGAATCTGGTCGCTAACTTCTAAAAATTATTATCAGATGACTAGTGATACGATAGTTGTATTTCAAAACTTTAAATTTTCAATTTTCAAATTTCACCACCTCAGAATCTAAAGTATGTCTTGTATTTCAAATAAAAAAAGAGACATTAAACCTGACATAATAGTACTTGTTTTTGTATTTCTACTGGAAACAAAATGGAAGCCTGGACTAAAGACTAGTTATTCTCTAGTTCATAATAAGTTGAACACGGCATTTTTTTGTGTTTATAAGTGAAGTATGAACCCTGAATGTTTCTGGAATAGAGCTTTTTAATATCAAATGTCAGTCAGTTACATGGCTCTCTATATCAAATGCTTCCGCATTGTTTATATGTTCCCGAAGTGTCCATTTTGTCAATGACAGTCAGTTACATTGGTCAATCTAATCTGAATTTTCAACATGTGGCAGATACTGGAGTGGAAAAATCGGGCACAAGCATCCGAACAGCGCGTGGAAGAGCTGCATAGGAAGATTTCAGAGCTCGAAAGCAAGCTACACACTTTCAAAGCCCACTTACCAACCCCAGCTGATATTCCTATTCCTATTCCTAACCAAAATCAATGGTCAGATGCGTGCAAGATGGAGAACCCCAGAGCAAAGCCTCAGCACCAGCGATCCCAGGAATCCGGCAAGGAGGAGATCAAGAAGCACGTCCTCATCTGCCGCGTGAAGCACTCACCCAGCAGCGTGCTCCCGAAGCGGTCGCCATTCCAGGAGATCGGCAACATCAGCTTGCCGCGGCATCGGTGAGGACCAAGGAGAATGGGCTGGGTGGGCCGTGTGTTCTGTCATCTGTGACCTGAGTGAGTGATGGGCTGCTGGCGCTGCAGCGAAACTGCGAAGGATTCAGGCGTAAGCGGAAGAGAGATCTCTTTCAGTTTAGCATCCACAGTAGCATCGATCAGCATCTACGTAATAAATAATTTATTCATGACCCACTGATGAGTAGCGAGGCCTGACTTCTCGTCAGATCGTAGTAATAACTACAACTAGTCAGTAAGTGAGCTGAGAGCCTGATGAGCGGAGTTAATTTTCCCGGAGTACAGTGCCGATGAATAGGTCAGATATGTATGTAACGGTAACGCTTCTTTTTGCTAATAATATATGTGCAATTTTGTTCCTGCTTGAGAGAGGATTAGGGATTGGTCACTGTGTTCGATTAGTGACAACCATTGAGTACATATAGGCCAGATGGGGAGCCGGTATCAGCAGGCCCATCCAATTTTCCAATTTTTGCTCACTGTGTTCGATTATGCCAAAGTGACCAGATGGTGGCGGTGTTCATGGTACATTGGTATATGAGGTCGAGTCAAATTCTGAATCTATTTATCGCTAAAATATTTTTCAACCTGTACAATGACGCAAGTACAAGGAACAATGGCAACTGGGGCTTTATTGGATTTGAAGCGAAATATATTACAGGTACAACATCCATATATGCATCTAATAACAATAATATGTTCTAACTTGTGGATTGGCAACGGTATCGATGATTTACAGCTAGCACCGAGTTAGTGATGATTAATCATAGAGAGCCAAGCACAGTACGTGCACACGAGCTTCTGAGAGATGTACACGTACACGGCGAAGGAGAAGCTCATGAGCGTGACGTCCTTCCAGTCCCCCTTCTGCTTGGGGCTCAGGCTCTCCCGCGCCGCCATCCCCGCCTTCACCGCGTCGCCGCGCAGCCTCTCGGCCGTGGCAGCCCACCATGGGGTCTTCTTGTCACCACCTCCTCCCCCGCCGCCACTTGCCGGCGGCCCGGACGGGAGGCGACTTTGGCAGATGAAGTAGGATCTCGGCCTAGACACGGCGCTGCTACATCGTCGCCGGCAGCCTTGCGAAACATGTGGAGTGGTCCTGGTGGTAATCATGCCCAGGGAAGCCATGCATGGACGCCTGGACGGTCGATCAGATCTAGCTTAATTGTGGGTTGGAGATGGGCCGGGGTCGTCTGTTGATCTTTCCAGGGAGAACGGATAAGTAGCTGAAGACTATGAGAGGAGGAGGAGAAAGGACAGCGACATGTAGCGTGGCATGTAGTACCTGGAGCAGAGCAGGCGGTCGCCCGAAGCACGCTGTAGTGATGGTGAAGTTCCGATCAAACTTGCTGCAACATTCCGTCGATTTTTGTTTCTCTTCCAAACGTGTCCTTGTTTCTCTTCAAAGGATTAACGTGATTCCAAATAAGAAGGAAATATGATGGAATTAAAAATATCTAAATTGTCTTGGTCCCCAGGATATTACAACTTCACAAGTTTTTAAAACTATTAAACAACCCCTTGGACTATTTTAAAGTTGTTTTTGGTTGATGTGAAATGTTTAAGCGATGACGTCCTTTGATTAGAGTTCCAAAGGAAAAGTAACGGAAAATATGATGGAATTGTTTCGCCGTTGGAAAAAAAGTGAAAAATATGAAATATGATGGAATTAAAAATATCTACAATTGTCTCCTGAACTTGTGGCCAAGTTTGAAAACCCCTCCGCCACTTCAATACTACAAATCATAAGTCGTTAGCTTTTAATTTAAACTATTAAACAACCCCTTGGACTATTTTAAAGTTGTTTCCCGTGTGCTTTTGGTTGATGTGACATGCAGGCCCTACATGTTATGTTTTTTAGCCATGCCATATTGTTTAATGAAAAACCATGTAAGAAAAACTATTTAGAAACAAAGGAGTATTTGTCATGTTTCAAAATGTATAAAAGATGCATAATTTTATGGTTCTCATAAAGCTACCGTTGGAGGCGGCGATCAAAAGTGCACAAAGCAAAAACACATCAAAAAGTTGGAAATGGTCAAAAGGAGTGATATACTTCCGTTCCAAAAAAAAACATTAATTATGGGAAGCGTATCAGTCCAACTTTTTCAATTTTGACCAAGTTTATAGCAAAAGAAGTCATTTATGACAAAATAAATGGGTTAAATGGACCTCACCCTTTTTTTTGTGATGTTGATGACTTGATGTTAACCACTGGCAGTGATAATTCTCAAAAAAAAAAAACTCAAAAATTTAAATTTAAAAATATGATGGAAAAACTTGATGGGCCGTCATTTTGTCAACAAAGGGTTACAGCATGTTTCATATAAAAAAGTATAAACTGGTCTCACTTAGCCCATGGTGGTCATGTTTCAAAAGTTGTAGAAGATGTATAATTTCTAGTGTTGGAAATTTGCCCGGGAACGAAGCCCGGCCCATTTTAGAAAGGCTTACAGCAAGTTCCTCCACCGATGGGGGCAGCCCGCGGGGGATGACGCCATGACGGACCAGGAGGATCAAAACGTCCAACCGGCTGATTGATTCCTCTTCTCTCCGACCTAGGGAAGCAACAGTCAAAAAGCTGACCCCCACCTCCCCACCTTCCGACTCGTCCCACCCACGAGCCATCAACTCACCTCCCCGCCGCATCCCACCATTCACCACCACTACCCACCACCCCCAACCCAATCCGCAACCTCCTCGACCACCACCAGCCACCACAGCCACCCAATCCCGTGCGTCCACGCTCCCGTCCTCCCGCCACGCGCCGAGCGGCTGCGGCGACGATCCCGCGCTGCCTGTTCCGCCCGCGCGCCCCGGATCTCGCGCCCGCGACCTGAGCTTTGCCAGTCCGCACCGGCTCTCACGTGGAGTGGACGCAGACTGCACGTCTCCACCCCCCACCTCATCTCCTCTGTACCGGGCCCCTGCTCGCTCCATGACGGCAGGGCCCGGCGAGCCGCACGCCCGAAAGTCCGTGGCACGCAGGCCGCTTGGCGCCAGTGACCCGCCCCTCTACCCACCTTCGGCGGTAGAAACCCGGGGCATTTCTCTGTTGTTACCGCGGTGAGCCGGTGGGAAAAATCCTCCGACCCGGGTCCAAATCCAGGCGACGGCCGTTGACTGCGACCTTGAGGCAGTGGCCGGGAGCGAGAGAGAGGAGTGACTGGGAAGCAAGCGGAGGCGGCTAGAGACGACGAGAGGAGAGGGACGGCAGCGGATGCAGATGCGGCTGGAGCGGTGACCATCTCGCGCACGCCTTTCCCCGTGAGCGCTGCTCCTGGCTTTCCTTATCTCCCCGAGCTGAGCAACCCCACCCGCACCCTTCTCGGTGAATCCGAGGGCCCGGGTTGGTCTCGGCGGCGACGGCATGAAGCGGCAGAGGTCGTACGGCGACGGCCTGGACGATGACCGGCGGAGGTTCTACGACCGCGGGCCCCCGCCGCCGCCTCCACCGCCGCGGCGCCCGCCGCGGGAGTACGAGGGCGACAGATTCGATCGCCGGAAGGGGTTCGGTGGCGGCGGGTTCCACGACAGCCGGTACCGAGAGTACCCGTCCCCGAGGGAGTATGGTGGGGACCGGGCGCTGCACCGGTCCGAGAGTTTCTCTGGCTTCCGTCGGGAGTTCCCCAAGGGTTTCAGGTCGGAGCGTGACAGGTCGCGGCGGGATGGTGACGGCAGCTCGACGTGGCGTCGGCCGGGAAGCGGGTGGAGGGACGCCGAGTGTATTGACGAGTACAGGGCACCACCCAGGCTGGGAGCACCATCTCTACCTGGGCAGCCGCGGCGGTCGCGGTCGCGGTCACGGTCACCCAGTGAGCCGAGAAGGAGGTTTGAGGTTGCCAAGGCAGAGAAGCTGAGGAAGCACACTGCCGGCATCAATGAGGTGGAGGAAGGGGAGCTCGCGCCAGATGCTGAGCCCAAGGCCAGGCCTGCTGCCGTAGAGCATCGGAAGCATGTTGAGCCAAGCCGTGTTAAGGAGAAGGGGCTGGAGCAAGGTAAGGTGAAGAAATTGAATTCTGGGGTCCAAGCAAATTTGGGAGCTCAAGCTAATGGGGCCTCTAGTGCATCTGATCCTGACAATGCAGTGAAAGAGGATGATGGCAAGAAAAGGGATGGTATACTGCTGGCAGAAGCAATGGATGAAGCGCGGGAGAAGTCTTCAACGATGGTTACAGTGGAAGTCAGTGGAGGACATGAAGTACAAGCACTATGTGTGGCTACCACTGGTGCTAGTAAGTTTGGGCTAACCACTTCACCCATGCAGCAAGGAGTGCTGCAGGAGGAAGAGGAAGTGAAGCCAGAAGAAGAGACTACCAATTCGGTTGACATGGTTGGGGAGAACATTTCCTCTACTATGCTGAAGGAGGGTACTCAGGAAGAAGCAACAACAAGAGATAAAACTAACAATGACACTGATGAAGTCAGAGAGAGTGCTTCATCCAGTTTTAGTCATGCTGCGCAGGAAGAAGTGATGGCATTACACAAGACTACCAATGCTGCTATTGAGGTTGCAAAGAACATTTCACCGCTCATGCAGCAAGAAGTGCTACAGGATGCAGTGTTGGAGTTAGACAGTACTGACCATGCTGTTGATGAGGTTGTGAATAGAGCTTCCTCTGGTACGCTGCAGGAAGTTCTTCAGGAAGAAGTGATGCAACATGATGGAAGTGCTGATGTTGTTGATACTGCCATTTCTGATCTCCCGCAGGAGGCAATGCAGGAAAAAACAATAATATTGGATGGAACTGCCCAAAATATCGATACTGCAGAACCGGTCAGTTATTCTGGTATCCTTAAGGAAGCAATGCATGAAGGAGAGTTGACAATGGATGAAAGTGAAACTGCCATTGCCACTGTTGTAGCAGGACGAAGTAATTCATCCGATATGGTGGAGGAAGCTATGCTCGGTAAAGCAGTTGTGCGAGAAGTAACCTCCAGTGCTGTTAATTCAATTGGCAAGAGCAATATGTCTACTGGGCTGCAGGGAGAGGTGATGGTTTCTCAAAACCAAGAGGCTCCTGAAAGTAAAGAATGTAAAAAATTAACTGTAATTGGAGAGATGGATGAGCCAACAGAAGATATCACATCTCAGCCTGTAGAAGGGGAACTTGAAATGCATCAATCCGGAAAAAGAGGTACATCAGAGGAAACCATGATAGTAGAAAAGGATGCATCTGGTATGCATGAAAATGTTGAGAAACAAGTAAAAGGATTTGATATCAAGGCCAAAGCTGACCATGCCCATATGTTCCTTAAACCAACGAAAGAACATGCTGGGAGTAGCAAGGAAGAGGTTGCCAGTACAAATCTAATGACAAGGGAGGTGACTGAAGATAAAGGAAATGACATAGTGTTTGATGTCCTTAGTAAGGAAGTTAAAGTAGATCATTCAAGTTCAGTGGGAAGAGGTCTTGACTCAACATTGCAGCTTGGTGTAGAACCAACACAAACATCAAAATCTGCTTCAACCACTGTTGTAAAGACAGAACATGATACAATCAAACTAGAGAAACTTGATTTGTCATTGAGCTTATCAGGTTGTTTACAGAATTCTGAATCTAAGTCTTCGATTCCTAAAACTGCTTCTTTGGTCCATGCAGCATGCTCTCAGCCGTTACCATCATCATCTTTCCTCACTAACTCAGATGGGTTCCCAACTTCAATACCATTGACCAATTCTCGAACACTTGGTCAAAATCCTAGTTGCTCACTCACCCAACAGTCATTAGACAATTATGAGCATTCAGTAGGCAGCAAACCTTTCTTTATGGGAGTTGATCAGATGAGCAATCACACAGGAAGGCAAGCCCAGCTATCTAGTGAATCTACACAGAAGGGGAGTGCTACTCCACTCCTTCAGAGGGTGCTCCAAAATGGCCATATGGCAGATAATAGCGCTTTGGCTGGGATGAAAGGGCATAACAGTGGAATATCCACTGACCTGCAGAGGCAAATCCCAGGAGTTTTATCGCCAACACATAGTCGTGGTTCTCACGACTCTGGATTGGAACATAATAGACATAGAAGGCAACTTACAAGAGAGAGAAGTAGCAACAGCCTTACAAGGGTTGAACGGCAGGAGGGGGGACAAGTTGTCATTAATGGTGCTGGTGTCATTGAGAGGATTATTTCCAAGGTTGTTTCAGAACCTTTGCATCTTACAGGAAGGATGCTTCAAGAGATGACAGAAAATTCTATAACTTATTTGAGGGAGGCCATTTCTGAAATCATAGTCGATCCAAATAAAAGAGGACAAATAATTGCTTTGCAGGAGGCACTGAAGAAAAGATCTGACTTGAATATTGATATGTTGCGATCATGTCCACGTCTGTTGATGGAGATACTTGTTGCTATAAGGACTGGTCTTCCATATTTTATAAAAAAAAAAAAAGTAGTGTTGCTACATCTAATTTGGTCGACATTTTTCTCAACTTGAAATGCCGAAATCTCTCATGCCAAAGCATTCTGCCAGTGGATGATTGTGATTGTAAAATTTGTCAGAGGAAGACTGGTTTCTGTAGTTCTTGCATGTGCATTGTCTGCTCAAAGTTTGACTCAGCATCTAATACTTGTAGTTGGGTTGGTTGTGATGTATGTCTTCATTGGTGCCACACAGATTGTGGCCTACGCCAATCTCTTATTCGAAAGGGGCAAAGTGCTTCAAGGGCATATGGAACTACTGAGATGCAGTTTCACTGTGCTGCCTGTGGACATCCATCAGAGATGTTTGGTTTTGTGAAGGAAGTATTTCGAACATGTGCGCGGCAATGGCGGATCGATATGCTGGTTAGAGAGTTACAGTATGTAGAAAGAATCTTTTCTGCAAGCGATGATGTAAGGGGCAGGAGGGTCAGGGACTTCGTGAAGCAGATGCTAATTAAGTCGGAAAACAAGGCTTATCATCCTGAAGTTGTCAGATGTGTCATTGCATTCTTTTCTGGTAAGCTACTTCAACCTAGTTAATGAATTACAATTTCATCATATCCATGCTCATTTAAGCTTCTTTTTTATTGTGTCCATGCGATGTTTCCTTCTTTGGGAGAAATAAGATTAATAACTGGGTTACTGCCACTTGTCGCTTGATCTGCATAGCTAGAGCAATAGAATGGCTTGTGGGCTTTCTAGTTTACATATGTGGACCACTGAAAATGGCATCACCCAACTCATAGTTCATACTTCATAGCACCACTAGCAAGGGTTGCAAAAGCTGTCTGATGAGAGCCTTGGGCCAAAAGACCACTGAAAGTGGAATCATCTTTCAACTCATAGTTCATACTTAGCAGCAGTATCATACCTAGCAAGGGGTAGATATTCATGCTCTAATGACTATGATGTTGAAATGTAAATATACATGCTATCATTTGTCATCAAACAAACATTTACTAACTATTCACTTTCCAATTTCAGATGATGGTGCTAACTTCGGCATTGATCCATCAGTACCACTGAAAGGAATTCCATGCAGCATTTCTGAAGCTATTGATGGGATTCCTAGTTCAAGTCGGAAGGCAGCATGGATACCATATACCTTAGAGGGACTTCCAGTTTTAGACAAAACAACTGCTCTTCCTACCACAGGGAGCCCATCTGTGCCTAGACAATCTAGTGAAGCTAAGTTTCAGACAATTGATAATAAGCCTGCCACTGATGAACTGGATAGCCTGATCAGGTTAAAGCAGGCTGAAGCATATATGTACCAGGAACGTGCAAATGATGCACGCAATGAGGCTGACAATCTGAGACATATTGTTATGGTAAAAAATGCACGAATTGAGGAAGATTATGCCACTCAAATTGCTGATCTTGACATAAATGAGTTACAAGAGCGGCGCAAGCAAAAGATTGAAGAACTCCAAGTCATTGAAAGAACACACCATGAATTTCGCAGCATGAAAACTAGGATGGTAGCTAGCATTGGGGAGTTATTGTCAAAAATGGAGGCACTGAAACAAAATCAAAGCACATGAACTGAGGTTACCATTGCAGAAATCGAAGTTGCTCAACTTGTTTAAGGAACCCTGCACATATTGTTGTAAGTTGTTTCTTTTATGATTATTTCCACTTGTTCTAGGACTAGCTTTATGTAATATTATTTTTTTTCTCTGCTGCTGTGATAGAGATTCCTTCACTTTTGGATCATTTCAATCACATAGGCAAAATGATGAGATGTAAACTCTAAATCTTCATGTATATAATCTCAACAATTATCTACATGCACATGTCGTGTTTCCTGTTGTGATGTTCTTGATTCCTATGATCTGAACTGCACAGAGCCTCCACTACATTTTTCTATGATCTGAACTGCACAGAGCTACTGCTACATTTTTTTTCTCTATGATATGAACTGCAAGTTGTGGGATCGGGCAGACATGAATAGTACAACAGGAAAAGAAGTCAAGTCCTGATTTCACCTTTTTGTATCTCAGACATATTTTTGTTGCATCTCAAATTTTGCATGAACCTAAACCTTTATACGTCGTCTATCCACTCAGTTTTTTTATGGAACTTGTGGTCGCTGTTTAATGTAAGCACCTGAGATGATTTCGAACTGCACAGGGCCACTGCTACATTTTTTTTTTTTTTTTTTTTTTTGATCTGAACTACAGATGTGTAGTGTTTTTTAATAGACCCTACCTGAGGAGAGACGAGACTTGTGCTTTCCTACCTGAAATTGCTACTTTTTTATAGACTACATTGGAAGTTCTCTGGTTCAGTGGTGTTAAATTCAATAGTATACACAAGATCATTTTATCTCCACTTGAGATTTGAAAAGAGCACGCATTCCTGCCAAAATTGAGTGCGTCCCCATTAGTTTTCTTATTGAGGGTTGATGATATCTATCAAGTGTAAAAAGCTTCCTGCGGCAGCTAGTTGTAGAAGTGGCCACATTAGTTTCTAACCCTCATATATTTCTACAAGCTAGGAGAGATTCCCAATAAAAAAAAACATGGCTATGAAGCTGGAGACTCTTTTTAACTGGATTATAATAAAGGAATAGAGATGCTGATGTTTCTTCTGTTTTTCTCTTGTTTCTAGGGCTTTCTTTGAACAATGTTGTTTGCATATTTGGTCGACAACATTCTCGTTGGCTTCTTTGAAGGCCGCTTGGTAATCTTGCTATTCACGTACGAATAGTGCTTTGTTACAACTTACAAGGTGGTAGAAAGCATCGATGTAGTGAGGGGTAACCAAATATTCTCAGCAATTAGACATCAAGTTATTATGTATGAAGTATGACTTGTGCAAGGGAGAGCACAGGATTGAAGAAGAGAGCAGCCGCCACCGGAAGATTACCACAATTTTAGGTTGCAGAAGGGATACGATCAGTAGTCAATACACCTCATGGATTCGGCTAGACTCAGGAAGTCCGATTGAACGTGTAGCCCCTCTTCTGCATCTAACGAACAAAACTCAAATGTGTCATGTGTATCCTGCTCTACAATGGTACTGTTTAATAGTACGTACCAGTTTAGCTAACCAAGCAATCTGAACATGCCTGAAAGTTCAGTCTTGGTGTAGTAGTATTGTATCAGACACGGTTTCTGTGTTGGACTTGACTCATGGCTGCGCTGAAAAATCGAGGTCACTGGGGAGTGGGGAATGGCACTAACCAGCCATGGATGATTACAATCCGTTTAAACTCTGCATGAATGAAAGCTGAAAGATACAAAGGAAAGAGGAGCACAGACTCTGGCTGAAAGCCTGAAACACATGTGGCTCCTGTAGGACAGTAGGCACAACCGGCTCGGGCGGGTGCGGGTGCGGGTGCAGCGAGAGGGCGTTGACGTGAAAACCGCCAAAATCCTTCACCTCCCCTCTCGCGTCTCGCCCAAAACCCTGATCGTCCCTGATCGTCTGCGGTGACGTTTTTCAACTTGTCTCTGCAGTCACGGATCAATACCGTCTACTCCTCCGTCCTAAAGTAAATGCAATTCTTTGACTTTTACAAACTGTTTGACCGTTCGTCTTATATTTTCCATCCAACCGTGCCCTGCAAAATTCCAAGCCACACACGCACAACAGCCGGCCCATCTCAGGCAGGACCCAGGAGCCCAGAGGGCAGAGGCTGCGCTAGCTTCGTCACTGGGTCTTCCCTCGCCGTCGCCGTTGTCTTCCTCGTTGCGACTTGCAACCGGCCCCCACGCGGCGCAGCACGAACGCGGCATTGTCACAGCCGGAGGCGACGATTGTGGTGGCCGGCGCGGGTGCGAGTCACAACAGAACGCGGAGGTCTGCTCCGCCTCCACGCCAAGCCACCGCCTCCGCGGGCCCCTGCTGGCCATGGGGACGCCGTGCGAGCTCGAGCTCTCCGACGAGGTGGAGGGCGAGGAGGACGGCACCATCGACTTCGTCTTCCGCCTCGCCGGAGACCCCATCCCGCTCCTCCCGACCGACTCCAACCCGCTCCCGCTCTTCGACCTGCTGTCCCCTCCCGCGCGCCCGCTCGTCGTCTCCGACCGCCACGCCACCGTCTTCCTCGCCCACCCCAACGGTATCACCGAGCCGAATGTTCACTCCGCTTGGCATTCCTGTCTCGACCTCACCGCCTAACTAGGGCTTCTCATTTCGTTTACAGGGTTTATAGCTGTGAGGACGAAGGAGTTGATCGAAGCCAGCAAGGAGGCGCGCGAGAAGGGAAAGGCGAGCACCCGCTGCGCGCAGGACTGCTGCGTCGCCGACGTGCCCCTCCCTGGTGTATCCCTCATCGCGCTCTCCAATGATGAGTCTGTGTTAGCCGCCTGCACAGATACTGAGATCCAGTTCTTCTCGTTGGCGTCTCTGCTCACACATAAGGTTATCAGCTTTCCTTAGGGTCTCTGCAAAATTTGTGCATGATTTCTATATAGGCTATTGGAGTATGAAACGAGAAGACTAGTCGACGGGACTGATTAATTTAGTTTTTTTCACAAACTTGAGTGATTTTTTCATGTAAGAGCACTATAATCACTTAATCAGTAATGGAATTGGGCATATCCATGTATGCTTCTCTCTGAGTAGTAGGGCTTGTGGGAGTTAAGCATTGGTTACTCCTTTCACACTGCTGGATAAGCCCTGCATTGTGCTATTTATTGATCTGTTTCAACGCTATTAGCTTATTCACAAGCTTCTGTTAGGGAAGGTGTTATGACTTTTGTCAAGTTTATAACATTTCTTAACAATTGTGCTGCACAGGATGTGGTACCATCCTCATCATGTAGCCTGGGCCGGGCTGGCACTGTGAAAGATTTCAAGTGGTTAAATCATGCCTCTGCATCATATATTGTACTCTCAAATGGTGGGTTGCTGTGTCATGGGAATTTGGGCGAAGGCCTGAAGGATGTGATGGAAAACGTCGATGCAGGTCCATGTATTTTCCTAATATATTCCTAATACATTTGAATTTGAGACGTATCATGAACTGCTGCTATGACATTCTTAGTATGTGAAATATGTCATGTACTTCACTATAGAAACTAATTGATTCCACTTAAGTGAAGTTCAGTCGTATGAATGACACTTTGGTGTTTACTGATGAGAATGTTCATTGTTCTATGATCATTCTGTACTCTGTAGTTTCCAAATGTTATAGCATAGATGATACAGGCAAATGAAAACATGTCCATTACTTACATGCTACGAGTTTCAAAACAAAGGAAATTGCAGTCACAACAATAGAGTAATTTCGTGATCTATTTTCTCTAAAAGCTACTCTTAACAACACCTCAGAAACAAAAACAAATTCTTCCTTAGCAAGGCTGACTACATTAAATTTATTGGTCTGTACAAGTGTACATCAATAGTAATGCAAAATATTATATTTTATCTTGAGATGCATTGATTACTCTGAGGTCTTGAAGCATTTTTTTGTTGTCGCAAAGTTAGTTATTTGCTAGCCATCACTGATGCTATGTTGTAACTGAAGTTAACCATCACTGTCTTGGTTCTCGAACTGAAGTAAGCTATCTTTTTGAAATGTATATAGTTGACTGTTTCAAGGAAGGAAATCATATTGCCGTTGCAAGAGGGAACACACTTACTATATTATCACCAGATTTTAAGGAAACATCCTCCATGTCGCTCTTGTTCCAGTTGTGGTCTGATGAAAGTGATTCAGAAGGCACTACCATCAAAGGTAATCATACACCTTTTTCTGCTGCAGTCTATAATTCTATACTACAATCCCTAGATACAGAATGAAATGCTCTATTTTTAATCTTATTGTTGTTTTGTTAATATTTTTTCCCTCATAGCCTACCCCAGCTTGGCAGCTTTCTTGGGACGAAGGATTTTTTGTTCTATATTTTCATCAGTCATGTAAGGATTTCAGTTGATCCAGATGGTCTACTAGTCAGTTGAAACACTAGTAAAATGGAGGTGATCATCACCATATACTATAGTTGATCCTTCTCTGTCGAAAGACAGCACCGTGCTTACACTGAGTCACTGATATGTAAAACTGATTTATGGTCTATGGTAGATGAAGCTGATAGGTTTGGTTCTCACCAGGATCTGAATTCACAAGTATCATGTGTTTCTTACATGTTTTTACCCTTTGAACAACTGATTTCATATTCATGAAGAAATTATGAGCCCCAGAGTCTATATGTAATATGTATGATGCCCACTTATTGGATGACCAGGGATTCTTGGAACAAGTATTTATGAAACAAATGGGAAAAGTACTAGTTGACTTGCTTTACCTTAGTCATCCTGTACAATTAGGCCTTGTACAACGCGAGAGACGTTTCGGAGGAGAGAGAAGAGTAAGAGGTCATTAAGCGCCCGGAAACCACATCGCTAAAGCATAATTTAGCGCTAAGCACAACTGAAACAGCCAGCCTCATAGTGTATTTTTGCCCAAGCGCCGCCCAAGCGTCCAACGCCTATCTGAGCGGCGATGCCGCACAAACGCCATGCAACGAGTCCACCATGGCAAAGAAACATACAAAAATTGCCTGCAAGCGCCTTCCACGTTCTCGCGTTGTACGTGGCCTTATATATTGAACAACCAATGATACAAATATACAATTGATAGCCCCTCCTTAGGAAACTGTGAGATATCCTGTAACTGTGAGATATCTTGTCATCCAGAATCCCTTGGGATTTTTTTGTGTCATGTGCTCCATAAACATTGAGATGTATACATAGGACATAGAGTCATCAGTTCTTTTGTATGTTATTGGTTTGTGTGCAGTTGAAATTGCATTTAGTATGTACTTTTATTGTTCATTATTGATGATTTTCTATTTGTGAGCAGTGGATTCCATTGGCTGGGTACATGTTGATAGTATTGTTATTGGGTGTGTTCGATTATATGAAGATGGCAATGAAGAAGGATATCTTGTTCAAGTTATAAGGACTGAAGAAAGCACATTTTGTGAGGTTAGGTGGTCCTCCTTTTTTTGCTGTCGTCGGATTCATACCACACGCGATGTGCTATTTAGCCAAAGTTTTATTTTCTTATATTTTGCTTGTATATAGTTGCTTCAATAGCTAGAGAAATCTCTTTGGGCACATAGCCAAATTTTTCATTTGCATATACTTGAACATC
Source organism: Hyparrhenia diplandra (assembly GCA_015847255.1). Lineage (NCBI taxonomy): Eukaryota > Viridiplantae > Streptophyta > Magnoliopsida > Poales > Poaceae > Hyparrhenia > Hyparrhenia diplandra. The sequence continues at coordinate 54,181 of JADLZK010006541.1, read as the reverse complement.
CGTGTACAAAGTTGCTTCAATAGCTACATACATCTCTCTAGGCATAGTTAGGCCATGACCACGGGTCCACAGCAAATGACAATAACGTTTCAAGGATATAATCTGAATATTTACCAAGACCATGTTCTTGGTTGGGGTTTGTGCATGCTAAAATTCTGTCTATGTTTTTGTCTTAATATCCTAGATGTATAAGCCTTCAACTCTCGGATAACAAAAAATAAATCCTAAAATTGGTTTAGTGTCATATCATTTATTGGAAAGGGTTAATAAAACACATTTATGTAATTTTTTCCTTAACAAATATTACAGTACTAATTGGATGAACTGACTACATTACTTCTGCAATGTGCGTATAGAGCCCAGGCAAGCCAGATGTTTTTACCTATGTTGATTTTTTCCATGGCATTATGGATGATGTTTTACCACCTGGAGTTGGACCTAATCTACTTTTGGGTTATCTGCATCGCTGGTATGTGAACCTAGGTCCTTGAGAAGCTCTATTGAGTATTCTCAACATGTATGTTGGCAGGCTGTTCTTTGACATATTTTATGAGCACTCAAATGGAAAATGAATTTTCTGCATTAATTTCACCAAAAAAATTTTTGAGAAGGAAATCCTTTATCCATCAACTGACTTGATTAAAAACATGCCATTGTACACAGTTACTAGTTATTTTACAGGTCCAATTTGTCAATTTCTCCCGAGTTACACTTAGACCGTCAAAGTCTGGGGGTCAATGGTTGGTTAGCAAAAACTTCTTAAGAACAAAATCAGGGGGACATTTCTCCCCCATGTTGAGTTTTTTATTAGTTCCCATTTACCACTTGATTTGTAATCAAGGGAGTATATAGTGACTTAGTGAGTATTTTCCAGGCACTACCCCTATAGCAATAGGTACGATACGTCAACAAGGGGGGTAACCATGTGACTTTTTTCTTCTGTTACCTTGTTTGCTTGTTAGGTTCTCTTACCATGCAATGGGGTCTTCTATATGGAACTTAGGATAAAAATATATTATTCTTTTGCTGGTGTTGCTTTATTGGATTTCAATATTACTACCCCTCCGTTCCAAATTATAAGATATTTTGGCTTTTCTAGATACATTGCTTTTACTATGTATTTAGACATACATAGCAAAAGTTATGAATCTAGAAAAGCCTAAATGTCTTATAATTTGAAATTGAGGGAGTACGTTGATAAAAAGATGGATATAGTCAGGTGAGGTCCACCCCTTTTTGCTAGCCCGTCTTCTGTACACGGTGATATTTATTTGCTTGATAAGATTCTGTTTGCATTTCTCTTCTCTGGTGGGATCTTGTAACTGGGGATTTTTTAAAAATATTTTTTAGGGATCTCATGGTGGTTTCCAATAGAAAGAGCATTGATGAACACATTGCCCTTCTGAAGTGGCCATCTGCACTTGATGAAGAAAAAACTGTAACACATCTTGAAATGTTGGAGGATAAATACAGTCCTAGGATTGACTTGCAAGGTAAATCCTATCCCAGGAAACATGGCTTTTATGATATGCTGTTGCTTCTCTTCGAAAATGAAGTCTAAACAGTTCTGGTCTTCTTTTGTGATTTTTCAGAGAATGGCGATGACAATGTCATACTAGGGTTTGGTGTTGAGAATGTTTCGTTATTTCAAAAGATCACTGTAACAGTTGGACCTGAACAAAAGGAGGTTGTCCCTCAACATATTCTACTCTGTTTGACTGGTGAAGGCAAACTAGTTGTATATTACCTCGCCAGGTAAATATTGTTTGTTGATACTTGTCAGCGTAATATTGTGAAAATTTGATCACTTTAGCTACTTTAACCTCTAAATATTCAACTTCTGTTGGAGAAACATTTTTGCATTGACACTATATATTGTTTATAGGAGTTCGGACCCTTCTGATTTACCTCATGCTACTGTGTCTACCTATGAGGACTGTGATGAAAAACATATTTCACCCGCAACTGTGTCTGAAAAGGAGTTGATTTCAAGTGTTACAGGCTCAGTATCTAAGAGTACTCTCACAAAACATGGTGCTGAGCCCTCTAGTGAACAAACAGGTGAAATAATGTTTACCAAGAGCTTCTAAGTTTCACTTTGATGAGCTATCCTTTTGTTTCTCCAAGTGCTTTCTAAAACTAAAGTTCCCTTATGTTATCTGCAGGTAGCAACCAGCAGGAAATGAATGTGAAAAACAGTAGCTCAGCTTCAAAAGAACAGGAAATAACTGGCAATTCGTTGCTTATCTCTTCCAATAAGAAGGCCTTAGACACCAAGCAAGTGAATGCGACTGCTCCACTTGCAGCTTTGCCTAGCTTAGCATTAACAGGAAACACAAAACCTACAACATCTTCCAATTTTTCTACTGACAATAATGAAGGCATGAATCCAACAGGAGGCAATGCACCTACTGGATTAGCTCCTTCCTTGCAATCAAGCAGCAGAAGTTTTGGAAACAGCAAAACTGGTAAAGAAGGCCTTGATTCAATTCAATCATTGGGAATATTTGGTGGATCTCAAAACTTCAATAAAGGTGATGTCTATGGTTTCAAGTCTTCATTGTTCACCTCTAGTGGATCTGTCCCTGCCAAGATTGGAGAAGGGAATGAGGTTGGTTTTGGAGTTCCTTTGCCGCAAACCAGCTACACCGCTGATAGAAAAGTTGTTGGTGCTCCAGTTGCCTTAAGCTCTGTACCTTCACTATCGATATCTCCAGCTAAACCTTCCCCAATTGGATCTTCATCAAGTGAATTTCGGACCGGAAACTCTGAAGCACCTCAGTCTTTTTGTGGATCACCTCTGTCACAGCAATCTATGGGCAAATCACATAACAGGAGGACACAAGGACCAGCAGACTATTCTAGAAACTCCAAGATGGGCACAAGATTCGATTCTGAACAAGACTTGTCTAAAAAGTTTTACAATGTAAGACAGCTGAATATCTTTAATTATTATATTTGATTTTTTTACCTTTCTTTACTTTCCTCAGACCTCTAGGAAATACTATCATCGATGCAAGGAACTTTTAAGTAATAAGTGCACATCTTATTTGTTGTCTGATGGAGCATCACCTACTTCCTCAGTTCCAAATTATTAGTCACTTTGTCTTTTTTTGGTTCATTCATTTTGCTATGTATCTAGACATATTATTATATCTAGATGCAAAATAAAATGGATGTACCAAAAAAGTCAAAGCGGCTTATAATTTGGAACGGAGGTTGTACTTACTTATACTTTGGCATCTTGTCTGTCTCTGACACTAAAGTTTGTCCCCTTCGTTACAGATAAATGAAATGACGAAGGAGTTAGATGCCCTACTAGCGCATATAGAAAAGGACGGTGGTTTCAGAGATGCCTGCATAACCTTCCAGCAGCTTCCTCTTTCTATGTTTCAGGATGGCTTGCAAAACCTGTCGGAGTTGTTGCAGGTCTTCAAGGTATATCATAATTGCAAGCGCCCTCTTCCTCCCTAAACTGTCTGTCTTTGGTGCTTTCCATTCCTCTCTTATAATGTTTTTTTTACTAAAAGTAGCTCGTTTTAATCCCCAGGGCAAAGTAGAGGGACAACGTTCAAAAATTGAAGATCTGAGGAACAAGATGTTTCAAGGTGAGACATTCAATGTTCTTTTGGCTATCTTTTTAGTAAGTAGGTAGAACAGGACACATCCTTTTTTTCCCCTTTCCGTACATATCTTCACACCTGAAAGGAATTATTTGATCAAAATGATATGCGTTTGCAGGATAAATACTTCATGTCATTTTTGCCATCGTTTGTAATGTGTGGGTGTGTGTGTAATCAGGAAAAATACATATGCAACTATTCATACCAACATGTTCTGGATGTAATTTTGAAGAAATACAAGTGATTATTCTTGATTAATAGCTATGTTTATTTGCTTCATTGGATGACTTGCAAATGAATGAAGCCCCCAGAAAATGTGGGCTGATATGTTACATTACCTTTTGTTCTCTTCAGTTTCTGGAAGGCAAACTTACATGAAAGGAATTGTTAGCCAGTCTTCAGATAATCAGTACTAGGATATATGGAACCGTCAGAAATTGAGTCCAGAATTCGAAGTGAAGAGACAAAATATCCTCAAAGCTAACCAGGTATCAGTATCTAACATTCTGACTTACTTCATTTGTTTGTATGACATCAGAGAATAATAAGTCCTTTGTCATACAGAATTTGACAAATCAGCTGGTCAAGCTGGAGAGGCACTTCAATAATCTGGAGATGAACAGATCCAGTGAAACAGGAAGAGTGGCTTCTAATCGAAGAGCTGTTTATTCTAATAAGACAAGATCAAGGTATTTAACTGTTAGACCATTTTGCTACAAATTTAATATACATTTATGGTGTGTTTGGTTTGTGGAGTTCACCCCATGCTTCATGAGGTGATGCATCATGAGTTCATCCCATGAATTTTGGTGGAATAACCCATTCCTCATGCATATAATAATTATTAGCTTGTGAGGAATGAGGTGGTGATAGATCAACTCATTCCATTTCACAAACCAAATAGAAAAAGTAAGGAGTGAGAAGAAGATGGACCATCTCATTCCTCAAACCAAACACACTCTTAGTGACTATCATCAATTGGATGACAAACAACTGAACAAGTGGCCTTTTTATGCTCCGCTCCTTTCAAAGGGACTATGTAGCATTATGTTTGTTCTCATCAGAATATTTTGATGAAAATACTCTTTTGCTTTTGTATTTTTTTTTTTTTTTTGTTTCTAACAAACTCAAATTCTCTACACATTTTATGGTTACCATCACTCATCAATTAAGCTATATATTTATTCCAAAAAAAGGCTATATACTATATAGTATGCTTTGCTATTTTTTAGATGCTCTTTCTGGGTAATAACTAAGTTTGCTGTGTAAGTTGTTCTATTTGTCAGTGCAATTCTCTATATTCCAATAGTTTGTGTGTTTTGTTTCACCTTTTGTGGATCTTTTCATGAATACGATGATTTTTAACCTATTTTTCGCTTTTACTTTTTCAGTCAGACACAATTATCCAGTGTATATAATGCACTGAACTCGCAGTTGGCAGCTGCTGAGCAGCTATCTGAATGCCTCTCAAAGCAGATATCTGTGTTAAATATTGGCTCTCCTACTAGGAAGCAGGGGGTGGTGACTAAAGAGTTGTTTGAGTCAATTGGTTTAGCCCACACAACTGATGCAACCAAATTTTCAGGCAGCACTCCTAGGCCAATTAAGTGGTTTCCATCGGTGAATGAACATTCAAAGGGAATATTAGGGCCTTCCAAGAGTGGTGAGCCTGAGACCACTTGAAGGAGGAGAGAATCACTGGATATGGTAAGTTATTGAGCCGAGACCCAAAACATGGCATTTGTTCATGTAACATGCACATGACTTGGAAAGAAGATGTGGGTCTTTGTTTTTTTATTACATATTGTTCTTCATGTGGTGGATAAGCAATAAATCTGACAACAGATTATGTGTCAATTTTTTAGAGCCTGGCTAGTTTGGAACCTCAGAAAACAACTGTTAAAAGAATAGCACAGCAACAACGCCTCCAGATCAGCAGTGATCTACCATTCAGGTCAAACAAGAAAATATCTGATTCTCAAATGGCAGTAATATCACAGGAAAAGTCAAGCGATAGATCCAATTCATCTATAGTAGAATCATATGTAAGCAGACTGCGTTCTCGGAGTGAAGTTAAGTTTTTACAAGCCATAGACATCATTTTTGGGGGTTTCTATTAAGATCACAAAGATTCTTATTATTTCATCAGTCTTTGTAATTCTTAACTTGGAACATTTTCTGTCAGTTTCAGATGTAAAAGAAAAACCGTCAGGACCCCAACAGAACCCTTTGTTCAAATGGGTAAAGGAATCAACTGAGTCATCTCAAATGTCAGAGCAAAAACATTTTGAGTTACCAGGGCAAATGAAAAGCACTGCACAATCTTCAAAATTTGCACCATCTTCACCACCTTCATTCAGTTACACAAGTATGGGTGCACAAGATAGTATCAACCCATCCAGTGTCCCATCCTTTGGAACAAAACATACTGTGTCTAAGCAAAATACTCTAACCTTCAAAACCACTATAACCCCTAAAAGCAATGCCCACACGGAGCCAAATAAATTACCTTCAATAACAGCTGCAAAAACTTCTCTGAGTTCACTGTCTGTTAAAACTACTGGGGAGTCTGGAGATTTGCCTACATTAACTATGAAGAACAAACAGGATAGTCAGTCAGTGCCATCTTTGGGGAACATAAAAGGACTGGGTGCTTCTCTGCAGAACAAGGGTGGCATATTTGGAGATCTTGGCAAATCGTCTTTTACTTCTTTATGTTCCAAGCCTGCTGTGTTACATGAGAATACTGACCAGCTAAGTGGGTTTAGTGATGCTGTACAGAAAATTGTGAAAGATACCCCCAAAATGGCACCTCAACCTTCTGCATTCTCGCCAGCTCCTGTTACTCAGACGAGTCAGACCAATTCATACTCCTTAAGGTCGACTGTTTCCTATTCAGCCACATCAGTCTCATCAGGTGTGAAAACTTCGGATGATTTATCTAGCTCAATGCAGAAAGTTTCTCCAACAGTATCTGGGGATACCGTGTCTAGCTCAATCCCTACTCTTTCTAAAGGTTTGTCAACTGGCTTGAGTCAAAATGCTTCCAAACCTGAAACACTAATATCAGAGGTAACTAGTACCATAGTTTCTGCAAGTTCGACTTCAGTCATATCGACCACTGATAGCAAACCTTCAGTGCCTCCAACAACTGGCGCCAGCTTGTCTTCTACTCATGTCTCTGTTCCTCAAACAGTACCAACAGCATCAGAATCAGTTGTCACTTCCACAGGAAAAGATGGACCAAACACTGACACGACCTCAACTGATGAAGACGATATGGAAGAGGAGGCGCCTTCTGTAAGTGCCCAACTCAACTTGGGAGCCCTTGGTGGATTCAGCCTTGGGTCCCAGCCTTCTTCAAGTCCTCAAAAGTTTAATCCTTTTAGTGCCTCCTTTGGTTCATCTGACAATAAAAGTTCAGGTGCACCATCTACTTTGACAATCAGTCCAGGACAACTTTTCCGGCCAGCGTCGCTAAGCATTCCTTCAGCTCAGCCAGCCCAACCAGCTAAATCAACTAGTTCTAGTTCTTTTTCTAGTTCGTTCTCAAGCGAGCTTACTGGATTTGGACAGCCTGCACAAATTGGATCTGGCCAGCAGTCAGCATTTGGGAAGCCTGCACAGATTGGAGCTGGTCAGCAGGCAGGATTTGGGCAGACAGCACAAATTCAATCTGGTTTTGGTCAGTCGGCACAAACTGGATCTGGGCAACAGTCAGGATTTGGCCAGCCTGCACAAATTGGGGCTGTCCAGTCAGGATTTGGGCAGCCTGCACAGTTTGGTGCTCAACAGGCACTTGGATCAGTGCTGGGTTCTTTTGGACAATCGTGCCAGTTAGGAGGTGTAGGTTCTGGAGGATTTGGTGGATTTGCTAGTGCTTCTACATCTGGGGGTTTTGGTTCTTTATCTTCAAGTAATGCTGGATTTGCTGGTGCTGCATCAGGTGGGGGCTTTTCAGCACCCGCTGCTTCCACAGGTGGTGGTTTTGCTGCTGCTGCTACTGGTGGAGGTTTCGCTGCTGTTGCCTCCAAAAGTGGTGGTTTTGCTGGTGCAACTTCATCTGGTGGTGGTTTTGCTGGTGCAGCTTCATCTGGTGGTGGTTTTGGAGGTGCCGCTCAAGGAGGTGGCTTTGGCAGTGGTGAGTGTTAGAATTTCTGATTTCCTCAATTAGGGCTAACCCTAGAAGGGTAGCAATATAGTGCATACATGGGCCTCTTGGGCCTAGTCTCTTGGGCCAACACTACTCATACTCTAACATCCCCCCGCAGTCTGAACTACCGTCGCAGCGGAGTTTGCGAGACCGGACACGAAAAGAAGTACAACCACAGAGCCCCCCACGCACGCAACTAGCCACCGGTGATGTTGAGGCCGGAGCGAACTCGGTGAAGGTCGGGGATGGGAGACCCTTAGTGAAGATGTCGGGCGAACCGAGAGGTGGTCGGGGCGTGGAGGACCCGAACCTCGCCGATGGCGACCCGATCACGTCGGCGCGCATCGATCTCCACATGCTTGGTCCTCCGGTGTTGCACGGGGTTGGTGGAGAGGTAGGCGGCGCCGACGTTGTCGCAGTGAGACCGCCGTGGTCCCGAAGAGAGGGCCGTGGAGCTCGGCGAGGAGCTGCCCCGGAGCCAGGCGCCTCGCCACGCCGTTAGCAACAACAGCGGTACTCCGCCTCAAGATCGAGCGGGAGACGACCGGCCGACGCGACGACGAGACACCAAAGTTGCCGCCTAGGAAGACGGCGTGAGCGAGGTGGAGCGTCGAGTGTCCGGACACCCGGCCCGGGCGTCGGTGTAGACGACCAGCTCGGTGCGGGGACCGTGTGAAGTAGCAACCCGTAGTCAACTGCCTCGGAGGTAGCGAAGGAGGCGCTTGAGAGCGATCCGGTGGGGCTCGGGGATCATGCATGTGGAGACAAATCCGGCACGGCGTGGGTGATGTCCGCTGGTGAAAGTGAGGTACTGAAGTGCACCAGCGAGACTCCGATTTTCGCAGGGTTCGCCACCGGACTGCCCTCCGCCTCGGCGCCTTGCCCTCGTGGTGTCAACCGGAGTGGGGCAAGGCTTGCGGCTCGTCATCCCCGCGCTCCGGATATCAAGAGTGTACTGCGCCGGTGAAGAAGAAGTCCAGTGGGACGAGGCTCAACAAAGGACCCCGAGGAACTGGTGGAGCGTACCCGGATCCTTCACAGAAACTCCCGCCAAGAGCGCCGATGATGCGGCGCAGAGTGAAGGACTGAAGCCGTGAGGACAATGTCATCAACATAGAGCAGCCAGATACGCAGCCTCGCCCATGGTGGTAGATAAACAGGGGATGTATCCGACTTGGCCTCCACAAAACCCGCTGACACCAAGAAGGCCGCAAATCCGAGAGTGCCACGCCCGAGGGGCCTCGCTGAGGCCGTTGAGAGACTTGTTGTCTCGAAGGCCCCGGCCGTGCAGAAGGCGTTCTTGACATCCATTCCGATGCACCGCCAGAGCGAGCAAGAGCGCTGAGAGCACCGCGGCGGACGGTGGCCGGCCACCACCGGCCGAAGGTCTCATCATAGTCCACCCCCGGCGCCGAGTGAAACCGCGAAGAACCCAAATGAGCCTTGTACCGCTCCAGGGGAACCATCCGCCCGCCGCTTGTGTGTCCGGGATCCACTTGCCACCGACGATGTTGGCGCCGGCGGGGCGGGCACCGATCCCAAGTCCGGTTGGCGAGGAGAGCCGCATGCATCTTTCCATTGCACGGCGCCGGTGAGGGTCCGACAAGGCCGCTGACGGAAGAGGGTACCGAGAGACCGGCGAGTCCCCGCATTGCCGCAAGGGCCCGGGACCGGAGAGTTCCCGCCGCGTGCCGCGTCACCATCGGTGAACATGACGCGGTCGCGGTGAAGGAGTGGCGGGTGGTACACCGGGCGATTAACACGGGCCGCCGGTGGACGCGGCGGTGGAGTAGGCGTGGCCGGAGGAGAGGAGGCCACCGGTGGTGCTCGGGTGTCGCTCGGTGAAAGAAGGCACCACCGGTGGTGACCACGGAGCCGGGCGAAGGAGAGGCCACCCCCGGTGGCGGAGGTGGCGGGCCCACCGAGCCCCCTGCGCCGGTAGACACGCATCGGCTCGGCTAAACGCCCCGAGGTGCAACGGCACCGCCGGGCGCCACGATCCGGGGAACGCACAATCGGCGCCCCGGGCCCGCGGCGCAGGGCCGCCCGGAGGGTGAGGCCACGGGACCCGCACAAGGTGCCGAAGTCAAAGCGGCACCGGGTGGCGGCGAGCCGGGACCCGATGAAGCAGGACCCGCAGAAATGCAGAAGGTGGCCGGGCCACCGGGTCACGGACACATCTCAAAGAGGTCGGGGTCCGGAGTGGAAGTCGGGGAGGTGGTGGTGGTGGAGAAGGGGAAGACTGACTCATCAAACACCACATGGCGAGAGATGAGGACCCGACGAGAGGTGAGGTCATAGTACCGGTAAACCCTTGTGGTCCGGAGAGTACCCGAGGAAGACACACAGGTCGAGGGGAGCAAGTTGTGAGGAGCAAAGGGCGGCGGTGTTAGTAGCACGCACACCCAAAGACACGGAGGTGCTCATAGCGAGGAGGTGTGCCGAAGAGGGCATGGTGTGGCGTGGGAGCCGGGCGGCAAAATGGAAGGAAGGCGGTTAAGGAGGTAGGTGGAGGTGTGCAGACTCTCTGCCCAAAAGCGAGCAGGAAGGGACGCCTGGAGCAGAAGGGTGCGCATGATGTCATTGGTGGTGCGAATCATGCGCTCAGCCTTGTCGTTCTGGGAGGAGGTATACGGACAAGACATGCGCAACTGGACACCGTGGGAGAGAAAGAAGGCACGGGAGGTGGAGTTATCAAACTCCCGGCCATTGTCACACTGGACGGCCTTGATGGTGAGGCCGAACTGAGTAGACACCCAGGCGAAAAAGTGGTGAAGAGTGGGGAAAGCATCAGACTTGGCACGCAGGGGAAAAGTCCACGAATAATGAGAAAAATCATCGACCACCACGAGATAGTATTTGTAGCCAGAAATGCTGAGGACAGGAGAAGTCCATACATCGTAATGAACAAGATCGAACACCCGAGAGGTATGGGAAGAAGAGGACTGAAAAGGAAGACGAACATGACGACCCAGCTGGCACGCATGACACAAGTGCTCATCGTGAGCCCGAGGGCACCGAATGTCGGAACTACGACTGAGCTGCATCAGAGTGGCACGACCAGGATGGCCGAGACGACGGTGCCAAGTAGTAGAGGAAGGTGTGGCGGCGAAAGCAGCTGACAAAAAAGAAGACGAAGGGGAGGGAGCCGAAGTCGGAAAACGAAGGGTGTAAAGGGGCCCCGAGCTGTCGCATCGAAGAAGAGGATGCCGGGTAGCCAAATCCTTCACAAGAAGACCGAAGAGTCAAACTCAACCGAACAGGAGTTGTCAGCTGTAAAACGACGAATAGAAAGAAGGTTGTGAACCATAGAAGGTGCAACAAGAACGTCGGGAAGACGAAAGGAGCCAGGAGCGCCGGCGGCACCCACGGACGTGACAGGAAGACACGAGCCATTTGCGACCATGATGGACGAAGGATGAAACGAAGAAGGAGGGTGAACCGAGTAGAGTATACGCTGGTCGAGTGGTGTGGTAAGTGGCTCCCGAGTCGGCGATTCAGCCGGCCCGACAGAGGTGTCGGGGCCATGGTGCCGGGAGCCCGCCAAGGCCGCCGGTCCCAACGGAGGCCCGGGCGAGACGCCGGAGGAGCACAGCGCGAGCATGGCCGGGCTGGCGAGGCGTGCCGGGTGCCCCAAAATCCGCCCCGCTAGAGGCGGCCGCGCCCCACATGGTTGACCACGGGGTGGTGGAAAATGCCCAGGCCGCGGGGTCCAAACCGGGAGGCCTGGGCGAGACGGTAGGGAGGTGGAGTCCACAGAGGCGCTAAGTGATCCCCACCGTCGATCGCCGCCACGGCCCCCAACCCCCACTCGGCTCGGAGGAAGGAGGAAACGACGGCGACGCCGGAGGGGTAGGGGCGAAGGTGGCCTGAGTCGCAGCCGGGGCGGCCGGCGGCGCGACGGCTCACCGCGCCCCGCCCCACCCGCGTGGAGGAAAGCGGCATGGGAATGGGGTCGGAGGAGCAGGGTCGGCGGTGGGCGCCCGCAAAGACACAAAGCCCAAATGGCCCCAGCAATGCCCGGCCAAGAAGCGTGCACCCGCCAGAGCCTAGGCCGCGGCGCCATGGCGTAAGCGCCCAGGCCGAAACGCCCAACCGAGCAGGGAGGGAGGGAGACCATGCCGGGCGTCCGGCCGCGGTGGCTGGCCGCCGCCGCAGCTGGCTAGGCCCGCACCCAGCCGCGGCAGAAAAAGTGCGCATCGCGCGCGCAAGGCTCAGCAGGGGAGGAGCCGGCCGCGCCCGGGGTGGCAGGGAGAGAAGGCCGCGCCCGGGGCGGCGGTGGCGTCATCCGTGGCGCTCAGGGCCGCCGTGCCCAGCGCATCGCGTGGAGGAGAGGGCCGCGGCGGCGCCGCAAGGCCGCGGCGGTGGCCGCGCTTCGCGCCGCCGCCGCGGTCCGCTGGGTGGCCGCGCTGCGCGCCCATGCGTGGGGCCGCGCCAAGGCCGCCATGCCCGCCAGGGGTCGCTCGGCGCGTCCGCCACGCCATAGCGGCCGCGCGCCAGCGCTGAGCGCGCCCGCCGTGTGGCAGCGGCGGGCGGCGGCGCAGCCGCCACGCCGGGGACCGCGCAGGGGAGCACGAGGGGAAGGGAAGGGGAAGTGGGGTGGCTGCGCTAGAGGCGGCGCGGCGCCGCAGCCGGCCGCCATGGATTGGCAGCGGCGGCGGGAGGGATCGGGAGGGGATCGGGAGAGGAAGAGAAGCTAGCTTGATACCATGTTAGAATTTCTGATTTCCTCAATTAGGGCTAATCCTAGAAGGGTAGCAATATAGTGCATACATGGGCCTAGCCTCTTGGGCCAACACTACTCATACTCTAACAAAGAGATCTCTGAAGTCATGTTCTCGTTTTATAACAAATACTTACTTTTGGAGGGAAGTTTTGGATAAATGCTAATGTGCCAGCACAGATTGCTTATGGTTTGAAAACGTGTTTAATTAAGCATCCAACATTCCAACCTGTGGTCATCAGTTAAAGTTTTTGCTAGTTGCTGGCAGTTAAATACACCTAGATTGATTTTATTGTTCTGTTAACTATTCATATTTGGGACTGTTAGGTTGCATTACTCGTTTCTTCTAGAAAGAAGCTGCTTGCATATAGTGCATAGGCTCCATTAGGCTTACAAAGAATTTTTATGCTCTCCCTTATCAGCAATTATCACCAATCAGGTCCGAATAGGTTTACTCATTTCAGCTGTCCTGAAAAGTTCTATATAAAGTATTTGATCTTAGCTTTAGGAATACTATGTATTGATTTTGAGTCTCACAGACAATTTTTTCAAGCAGTAATCCATAAACCCATTTCAATCAGTTTGTAGTCTTAAATGTTAAGTGTACTAATTATTGATCAATCTTACCATCCGCTGAGACATGCTCTAACTCAAATAGTCAGATATGAGGTTTGTTGTCGTCTGCAAGTAATTGTTGTCATGTCAGATACTCTGTCTTTTCCAAATTATAAGTTGTTTTTAGCTTTTCTGCAAAGCAAAGCAAAAGCTATGTACCTAGAAAAAGCCAAAACGACTTATCATTTGGAACCGAGGGAATACAATCTTTGGTGCTTTGGAGCTGAACTATTATCTTACCGTTCTTTGATGCCACAGAAATACGTAGCACTAAGATCTTATGTGTTTACCAACTTATAAGAAGTTTGGGCTACTGAAAGAATAAATTTACAGTGACAAATTTATCTGTTTTATATGGTGTCAGCAGCCTGTTTTTGGCAACTAACAGAATTTGGTTGGTTTGAAGGTGGTGGATTCGGATCCTTTGGTGGTAATCAAGGAGCTGGGTTCTCGGCATTTGGAGCAAGTGGAACTGGAAGACCGCCGGCTGATTTTTTGACACAGATGAGAAAGTAGGCATCCCCAGACAAGTTTATGCATTAGCTATGGCTAGATGCAAGAGGCCTCGGAGGTAAGTTCAATTGTGATGTCACAAAGTTACTTTTATGTTCCACTCTTCACCTGTATAGACTTGTTAGGCAGGCCTGCCCGTGTATCCCGTAAGCGTTGCTATCAGAACAGTTCCTTGGGTATTATATGCTTTTGTGTCTCAGCATTAGGGAGTTATTGTCAAAAATGGAGGCACTGAAATAAAAACAAAGCACAAGAACTGAGGAAATTGGAGTTGCTCAACTTGTTAAAGGAAGCCTGCATATATTATTTGTTGTTGTTTTTTTTTTTTTTTTTTATGATTATGTCTGTTTTCTGTAAGATTATTCTCTCTCTAATGCTGTGATAGAGATTCCTTCACTTTTGGATAATTTCAATCACATAGGCAAAATGATGAGATGTGAACTCAAGATCTTCTTGTATATAATCTCAGTAATTATCTACATGCACATGTGGTGTTTCCTGATGTAAATGTTCTTGATTCCTATGACCTGAACTGCACAGAGCCGTAACCACATTTTTCTGTGATCTGAATTGCACAGAGCTACTGCTACAATGTTTTCTATGATATGAACTGCAAGTTGCGAGTTTCGGATCAGACATGAATAGTGCAACAGGCGACAAGTGAAGTACTGATTTCACCTTTTTGTATCACCTAGCACATATTTTTGTTGCATCTCAAATTTTGCATGAACATAAACCTTTTATGTCGTCTATCCACTCATATTTATGGTGGAACTTGTACACATTTGGAGGCCTTTTTTGAATGTAAGCACCTGAGATGTTCTCGTACTGCACAAAGCCACTGCTGCATTTTTTTTTCTGTGATCTGAATTACAGATGTGTTGTATTTTTTTTATATTTGTTCACAAATACATCTAATTGACCTTCCTGAGGAGAGACGATACTTATTTAGAACAGCAGCGTGGCTACCTCGTTTTTTCCTATCCGAATTTGCTACCTTTTTTTCTACCCAAAAAAAATGAATACTAGCCTCTTTTCTAGACTCGTGGTACATTTGAAATTATGTGGTTCAGTGGTTTTAATAAATTCAATAGTATACGCAAGATTATTTTGTCTCCTAAGATTTGGATACAGCATAGCATGCCTTCCTGCCAAATTTGAGTGTGCCTGCATTAATTTTTCTTATTTATGGTTGATGTAAAATGTAAAAATCTGCCTGCGGCAGCTAGTCGTAGCATTGGCCAATTAGTTTCTAACCCTCATATTTCTACAAGCTAGGAGAGAATACTGACAGCGCAAGATTGAATCATGGAGCGGATGCCGCGGGAAAGATTTCTGAAATTTTAGGATGCAGGAGGGATCCCGTCAGTAGCCAATACACGCCAGCGATATACCCTCGGCTAGATTCAAGAAGTCCAGAACGTGGTAGCCCCTCTGCATCTAACGAACAAATTCACATGTGTATCCTGCTCCAATTTTTTATATATAGTACAAGAGAACATGGTATTATACTTATATCAGAAACGAATTCTGTGCTGAACATAGTTGCACTGGGAAAAAAATCCTAGAAGTCACTGGGGAGTGGGGAATGACAGCGTTACATCTACAAGATCCGCTTAGTACAAGGTTCTACTAGTACGCATTGAGGTTTCGGTGATCAGTCATGGATGATATTACAATCCGTGTAAACTCTGCTTGAAAGTTGAAAGGTACTCCAAATCAAAGACGAGCATGGACTCTGGGTGGACTCTGGGCGAAACAATGGGCTCCTATAGTCGGAAAGAACAAGAAGGCGGCAATGCCTTTGCAGTTGCAGGTTGCAGCACTACCAATTGCCTTTTTGCATCGCATATATAAGTGAAGAAACACTCTGCTCATAAATTCCTTAAGCAGTGCAGTAGCAGTACATAGTCGGCGGTCGGATACTCTCCTCATATATAAGTGTGTCTGATGCATCAAGAGATGAGATGGAGTAGTTAAACGGAGGCGCCATTGTTGGTGATCTTGGCGTTGACGATGTGGTGGTTGTCGTCGTCCATGTAGCGCTTCCAGAACCAGTGCTGCTTCCACACCCTCTCGGTCATCTCCTCGATGGGCACGTTCTTGGTCTCCGGCAGGAAGAAGAGGACGAAGACGGACATGACGAGGACCCAGGCGGAGAAGAAGACGAAGATGGCGTACTTGAGGTGGCAGAGCATGGAGAGGAAGGCCTGCGCGATGACGAAGGTGAAGAGCAGGTTGACGCAGACGGTGACGCTCTGCCCCGCCGACCTCGTCTCGAGCGGGAAGGTCTCGCTGGGGATGAGCCATCCCAGGGGCCCCCAGGACCAGGCGAAGGAGGAGACGAAGGTGCAGACCATGACGACGACGATGATGGCCCAGGCGTGCCCCAGGTTGTCGGAGTGGTCGGTGACCTTGATGCCCAGCACGACGGCGATGGCCACCTGCGACAGGAACATCTGCACGCCGGCCTCCAGCAGCAGCATCCGTCGGCCGACGCGGTCGACGGAGTAGACGGAGACGAGCGTGGAGAGGACGTTGACGGCGCCCGTGATGACCGCCGAGTAGAGCGACGCGTCGCTCTTGAAGCCGAGCGTGTTGAAGAGCACGGGCGCGTAGAACATGATGGCGTTGATCCCCGTGAACTGCTGGAAGATCTGGAGGAGGACGGCGATGACGAGCTGCGGGCGGTTGCGGCGCTGGAGGAGGTTGCGGAACGGGTGCTTCACCTCCTGCGCGATGCGGCTCGCCTCCAGGATCTCGTTGAACTCGGGCTCCACGTTGGCGGTGCCCCGGATCTTCTTGAGCACGGCCTTGCCCTCGTCCAGGCGGCCGCGCTCGATGAGGCTGTTGGGGGTGTCCGTCACGAAGAGCGCGCCCAGGGTGAGCAGCACCGCCGGGATGCCCGCCAGCGACAGCGACAGCCGCCATCCCCACGGGTGGATCTTGGAGGTGCCGTAGTTGACGAGGTTGGCGAAGAGGATGCCGATGGTCACGTTGAGCTGGAACAGGATGTTGAGCCCGCCGCGGATCCGAGTCGGCGCGATCTCCGACAGGAACAGAGGAACCGCCTGCATGCCAAAGATACCATGTTAGCTTGTGTGTGTGTGTGATGCAGAGTTTCGTCGAGTTCTGCAACTAGTTTTTGCCAGGCCCAGTAACACACTGATGCCCATTGGGCCGAATTTTCTTCAGATGATGCCCATTGGGCTAATATTTGGGCCCTAATGGACTTGGTCGCTTCTTTTGTTCTTTGCTAACAGGGTGTTGCTAAAAACAAAAAACATACAGGGAATGAGAACCCAACTTGAGTTCAGAGGTTCATTCCATCAATGGAGATGCACAACAGTTCTAAAGTCTCAAAAATTAGTCTAAAGTGCAAGGAAAAAACTAGTCTACAAGTCTCAAAATATTAATGCCAGGACGGCACCCATCATCCCCTGAAGATGCGTACACACGACCGAAACTAGTGCCAGAGCGGTTGGTGCACCCGTGCCTGCAGATATTTCCGACCGTAGCAGTTGAAGTATTGAAACCTAAACGCCCGTATACTACTAATCTCTTGTCTGTAACAACATGCCATGTCTAGGACAAATATCTGTCCCCTTCCTAGCTACGCCTCCATCAAGCTCATTTGTTTTCCCTAAAAGCCGCTGAATAAAGTTTACCACATTAACACTGTCCCAGTCTCGCCTGTATGTCCTGTGCGTTGGATTGGACGTACTGAACACACGCTTGAATGATTTGCAATAATCCAGGGGGTAGGCGATAAGCATCTTGCCACCGCCGCCTCTGCTGCCAATGTTTAATCCGCATGCGAAAGCTGATTCGGGAGCCCCGGAAGATCTCAAGAATCTCTAGTGGTTGTGGGCCTTGTGGCTGTGCGGGCGCAGCCAAACCACGCAGTATGCCTGACACTGACAGGAACGAGAGCAGAAGACTCCAAGCAAACTATGCTGGTTCAAGTCAAGGTCTCTAGCAACCAGCCAGTAATCTCTTGCTGAACTACTGGCCCGTGTGGTCTATTAACATGACTAATAGTACTAGACTCAATTAACATGGTGGCTAGCTTGCTCAATGTTGAAGATTCCTCCGTCGTTTCAGTTGATGGCAACTGGGACAGCTAAAGATCGAGCAGCTGGTAGCTGGTAGCACCGTAGTAGCACGCAGTAACAAACGATTTTTTATGTAGCACTAGTGTCAATACCAGTAAAAACCAAAATCTTCCCTACATTTTTTTTTAAAAAAAAAGGGAAACAAAAACAATCTACACGCCACAGCGACTGACACAAAGACCAAAGACCATACCACCAACTAGTCAACCAGATTTTTTTTTTCTCACAACAAATCAAGACCAACCAACCAAAGACCACCACAGAACAAGGCCAATGCATTCCACATATCTTCTGGTGATTGGTCCAAGTTTCTTCAGCAACCGTAAACTACTACTAGATCCTGTGTGTGGAATCTTGGAAGTTGAAAATTAAGAAGGGTTATCACCCCGTTGCTGTCAACGGGAGGTGCCAGACGTAACACAAGTCCTACACGAGACTCCCGCACCGTCACCGATGCCCAGGTGTCCGCGCTCATATGGTCATCTGGGTTCTTGGTATACCAACAATTCTAGTATACCTCTTGTTTGACCCAAAATTCCGTGAAATACGTATGGCGGGCCCATGTCGCTCTTAAAAAAATACTAGTAGTGTACACAGCTGCTACCTGCTCAAATATATACGCCGCTGGGTGCGGTGAACTTGCCAGGCGTGCAGAATTTTAAGCGCGACTAGAGGATCGATCGCCGAGATGCTTGAATCGACAACCAAGGACGGTGACTAAAATACACCCACGTCCTTATCGTGGATGTAGAAAAACAAACGCTACTCGCGCGTGCTACTAAAAAACCAAAAAATCCTCAACTCGGCCACTTGCTTGCAATACTTTTTGACTAAACAAGTGGGCTACGTACTCCATGGATGGCATCACATACACATACCTGGTTGGCGAAGCCGACGCCGCAGCCGAGCAGGATCCTGCCGACGATGAGCATGGCGAGGTTCTGCGCGGCGCCGTTGAAGATGACCCCGACGATGAAGAAGACGCCGGCGATGAGCATGGTGAGGCGCCGGCCGAGGCGGCGCGTGGTGTAGGAGGCGAAGAAGGTGGCCGTCAGCCCGGCGAGGTAGAGCGACGACGTGAAGAGCTGCAGGCCCTGGTTGTCGTACTTGCAGTAGTTGCTCTCCTTGTCCTCCTGCTTCTTCCGCAGCACCGCCGGGAAGAACTTGCCCAAGAAGTCGTCCATCGACGTCACCCCGCCTATTATGCAATATATACAATTGTTCAATCATGATATTCGATTGTATCCGTTTTGTTTTTTTTAACAAATTGGTCTGAATATATAAAAGGTGTGGCAGTACATGTGCAGTTCCTGTCAGACATGCTTATTAGTGATGGCTCATGGTATTTAATTGCAATATTCATAGCCAGTGAAAACGTGCTACCAAAGCGTTGGTTGATCAAGTGGTTGACTAAAAGTTGTGGCAACATATTTTTCTTTGTGTTAGTATATAGGATATATGTAAAAATTGCAATGCTAACTTACTCGATCGTGAAAAGGAAGCAAGTGTACAAGTACGTTTTTGTTTCACTGAGGTGGATATTATATGCTTTGCATCATACTGCATCTAGTAGTATTACCACTTAGTTTGACCTTTGCAACACAACTACTCCTAGTTTCGTAATCATGAAGATATTATACAATTTTCTCTTGTACGTGTTCCTGTTTGTGCATGTGCATACAGCTTATTGGAGGCATCGATCTGCTGTTTCTATGCTCATGCGTTGACTTACCAGCCTGTCAAAGCAGGTGGCTAGCTCACACGGTACGATATTTGAACAGATTATTATGGGACTGATGATGCATGGGGATCCTCGCTGCTGGCTGGTACTCTTTTAGTTTTGGGAACAGTAAATAAAAGAAAATAACTCTAACAAAAAAAGGAAATGTTTTTTGGATCGGAAGGTGAAGCAAAGCTGGAAATTCTTTGAGTCTTGCCGCGTTAATGATGGGACGTGTTTAATGGCCACCGTAAAACCCCCAATTAATTTCGTTTCAAGTCTGTGCTTATCCGCAAAAACAATGATCCATGCATACGTACCGTACCCTATCCATGGTAAAATATAAATCCGCCAAGAAGAAGAATTTCACATGATTCTCTGGAGCCAACACAGACACATGCATATTATGCATGGAATGGATCGAAAAGCTCAAAAGATGGATGAAATGAGAAGCTCCGTTACCTGAGATTCCGACGTCGTAGCCGAACATCAAACCGCCGGTGGCCGCCATGATGCAGGAGATGATGACGATCGGCGTGATCTTGGCCTCGAACTCGACGCCGGACGGCGCCGACACCGAGAACCCTCCGGCCGGCATCTTGGCTCAACCACCTTCTGGCCTGGTGCTCCCGTCGAATGGAAGTCGTCGGAGCAGCACAGCAGGTGTTGGTATCCACACACAAGAACAAGACAACCTCACCCAGTGAAACGGAGCAGAGGGAGGGAGATGGGTAGAAGACGCCCAGCCTCTCTCTCGGTTTATATAGAAGAGGGAAGCCCCGACTCCTCGGGGAAATTTCAAACCGATCCCACCGGCCACGTCAGCTCTGTGAGTCGGCACCGGGGCCCCACCGCAGTCCGGCTCGCGGGCCTTGCCGTGTCTGGCTGGCTACTAGGCTAGTCAACGACGGCTCCATCTACGGCG
Source organism: Hyparrhenia diplandra (assembly GCA_015847255.1). Classification (NCBI taxonomy): domain Eukaryota; kingdom Viridiplantae; phylum Streptophyta; class Magnoliopsida; order Poales; family Poaceae; genus Hyparrhenia; species Hyparrhenia diplandra. The sequence goes on along the minus strand of JADLZK010006541.1, from coordinate 33,794 downwards.
GCCCACGGGCCTGATTTCCCAAGATTCCAAGTCCAAAAGCAGCAAGCCCTGCTGCTGCAACTGAGGAAGCGGAAGGGACTTTTCAAAGAAAAAACTGCTTATCCGTTCCAAACTCTTTTGGTAGCAGTTTGGAAATTTTGGATAGGGCGCCGCCCCTTTTGACAATTCCAAGTGGGCCCACGAGTCAGCCCTAGTACTCACAGCTGGGGGGTGGTGGCTTCAGACTGCAACTGCTGCGATGATCGTGCTTTGCCACTGGTGTCGCCGTACGTGAATGGAGGACCTTGACTTGATGAGCGATTGGAGGAAAATTATACCTCACGTGGGGAATGGTGGTCCGCTTGAAAATCAGTATCGGCGCAAGAAATTGACTCCAAGTCGGCTTTACCATCCATCTTCTAGTAGACTTTTTTAAACTCAAAAATGTTTTTTGAAGAGAAGACGTGCCCTCGGCACTGATGTATACTACTCTCTCAGTCTAAAAATAATCTTGTTAAGTTCCGCCGGTCAAAATTTACTATATTTACAGAAGAATTTTTGCATATTTGTATCTCCAAATAAATTTAATTTACTATTAAAGAAACATATTTAACAATTTTTTTTAACTTTTCTTGTAATTGCCTTAATTTTATGTCTTCCAATTACAAAATTAAAAAAAATGATCACAAAATTTTATTTTCCTTTTTTGTCTTAGGCCTAAAGTCGTACTAGAGTTTTATTGTCTTTGTAACTTTACTATTTTTAAAAAAGTCAACCTGTTGGCCCCGACCCTTCAGTTTCTTCAAAAAAATTACATGGTTGTAATTTTTCTCCTTTTTTTGAGCTCTTGCACGCTTTTGAGGGGCACCATGCAATTGAAAGACTAACAATAAAAATATGCAAAGTTAAAAAACGCAAAGCAAATAGACCTTTCTTGCAAATGACCCATAAATTTATTATGAAATATATTTAACAATCCATTTAAAAATAATAATTATCAATATTTTCATATTTTCATATTCTACCTTATGTTCATTAAAAGACAGCGCTTAATAAACAGCTGGTACTTATAAAAACAACGTAATATAATATTAGGCATATGCTTATATAATGCATAAGAAAGGAAAACATAAAGACACAACCGTGCAAACATGTGTGCTAAGCTAACGGCCGGCCGGACAGTCAAATCGCTCACGATACAAAGTTCGATTTGTATCGTCCATTCAGTTTCATCCTTTTGTTTTTTCCAACTCGCACGTTTCTAACAGTCAACAAACCGTATGTAGAGTACGTACTATCTCTTGAGCAATTCAGAAACCAAACAAATCCAGCGCCAACACGTCCCAAGAAATGGTTTAAGAACGTCTTTGACACGCCAAAAGTTATTTCTGCGGATCGCTCGTCGTGTTACCTGACGAACTCCTCGCCGCCGGGCTTAGGCTAGCTGACTTGGTCAACTGCCGCAAAGAGCTGAAGCTCGCAGGAGGCTGTGGCTCCGTTGCTCGACGCGACTAAGTCACTTCGCCATCGATGTAAACCGGTGAAACCCACGCCTTAGGAACAAAGTGGTCGGGAAGCGGATTTTTTTAATTCACATGATAACAACTATTTTCTCTTCTTTTTGAACACACGTACACAAACTCTACCACCCATTTTCTCACATGCACCTATACATGCAACCGTTTGATGTTGTCCTGAGTTCCGTGTCCACAAACAGTCAAACTCGTGTATAACTCGTATTTTCTATTCTGATGTTTTCTGGAGACTGTATTTACTCTGACCTGACACATGAGCACTTTTTCCCAGCTTCTCTCTCCCAGAACACCTCATGCCGTCTGGCTATGTTATCTGACTTGGTCAACTGCCGCAAAGAGCTGAAGCTCGAACGAGGCTATTTATCTCTCCGTTGCTCGAAGCGACTACTTCACTCCACCATCGATCTGAACCCACGCCTCAAATAGACAGGAACAAATGTTATCTTTACAATTCATTGATATTCTGTCGCTGACGAATGGCATTGACACCTGGGCGCATTACACCAACGGTACGCAGCCTGGCGTGGCACCAGTATATCTCAGTTGCTTTCTCCCAACACAAAAATCGTCTACGTTCACTCTGAGAAAAAAAAATCGTCTACGTTCTGCACGCGATGTCAGGTACAGTACAGTATGTTGGCAATTATTAGACTCGAAAATTAAAAAGGATTCCCACCCGCTACAAATCCAGTCGGATGCATTCACCACGCCTTCGAATTCTCATGTCAACAACGATAATTTTGATAAGGTCAACGATGTCAATCCACATGCCTTACACATATATGCCACTTATTGATGTGTTAACGTACAGCTCCACATTTCAGTATCTGTGCATTATTTTGGTGGTAAATACACGGTGCACATGGGGCTCCTACATTGGCATCGTTGACCTCTTTAAAAAAATGTTATGCGAAATGTTACGTGTATGTATCTGATTGTCTCGCTCATTTTGAAAATCGTCATTTCAGCTCGTAAACAAAGGCTTCTTCCTCCGTCGTGCAGGTACGTGTCTTGATCTTGTGAGGGAGACGACATGGAAAGGGTTTGAGAGGAGTGTATCAAAACCAGTCATTAGAAAAGAGAGGAATTTGTGAGCTTGAATCATTTGTTGGCTTCCAAACTAGTGTAATTGTTGCTCGTCGATGGACATATCTCCACTGATTTTGAGTTGTTTATGTTTTATTTTGGCATGCATGCATTTGTGGCGATATTCGTGTTCAAGGCTGTTGAGTTGTTTGTTCAGATTATATGTCATGGTTTGATCGGTTGATATACGTTGGTTGTGAAACATGTGGCCTTTTGCTTTAGAAAAAGGCGCTACCCCTCATTCAGATGTAATGAAAAAAAATCAGTTGCCCCAGCTGCATAATTGTACGTGCTTATTCCATGAGAAAGGAACATAACCGTTGAAGGTAATTAACAACAACTGGTCAGACTCGCAAGTCGAAACCTAATTTTGCATATACATAGTACCAATCTAAATTTTATACGTACACGTTGTCTCCGTGATGCTGCCACGGTAACCACACACGGATACGGTCAATGAGTCTTGTATCATCAGATCACTGGATCAGAATGCAAATCCAAAATAATTCCCGGCGTCTGGGAATAACCTCGCGCGTGATATGCTGCTCTTAGTTGGCTGTACTCCTTGCCGGAGCCAGACTAGATGCACCGTACGTACTACATGTGGCCAATTTTTTGGTGCAGAAATTCAGTAGCAGACGAGTGACCGGCCTCTCCATGGACACTTGGTTGCACTACAAATCGCCAGCATCCAGCACGCACGTCAGTACCCCGGACCGTGACAGGAAAATCTCGACACCATACGCATGCGCAATCTTGTTCTTGCAGCAGGTCAACTAGCATGCAGTTCCTGCGTATAGAGGGGAAAAGAAACAGAAGAGTACACGGTTCACGGGTCCGGTCATCAGCATCACGACATACACGGCGGTTTTCCGTGTTGGAATTTCCTAACGGCCGGCCGGTGGTATCTGATCTGCGTTTATTTCAACTCCAGACTTGAGTTTTTCCGCGTGCGCTTCTATCGCCATCAGGCAGCAGGCAGGTCGCAAACTGCTGCTGCTCCAGTCCGGGTTCGCCTTGACTCGCACTTGCCACGTCCATTTAAGCAGTTAACCTAGAGTATTATCTACCACACAGGGATGATACGCCACGTCGCTGGATCTGTTAATTTGTCTTATCACAGCACGGGATTCAGCAACGCCTTGCCAAAAAGTCCAAGGACGAATTGTGTTTGAGCAGCAGCACGACAGAATTCTGGAGCCGGCCGGGCAATCGTCAGCAGCGAAGCAAAAAAACTCTGGCACGACGACTCGGCTGGCGCGGCATCTGATCGTCAAAAAGGGATTCTGCAACTGCTCTCTGAAAATGGTGCTACAGACTACAACAGGTCGAAGCAGGTGGTTCTGGTTCACGACGCCGATAATTGAAGATTGGGGGAAAAGTGGCCTCTAGAATAGAGGGATGTCTCGATTGATGCTGGTAGCGATCCGAGAGGTAGTCGACCGCCGACCGGCGATGATGCGTTATTTTAGCGGCCCATGATCCTTACGTGCACTGATACTGCTATCATGCTGCATGGACGTTGTGGCCCGTGCTCGCTTGATAGCTAGACAGGCCTGCTGTCCATTCTGGCCACTTGCGATGTCGCAGCCGTTACACGCCACGCTCGGAGCTGAGCGTTTTGTGTGAACAGCAGGGAGGAGTAATATGATGGGTCGTGCATAATTGCCAGCCACATGAGAACATTTCGTTCATTCTTACAGCGCGCACTTGGAGCAAAGATAGGGAGAGTCAGTATGTGCACGATGCTAGTCGCTTGTCAACATGCAGTCACGGTTATATCGTGACGAGCACCGCTGGGGATAGCACTCGTTGGGGTGTTCTTTTACCCCGTATGTTGGTGTGAGCTATTTTTACCCTTCGTGTGAGTTGATTACAGCTCCCACAAACAACATTTAGAAGTTCATTCGAGGATTTACATTATTAAAAATGTTGCTTAGGTGTCTACTGAGACTTATTTGCGATATAAACTCCATTTTCGGTGGACCTAAAAATGGGCGAGGCCGTGTAATTTACTCTTTTTTTTCCTTTAAAGCAATACACGCACATGCGTGATTTCGAAGAAAAAAAACTTCGTGGACCTTTCTACAGTGTGGCCATTTCAACCCAAAAGGCGATCCCGAGCTCTCCTTCTCCGGTGGCTTGTTCTTCCCCATTGTGGGCTAAGAGATGGGGACTGTCGGTGTTTTAAGAACCGGGGTATCCCAAGCACCGGCAATAATTTATAGGCTGTGCGCTCCCCGCCTGATGGCGTGTGCGAGCTGGAAGACGAAGAGTTTATCCTGGTTCAGGCCATGAGGCCCTACGTCCAGCAGCTGTGACCTTTCGTATTACCTCGCACCAAATGTGCACAAGAACCAGAGCGATTACAAGTGTTTTCCGGGAATGAAGGAGAACTCCAATCCCAGGACGTGATGACTCAGTGTGTAAACCTAGTAGTGTCGATCCGTTCTATTGTGGCATTACTCTCCCTTTTATAGTGTAAAGGAGAGATAATGTGTACAATACGTGTCGTGTACAAACGCTAAGGTGTCTATCGCCCGGGGCCGTAGGCGTATCATGTCCGAGCCCGGACCTCGGGTTCCCTGAAGGGAATGCCCTGGTGTGGACGCGTGTCCATGCGTCTCCTGCGTCCGTGTCCGTCGCCCGAAGGGGGGGGGTCTCCCGAGGGCCCAATGGGGATCCTCTGATCCCAGTGTGAACCTTGGCTTGTCTGGACTGCGTCGTGGTGTGGTGTCAATATCCCGAGGGTCCTTGGACTCGTGTCGAGGAGGTGAAGCTGTTAAGCAAATGAACAGTACAGTCGTGTTTTCCTGTGCATGGTGGCGTGTGAGGTAACTGCTCCCTTTACGTCCCATCAACGGGGGATGCGAGGAGATAACGAGGCAGGTGGATCGACAGGGCAATCGATTGCCCTCGATTGCCCTGTCACCGTGGCCTGTGAAGCAGGGGCATTAAATGCGGCTGCTCCCCACTACCAGGTTGGATTTCCCAAGGTGCGCCCGAGGTTACATACCTTGAGAGAGAGAGGAACCAACAGTCTGGGTTCTCCTACCCTCGAGCGAGGCGGAGAAGTTCCGCCTGAGGGTCACGATCCTCGGGCGAGGTAGGGACTGCCTTCGGGGAACCCGTGCCTTCGGGCGAGGCGGAATTCGGCCCCCGAGGCTCCCCGATCCTCGGGTTAGGAGCAGGTTGCGGCAAGAGCAGGCCGTATGGGCTGATATTATGCCATTGTGGGCCGATTCGGTCCATATACCGATGGGCTATAGTAAGCCTGCTATGTAGATTGTTTTTCTAGTCCTCCTTCTCCATACTCACGATGGTCCCAACGGCTCTTATTTTTAGAACTTCTTGGACATTACCCTGGACCCTCCTGGCCTGACTGGGGGTGTTTTGGTAAGTTGGGCTTCGTTAGATGAGTGTTTGGAGATGGGCTATTCCGGGCCTCTAGTTGGGCCGAAAGGATGTCCCGCACGTTAACTCCTCCTTTGTAAAGCTGTTGGCCAGGGGCCGGCCTTCGTCCTTCCGGCTGTCTCCTAGCCTAGGATACGTCTTGGGTCGTAAGGCCCGGCGTCGTCTTCCCACCGGTCCTCCTTTTTGGGCCTTTGGGCTGCACCATCCTTCTTGGGTTTACTTTATTTGTGGGCCGATTATTTTCGTCCTCGACAGGGAGAGAGGAGATTTAAGGTGTTAGGCTTTAATCTATCAAATTCATGTACTTTTTTTTGTTACCGAATAGAGGGATGTCTCGAAAAATAAGCAAAAGGGATGAGTACCTCACATGTGGTGGTGAGTACTTGTGGGATCTTCTGGTTGCTTGACTATGAGCACACCGACAACCTATGGGTGGTAGGGAGACAACATGCACTTCTTCCATTAATCAACAAACTAGTGTAGCCACTGGTTGCCATCGAGATGTGGAGACGTTGTCGAGTCTATACTCATGGGTGACGATGTTGAGGGGAGATCATAGTTGGGCCCGGTTTTGGTGACTCTGGGCCAGACCTTTGTTGGTCTTGTGGTTTCGAATAAGCGTTTATTTGGGTACCCCCGACATTGATACCCGACAATGGTAGGGTGAGTGTGCGTGCGTGTTGTGAGCGTCTGCGTTGTACTGTGTCATACTCAAAAAAAAAACTAATATTCCAGAGAAAAACAATAGCTAGCTAAATTTTAGCCAACTAATATTGCAGAGAAAAACAATAGCTACCTAAAGTTCTCCAGCCAACTAAAATTGCCCATATGTTATGTTAGTGTGGATCCTCCAGCTAGTAGATTCAGCTGAATTTTGGCTCTAACTGAGTTGAAAATAACTAAACCTTTTAGTTAGACCGTTTAAATCCCTGACAGCCAAACTTTAGGCGGAACCCCAACAGGGAGGTCGTTACCTTGCTAATGATGTGTGTACTCTTGGTTCTGACCGTCATGATTAGCTTGGTTCCCCCCTACATTCTTGGGTAAACGTTGCCAATCTTAATTAATAATTTTCTAGCTTCCTCTAAAAAAAAGGAAAAAAAAGCTGTGCTCGCTCGCTGCTAACAGTCACTACGCGCCACCGCGTGCACACTGCACAGTAAGATCGTCGTTCAACAACTCCTGAAAACTATGAAGTCCAAACATGCGCAACATCCATTTCACATGTACGAGACTCGTTATTGTACAAAGATGAAACTAGTAGTTCAGTTCTGTAGACTGCCCAACAACATATAAACGGTTCTTCTAAAAAAACAGCATATAAACGGTGGCCACACAAGAACAGGGGACGATGACACAGTGAATACTGAACACCGAGCTGCCACCACGCACGCACAACGCACCAGCAACTTCCGGGGCCACGGAAGGCACATATCATGGCTGCAGCTTCTTTGGAAGAACAGCAAGGTCGAGAGTCTTCCCATACATCTTTGCCAGAGCTTGCCCACACCAGCCATGGCCATCGTCCAGCGTCGGCATCCTCACCTCGATGAACGGTGGAATGGCTGGGCCTTGAGGCTTGACGACCCCTGCAAACACCCTGAGGACATTGGAAGCATCGATGTCCATGCATACGCTGATCTCAACTGTTCCCTTAGGGGCTGCTGGGATTCCAGTGATCTTGAAGTATCCTAACAGATGGTTATCTTCAGCACGTTCCCCTTCTCCTTCATACACAGCAATCAAGGCTTCAGTCTGGTTGTTGAGTGTCGTTGTAAACAGCATGTCCCTTCTAGCTGGAACTGTCGTGTTCCTGGGAATGATTGCAGCGAAGCTATCACCATCCGCACGGATTCCCAGGTTCATTGGAGTTGCCTGAATTGTGAGAAGATCCAAGCTCCCTGAGGGATCATCCACTCCTGAGGCAATGGCTCCTTCCAGTGCAGCACCTGAAACAGCAGCTTCTAGAGCATCAATGTTCTTGTAAGAGATCTCCTTCTTGCATAAACCCAGGACAAGGCTTCTGATTCTGGGGATCTTCGAACAACCTCCAACCAATATCACATCATTGATGTCCTCTGGTACTAACTTTGCATCAACCAAGCACTGGTTGATGATCTTTTCACACTTATCAAAAATTGCCCGGTTAACTTGTTCAAACTCCGAATGGTCTAGGACTTTGGACACTTTGTGGCCATTCCCCAAATCTATATTGATCTCCACAGTTTCCTGGTTAACCAGTTTGTGAATTGCATCCTGAGTTGCAATTCGCAGTAAACTCGTTGAATGGATTCTATCCATTGTTTGGCCAGCATATAAACTGTCAAAATTGGGAAGAACATGGCGCATTATGTTCTGAAGTATGTCCTCCCCACCAGCTGTACATCCTGATAATGCTCTTATCTGAGAAACACCTCCAGCTGTGGCAGCCACGGCTGCATCACAGTACCCAGCACCCATGTTAAATATCAGAGCAATTTTCTCAATGCCGCTTCCCATATTGTCATGCATAAGCTGCTGCTGCTGCTGAGCGTACAGAAGCGCCACAGCAGTTGGTTCCGGCATCAACCTCAACACATGAAGACCAGCCATTGCACAGGCTCTCTCAATCCTGGTCTGTTGAAATCTACTGAATGCAACTGGTATGGTAAGCACTGCATTCCTCACAGGATGTTTAAGATGCATCTCAACCAAGGCCTTCAACTCAAGCAGAAAGATGGCAAGGACCTCCTCAGGGGTTGTAGACCGCCACATGTTGTTCACGAGTGCCGCAATAAACGGTCTCACACCAATACCCAATGTCTGCACAAGAAATGGGAGGGTCTTACTAGATTGAACCACTTCATCAGTGTCCATTCTTCCTATCAGGCGTTTCATGTTGAATATGGCACTTCCTGATAAGATGTCTCTTTCCTCATGTGCATTTTCTTTGGCTGCCCCTCCAGTAACCCCTGCTGAGAGAGTATCATCTTTGAACATGACATAGGACCTCATCCCTTTCTGATTACGGGTATTCTTTAAGAGCTCAACTTGGTGGCCATTCCAAACAGCAACACTGCATTTGGATGTCCCAATGTCAATGCCAATAGCAACATCAGGGAATGAAGGCTGTGATTTGTCTTCCCCGGTGGTTTCACTGTCTGATGCCACGGTATATAGTTGTTCAGCCATCCTATAAACAATATTGCATCAGATATACATTGCTGCTACAAATCTTTTTTAGGAACAAAGAAACTCAGACCAGAAAATTGTAGCACCAGTTATTATGAACGTGAAATAAGTGGCAAAACCACAAAAGCTACGGCGCGAAATATACAAAAAAAACAAATACCACAGAAGTGAAAAGGTTAACAAACAGCATGGAACAGAGCCCTATAAGAAGTGGAGGGTTCATTTTGAATGGCTCATGGTAATTGGTCTGAAGCTTCGATACCTAGCTGGTTAGCAGGCTGTTGGTGGCTTTCTGTTGTTCTCTGAACTTCTTTGGTAAGCTGGTATTCCCAGCAAGGTTGGTTTGAATTTGTACTGTGTTTGAACTCCTCTAGCTGCCTTCTATAAAAGCTGGGTTTACCTCTGTAAAAAAAAATAAGAAGAAAGCTACTGATCTTCAGGTTTACTAGCTTTGTACTGCCGGCTATAATCTGATGCAAGGCACAAAGGTTTTCTATAGTACACCACCCGATCTCAGTCAGGTTATTCGACTTGCAAAATAAGCCAATTTAAATAAGTGATGATAGGTCTGGGATTACATATTCAGATAGTGACCTTGGACCAAGCCTGACATATTGAACCCCATTCGCCAACTAAATTCCTACACAGCCGTAAATGTGCCAAATAAACCACAGGTACACTGAATTCACAACAGAAAGGAAGCCAGGCTTTGGAAGCCAGGACTGTCAATTCGCTCGACCATTCACACAGTCACTGCAATACACACCAGTCTCTGAAACTGTGTGCCTCCTTCAGTTCCCCTTCCCCGTTCCATGTTCAGTGCAAAACTAAGGTGATCCTCTAACATCTGAAAAACCAAAGGATCGCACAATGTGTACCGCCGCGTGCTCAGACTACAAAAGTAACACAGGTGCGCAGTGGCGGCGCGGCCTAGCAAGAAATCTTGCGCCGCCGAATGCGGACACGCAGGAGTGCAGGACTAATTAAGTAATAACGTGGAATGGCAAGGTACTCCTACACAGCAGCATTGCTACGACTAACGAAATCACATGTCGAAGTAAAGATGCGTAGGAGACCCAGGAGTTTGCTCACTACTTACTTTGGCAGGCGACGGCGACGGCGACGGCGACGGCGACGGGACGGCGACTCTCCGGGCGATGCTCTGTGACGCTTCTTCTTCTTCTTCAGAGAGGAGAACAACAGTTGCAGTGCGCGTGCGATCCGAGAGGGTGTGGAGTGGGCAGAAGGAGGTGGAAGGAGGTAGAAGAAGGGGGAAAGGCGAGTATCCGAGGTGCATCTTCTAGAGACGACGAGAGATCGCGGGCACACGCGGCGCGCCCTCGCCGACAGGCGTCGCCGCTGAGTCCGAGCTCGGGTTCGTGCTGGAAGAGTCGGGAAAGGTCCACCGCCGCTGGGGCTGGGCCCTTGCTGCTAGTGAGATCTGGCCTGGTCGCCGCGTAGCCGCCTGGCCTGGGCCCTTGCTGCTCTGGTAGTGAGATCTGGGCTGTCTTAGCCTGGGCCCCCGTAAGGGTGTCGCAGATCAGTCTGCTAGGCCTGCTACGTACATGGGCTCTCTACCGTTGGAGATGGTTAAAGGCCTTTGAGGGGATGAGATGTAGATTTGGGCCATCCATTATGCTCGGGCCGTTCTGGGCGGCATGAACCGACTGGGCCAACGGGACTAGGAAGGATGGTAATGTCTAATGTCTGATGGTCCTCCGTTCAGACTTCAGAGAAATCAATCATGAGACCCAGCTAGGGGAGGAGAGGAGCCCCTTGTGATCCATCCATCGAGTACTCTTTTCTTTTTCAGAAGACATGCTGCAAAGTCTCACACTGTGCATTTTAAACATCTAAAAGACCCGACAAGTTGATGTTGCTACTGAAGACAAAATCAGAGCAAATGATTGCTCGCCCTCGCCTTCCTCCCTCTGAGGTCTGAGTGCATGCAGCATGTGGCAACGACGCTTTCAGCATCACCCCCCAGTACAACACAAACATGTCTTCCCTCTTTTGACGACTGCGACATGTTACGACTGTATCCCATCCCAAAGTATAGAGAAGTTCAAACCCCGGATTATATACAAACAAATAATCATGAAATAAAGCAACCCGTATGTCACGCGTACCAAATCGGGACCCCTCCAGCTAGCACCTCCTACGTTCAACGGCAGCCCGCGCCAATAATTACCATCAGACAGGCCGCGTCATTGCAGATTGCACCACGACCTAGCAGTCGCATCGCGGCGGCGCTCGTGAAGGAAGCAACACGACACGAGCCCCATTTTCAGCGTCGGGTGCGTGCAAGCTGCCGAGCAGCCGGCAACCCAGCGGACACGGGGAGGTAGCGGCGGTCAGGGTCAGTTCAGTCAGTCAGGTCACTGCTCGCCCCGAGCGGACAGCACGCCAACTCCCTTTTCGGCCCTCGATCACGTCCGTCGACTCCGGCCACTCCACCCAACAAAGCTACTCCTCCTACGCGTCGCGTACCCCCGTGTGCGCTGAAAACCCGCACGGCCGCACACCGGGGCCCGTGGCTGATGAGGCCTGATCGATCGAGCACTGAGGGGACGTGGACGGACACACACAACTGCCGCGGGCAAGTGGTAAGATTAGTGGCATGATTGGGTTCGTTGCGCCCGGTCCACGCAGTAGCCGTAATCATGCTGTTGGGCGAGTGAGGAGATCGTCGTGTCTGGATGAGGAGTGACTAGTGAGTGAGAACCCAAGAAAAAGAACACCAAATGCAATGCAATGTTCAATGCAGTAGACGATTAGCACGGACGGATCTGCTAGTATATACGTACACTCTATTCTGTACAGTTCCCGTGTTGTCGTCTGTGCGTCACTGGATTGTAGTTGTTTGAATTCGGAGGCCAGACCCTTTGCATGGAAAAGTGCAAATAAACAGGCACCAGTGTGGTGGTGTGGACACAGGGCGATCAGTTTTTGTGCCGGTACGTCGTCGCTCATCGCTTGCCCACCGTGGACTTTCACTTCCACGTACTACTTGAGCACTTGTAGCTAGTGGTACTCAGACAGCGCACCTGTCATATCCATGCAGTTTTTGTTTCAAAATTTGAACCTTATTAACAGTCCAGTCCCCTATATCCCTGGTACGCTGAGCTTTGGCCGCCGCTTGGCTCTCGTCCCTGCCGGGATGCCGGCGCGTGAGGACCAATGGCATGCAGGGCGAGAAGGAACAACGAGCAAGACAAAGGGCCAGGGGTTCCACGCGCTAGCTACACACACTTGGCGTCGCGTGTCGTGCTGCGCGCTGGGCGCGCGCGCGTGTCATGACTTGGGAGTTGCGCTGCAGGTTCCCACGCCTACCCACACACGATTTTGGCAATTGAAAAAAAGAGGGGCCGCGGAGCGGCGACGACGACGACGATAGTTGGGCAGGGGCAGGCATAATTGTCAATGATGCTCGAATCCTTGCACGGCATGTTGGAGCAGCGATCACGTACGTCCACGCAGCGATTCAAACACCGTTGACCCGGGCCGGAGGATCCACAACCATATAATACTCGCACTTTTGGACTTGTCTAGTGTGTACAGTGCACATCTATCTTATTTTTAGCTCGACGACAGTGGTTAAGCAGCTATGGCTACATTATTACGCAGCAGGCAGGCAGGCTAGCTAGCTTTGAATGATGAGAAATCGAGAACTTGGCTAGACGATTTGTAGTAGCCACTAGCCGAGAGGTTAGGTGGGGATGCAGACATGTGGGCCCATGGCCCGACATTCCGCGTGATCCGCGGTGGTCCGCCCCGTAAATTATTGTGTGCCCCAGTGGTGTCTTTCTGACTCTGAAAAAGAGCGAGAGCGAGCAAGAGCTGCTATGCCACTGCACTGCAGACTGCATGCACCGCAATGCAGGAACCTAATTTTCGTTTCATGGTTTTTGTTTCGCTGTTGGCTACACAAGTGCAAGGTATTGCGACCCAGCCGTGGGGGACCTTGCACGGTCTGAATCTGCCCATTCCCCCAACCCCATGGACCATGGACTACTGGCTGTAGCAGGCTACTACTAGTACTAGCAACAGCTCGCAACAGGGTCCTCGTACAGTAATCCTACTCACAGAGTTGGAACATTCCTAGCTAGCTCTAGCTACTACTACTAGTAGCTCGCGACGACTGCGGGATGTGCAGCGTCTAGTGCGCGCGTGATGAACCGGCCAGCACCCCCGTCGGTTTTTGCGTAAAACTGGTGTCGATGGTTTTCCCTTTGCTTCTATTTTTTTTTTACAAAAGATTATTCACGGTTAATCTTTTAGGCCGGCCGACCAATCGGAATTGCTACATTCGATGGGGCCAATAAGATCGAAGGTCCTACTACAGCAGCTAAACTACTGTAGCTGACCATGTAAGAGCTCGATGAGGTTACTGTACACACGTCAATGACCACCTCAGAGGAATCATGGTGATTGTTTATTTGACAACTTTGACGCTGTGGGGTGGGCAACTTTACCTGACACCCACCGCGCGCGCGCATGCATGCAGCGCTATGCCCTCGCTGATGACGACGATGTCCGAGCTAGTGGATGTTGTGGAGCGTGCGTAGCCAGTAGTGGTAGTGGTAGATCGGAGCTAGCGCGCAGAGTCCCATTTGGACTCACTGAAAACTGCTGCTCATCCTTGCATCATCTTATTGCCGACAAAGGACTTTGAGGACGCCTCGTTCAGCATGCATCCAGCTCTTCTCGGGGGGATAAACGGTAAGCTCAAGCTGGAAAATTACGGTCAGTGTTTTTTTGCCTTTGCTGGCAGCCTGTGCGGCACACCCATGTGAAGCGAAGATTTTTGTGTACTACGACTAGTACCATGCGCAGCAAAATGCATGGTGGCTTGTGATCGTTCTTCTTTTCGAGATGAAAATCATGCATGGTGGTAATCTTATAGTGGGCCGGAAGGCATGCATGCTACTACGACGACATCGTGTACGAAATCTGAGCCCGGCTCTAGTGTGCATGCATTGCATTGCAGGCGGCAGAGCTGGATTGACTGCTTAATTGCTAGCTGCGTCATCAACTCGATCTCGGCCCGGTGTCCCATGCATGGCACGCCCCGATGGAAGCAATGGAGGAGTACATGCATACTGTAGTCTGCAGCAACACACATGGGCAATTGTTGTTTTCTTAAAACAACGTAGTGGTGCTAGTACAAGCATCATCATTCATATGTCAGCTCAGCAGATTTTTCCTGTTTAACGCAACACCAATTTTTTGAATAAACCCAAGGAAACCCACTATCAGTCTTTTGTTCCCGAAAGATCTGTAAAATAAAGTGGAGAATCAATGAAAAAGTAGCAGCCGCATGAAATTGCGGCACAGATGGAGGGAGGAAAAAAGCCCAAGTGAACCCACCAAATCCATCAATCAATCGATCCATCCCGTCCATGGCCCGATCGAGCAATCACTGATCGCCACCTCGCTCCACTCACTCAATCGGCGTACGTGGCCATCAGGGTCCGTAGCGCACGGGTAGCCAGGAGAGCCGCTAGGGCCGGCCCAACCGGTGCCGCGACATGACGGATCGATCGACGCGAACCCGCTGGATCTTGCGAGACTTCCCCAAACAATGGAGGCAGAGCGGAGCCAAAACCAACCCCAATGGGCGACGCACCGCACCTCAGCACCAGCGCCAGCAAGCCCGTCCACCGCTCTCAGTCTCCGTCGCATCACCGTCCTCCGCCCCCGCCCGGCCCGGCCCCCCCGGATTCCGCCAAGCGCAAGGCGACGCGGCGCGTGCGGCCAACACCGTCTCCTCTCCTTGCCTCGGCTCGGCTCCATGGGTCAACCGCCGGCCGGCCGGCACATGCAGGCATAGGCATTTGATATTTGCATGCATGCACGCCGCGCGCGCCGGTGAATTTTTCCTTGTAGTTGTAGCTTCCCCACACGTCGGGAACTGTAAAAGGCGGACATGCATGTTATTACCCCGGCCAGGTCGGACGTCGGTCCCACCCACGACGGCGCGCGGTGCACGGCGTCTGGCCGACGGGCGACGGGGCCCCGCCGCCGGCCGGCGTGCTCGCTGCTTGCATTCATGCTGAGCATGCATGCATGCACGGGGACCTTCGATCGCATTGGACTCGGGTCGTCGGGAGGAAAGCTGGGAAAAGGGCGGTTAGGTAAGCTGCCATGCCAGCACAACTGTCGCGGAGACGCGGGCGGCTCAGTTTTGCGGATAAATGGCCCGGGACGAGGAGCTGCTTTTGCTCATCTCGTGCACGTCTTGCCGGCACTACTGTTTGGTTGCCGGGACGCCGCATGTCCGGGTGACACATTTCGAAATCCTTGTTCGTGCTGCCTGTACCTGGCCTGCTTGCTCAGTTCGCCGTGGTGGCTGACCGGGATGGGGGCTCCAGGCTCATGGCTCAACCACAGCCCAACCCACACAGGTCTAATCGGAAATACGTACCCGGCGCACTGAATTAACACATTGTTGGGTGCCTGCCTGCAATCGTGTGTGTGCTCCTCTGTTGGTCGCCCACTACATTTCCTGTCAACTCTTGTCGCGTCGTTGCGTGGACAGTCGATCGTGCATTCTTGTAAGTCGTACCACCTCTCTTCCAAAGGAGAATACAATTCTAAATGCATTATTTGTTAGAATATTTACTAAAACTTCATAAAGTATATAGATAAAAAGATATTAGTGCTTAACACGAAATAGACGTGTATATACAATAAAAATACATTAAAAATATAGTGATATATACTTATTTAATATCATAAACATTAGTATTTAATAACAATTCTAAATGAGTAGTTGTAATTATAATTTGGTGCTATGCTACTAGAAGGTAGTAGTACACATCACTGAGCCGCACACGCACGCAACCAGTTGGTCTTAATTAAAGCTTTCATTTTTCCACACATCACATTAAATACACCAAAAATATGAAAAATATAGGTAAAAAAATAAACTAATAGTAGCAAC
This sequence comes from Hyparrhenia diplandra, assembly GCA_015847255.1. Classification (NCBI taxonomy): domain Eukaryota; kingdom Viridiplantae; phylum Streptophyta; class Magnoliopsida; order Poales; family Poaceae; genus Hyparrhenia; species Hyparrhenia diplandra. The sequence goes on along the minus strand of JADLZK010006541.1, from coordinate 17,663 downwards.
AATTATTTTGAGCCGCAAAATAATATTTATCACAATCGACCAGCAATCATTAATTTGCGCAACGTAACACTAAACGAGGCCTTAATTAAGTTGGTTATAGTAGCAACAATTTCGAGTTCAATCATCATGCCTAATATATCAACGCTGATACATCAGTTTTTTCATCATGTTATATCAGCTGATACATCAGTTTTTTTAGAGTTCATGAGCCCCGCCTTTAGTATTACCCAAAGACGAAAGCATTCAGTTTTTTATAGCGTTGGGGTGGGATACACCCGTCTCATATAACAGTTCAAACAACTGACACATAGCCAAGATTGAAGGAAACAACTGAAATCTAAACCACATGAACAACAAAACTATCAACTCATGATTTGTTCATTCTCCAGCCTTGTCCACTTCTTCCCGAGGTCTTCAATGGTAGTCAAATTAGCCTCCGAGAGCTTCCACTTCACTTCGTCAGGCATGGTTATCAGATTGTCATCCATCACCAGTTCATACATGGTCTTGTCCCACTTGTTTTCAACTTGGATCATCCCAAGATCCTTGCTGGCCTGGTAGCAATGCCTTTCAACTTGTTCACTTTGGAGCAAAACTCCGCTTTCTTGTCCAGTGGGCAGAGAAGTTTCCAGGCTTGTAACATAACAGTCACTGCCATTAGAAGGTTCCTGACACCTAACCAAGGAGATCCCTGCAAACAAACCGCACATCTTAGCTTCCACAACCCCCACAGGGCTGCTGCACACATGCAGTTATCTACCAGGTTTCTTATTACTAAGCCACATCTGGCCTATTGAGATAAAATCAGTACCTACCACTCTACCACAAGCTTCGGACAGATTATTCCACATTTCTTTAGCCACTACACATTCAAAAAAATAAATAAATGCTGAAGCTGATACATCAGTTGCTAGTTGTACTTCTTAATTTCACAAATGTACGTATACGTTCAGGTTTTGATTGGGGTGTAGTCTACGCGTAGCATAAACCTGATCATTGCACGCCTGCTAGTAGTACGTAGCTTAGCTTGCACAAGCTACAATGGCTAATGGCAACGAAAATTCGTGATGAAACAGTAGCAGGTGGCAATGTCACGGAGACAATGGACCATGAGAAATACTATAATATATGAGCTGCCACGCGACATGATCTATCCCCAGCAACGTACGTACGGACGAGCCCCAGGCGGAAAAAAGGCATAATTGGTTGGTTGTGTCATCTCCTATATGCCAATCGGGCAGATCTCGATCGAACGTCGTTGCCAGCCGAGGAGATCACAGTGCATGCATGATTGCAACCCAATCCAACACAAGCTAGACCGCCACATCGCCGTCAAGGCTCTCGCTGTCCTGCCCGGCCCCGCAAGATCACAAGCCGAGAGGGGCCAGGCGTGTGAGCTAGGTATAGGCGTATATATATAATCATTGAAAAGAGAGACGCTAATGGACACCTCTGATCACAGGTTGCCTGTTGCTAGCTTTGGTGGTTAGCCAAGGGGATGATGGGGAACCCCCACATGCAACCAGCAGCGGCGTATACGTCTCTCAGCTCACGCAGACGCAATCAAGCTCAATGCATGCCATGCCAGGCGCTGAGTGATGAGTCGCCATGCTTAATGTTGTTGCTGGACTGTTTGTCCACTCGCTGCACTGCGCTGCGAGCGCGACATCCGAGCCAACGACGACGGATCTTGCGATGATGCATGCATGCACACGGCTTTTGTGCTGCCTCTCTGCTTCGTTATGCTGATGCCATGACGTTGTGCTCCACAGACCACAGAGGAAACGAAGTGGCGCGAAGCATTGTACCACTGTGAACTCTTGTAGAAGCTTGGTCGTGCATGTCAGCTCCATGATGCCTCCATTGGGATAATGTGTTTTTTTTTTGATTTTTTTTTATAAAAAAACTCACTGATAGCGACGGCGCCACGCTGATATGAATTGACTACTACATGTCTTCTATCTTTTTTCCTAGCTGAGTTATTCAGAGGGAAAATATCTTCTACCTATGGCACTCGATCAACGCATGGAGCGTTCAGGATCTTCGCATCATAGTTGTGGCATGTTCAAACCACACATGACATCAAATTTGACGTAGAGACAGCTAAAAAGATGGGTTGTTTGGTTGAAGACCTGTGTACTGCGTCTCATCCAAAAAGATTATAACTCCAAGATTGTGTAGTTGATAAAAGCATCTCACTTCGCCTACAAAAAACATGGCCCTGCAAAATACTCATAAAAATAAAAATTGTATAGATCAAACTATCAATTCCGCACTCTAATTATTATTGACAAAGCTATCATGACCTATTCTACTCCCTCCACCGAAATGGTAATCCTATTAGACGAGAAAAAAGTCAAATTTCATAATTTTTGGTCAACAATTAGTCAAATTGTATGAAAACTTATATCATAAAACATACATATCAACATATTTGTGTTAAAAGTGCCTCTAAGATGACATTGATTTTTTATGAAGTAACTTTATATTATAACAGAAATTAAAGGTTAAAAGTGCCTCTAAGATGACATTGATTTTTTTATACAATAACTTTATATTATAATAGAAATTAAAGGTCAAAATCATTTTTGGATAGAGGTGATCTTAATTGACTATAATTGGAAGCCTCTAGTGGAGTCTTTGTGTAAACCCTTGTGAGACATGATAAGAAAAAGGGATAGCTCCCCAAAAACCCCATAGAAATTAGAAACATCATCTTAATCCATTACATTTAACTTAGTAGACTCTAATCATTGTTATCAATAATAGTCACTGAATCTAATCTATTTTATAAAAATTACACCACACCTGCAAAAATGAAAATCCATAAAGCAAACACCTAAACCTGCATCTAAATTATCTACCTCTACCGTTATGAAAGATATTTAAAATAACCCACTAAGGTTTCATCTAAATTATCCATATTTGACATTATGAAAAATAAAGAAACCACTAAATTTGCATCCAGATTCTTCTACCATTTTGAAAGAAAATCAAAAGCAAAATGTACTTTTTAAATTGGCCACATTTGCCATCATAAAGCTAATACTAAGTGACCCCTTATTTAGTGTATAAATTATCCACCTATTGTGGTATAGTGGTTTAAACAACCCTCAAATTTAGGCCCAAATACCAATATAAGCTATACTAAAAAATAATTATTGTAAAATACATCATATATGTTACAATAGATTATGTCGGCGTTCGAGAACCGGGGGTGCCTCGGGTGCCGGCAATAAAGAATTTCTAGGCTGCGTGCCTCCTCCCCCAATGGCGTAGCGCAAGATGGACACCGGACACGGCGGGTTTATCCCCGTTCAGCCAACGGGGGCCCTACGTCCAAAGCGGGTGGTGTCCCCGCTCGTGTTACCTCGCGCTCAAAGGAGAGCTTGTAGTAGGGGTTACAAGCGGTGTGAGGGAGAGATGTTTGGTCTCAAGCCCCACGATCGTGGTAGTGGTGGTGGTGGTGAGTTTTCTCGGCCCGATCCCCGCTAATGGGGCATTACTCCCCTTTTATAGGAGGAAGAGGGAGGTAATGTTTACATATGTGGGTGCCTAGGTGGCTAATTCCCGAGGCTATACTTGTTGCATGTGCGCGCGGCCGAGGGTTGGTTGGCTTGGATGTCGTTGATGAAGACACGCGTCTTGATCCGGTGGCGACGTGCCGTTCCCCTCGGTGTGGCCCCGAGGGAGTGCGTGGAGGCGTCCCTCACAAATCCGCATGGCGGCGGCCCGGGACGCCGGTTGCGGTGTGTCATGAGCCCGAGGTCGGCCAACGTGGCGTCTTGGGCTGTGTTTACGGGAAATGAACGGTGTTGTCTGGTTTCCCGTCTTTGGGCGGCGTAATATGTCACCGGTTCACTTTTGTGTCCCATCGGTCGGATTTGGGAAGTGATCTAGCGGCAAAGTCGATTTGATCGGGCGTGTCGATGGCCCCGACGCCTCGTCTGGCTGCGACCGCATTAAATGCGCTTGTTTCCCTTCCTCCAGACGGAACCTCCCACTCCCGAGGGCCGGCGACCCCGGGTGAGTAAGGTCGAGCCACCTCGCCCGAGGATTGAGAGCCGGGTCTCCCGGGCGAGGCGGAGATTCGCCCGAGGGTGGTGAGCTGAGGCCACCCTCGGGCGAGGCGGGAGTCCATGCGCCCGAGGTGGTGAGCTAGGTCACCCTCGGGCGAGACGGAGATTTGGGTAGAGTCCGAGCCTTGGGTCGCTGGGAGATGACGTGGAGCGTTACGGTTCTCCGTCTTGTAAAGGTCCTTGACCTTGTCCTTCTCGAGCGTAGTGAGCTCCTTCGTCGTGGTGACTCCCCGTGGCCACTTTCATGGGCCGACTCGTCTTCATGTATGCTTGCCCGTGGCTCCTTGGCCCAGTCCATCGCTGTTTGGGCTGTCCTTCTAAGTGGGATGATGGCGGTGCTGGGTTTTTCTTGGGCCCTCATGGGCGGTAGATTCGTTGTTTGGAGAATGTCTCGGGGCCCAATATTTAGGTCCCCAGTAGCCCCGAGCGAGTGTGGACTCGCCCCGGGGGTTGTGCCGTTCCCGTCGCCTTGTTTTTTTCTCGGGGTGGTTCGTCACAATGGGTGCGGCGTGGCGCACCCGTTGGGTGTAGTCTCCCCGAGGCCTCGAATGGAATGGCGGATTCCTTCGAGGTCTTCTATACCTCGCACGCCGGGCAAGGGCCGAAACAGCTCTTAAATTGCGCTTGTTTGTGCGGAGTCCGTTTTGTTTTTGCGTGGGCGGCCCGAGGCCCGCGCTTATGTGCGCAAGGTCGTCCCAGGCTTCCTCGACTTTGATTATACGCTCCTCCGTCGCCCTCCCGAGAGGGAGGAGGAGGGGGAGATACACCTCGGTGCCCCGAAGCCCGGCCGTGGTGCACTCCGCTTGAACGTTGTAACAGGTTAGTTTAAATGGGGTGCCCGTGCCCTTGCCGGAGCAAAGGTCGGTTGTGTGATCTAGGATTCACCCCATGAGAACCTACGGACCGCTTAGCGAGATCCCTGGGTTTGACGGGTCAACCCCGAGGGCCTCAGAGGCCTCCCACGGATGGGACATCTCTATAAGCAAAGACCCGCGGTCTTAAACACGTTCGAAAATCCAGAGCCCCGAGGGCCCGGGTATAGCCGGTTGTGCATTTCCATCCCGTCCCGGTTCGGGTTATCCCGAGGCGACAAGAAAACCCGTGGGGGCCCGGCTGGCAACCTGCGAACGTAAAGTGCACGTTGACGTCGCGTCAGCCCGAGCTCGTTTGGCCCCGCCGAGGCGGGAACCGCCAACGGATGACTTTTTTGCCCCTTAGGGTCGGGCGCTGCTTTGGATATGGATGGCGGACGGTTTTACCCCTGAATGGAAGACGAGGCGTCTCCTTGCCGCACCCGGCGCGTGGATTCGGTTCCAGTCCGATGGGGCGTGGCCCTGTGGCTCTTGTCGGGGCGTGTCGAGCGCCGTCAAGGTGCATTAATGCTCTTGGTGGCGGCTCCACCGCCGGGCGGCCGCGTTGGATGAGCGGTTCCCGTTCCATCGTGGGCCGTCCATTCGAGCGTCGGTTCGTTTGCTCAGGCCGGCGGTTTGCCTTCCCTTCCCTATAAATATGGGGGGTCGCGGGTGGCGGATGATAGTTGCTCCTTTGTTCTTGCCATCGCCTTCTTGCCTTCTTCACCGCGTAATTAGGAGATAGAAAGAAAGATAGGGAGAGAATAAGGGAGAAATCCACTTGCCTTGTGCTCGTGTGAACGGTGTTGTCGGCGGTTCTTTGTTCCTCGTCCTCCCGTTCGTCCATGGCGCAATCGGTGGCGGCGACAACACGAGGAGGTGCTCGATGCCGAGCCGTGGCCGAAACGACGGCGACGGAGGAAAAGCTTCAGCGCCTTGTCGAGGAAGGGCTTCTTCGCCCCTCGTACCAATCCGAGGCGGCCGGAGTGGATAGCTCCGGATTGGGACCGAGGAGGAGCCTAACCCTCCCGATGGCTATGTGGTAAGCCCGATCGATCTTCACCGGGCGTGGGTTCGGGATGCCGGCGGGCCGGTTTATCCGCGATCCTTCATTACTCACGACATTGAGCTTCACCATCGCCCCGAACTCGGTCTCCCAAAGTAGGCATCTTCGTCACCCTCTCGTGAGGGATTCACCGGGATTGAGCCGCATTGGGACCTTTGGTTGTGGTTTTTAAGGCGGACCTTACCACCGGCCGGTGGCGAAGGGTGCGCCGCGGGAGGCGTTGCGCGTTGGTGGTTGCAGACGCTCCAAGTCCGATCCCGAGCGGCCGAGGCGAACCGAGCCGATGGGTACATCCCTTTCCAAGCTCACCTCCTCGAACAAGGGGTGGCAAGACCGGTGGTTCTACCTCCGCAATGACGGAACGCGCTTCCGCGTACACCGGGCGCGTTCTCAAGCGGCGTCCGGGATAAGTGGTTCAGGGTCCCACCTCGGCGGATCATCCTCGGTTGGAGGGCCTGAGGCGACGATCCTGCGGCTCCGAGATGGGGGTGTGAACGCCAGCCGGCCGTGGTCGCCGCCTTTCATCGGCGTCGGGTGTTGCCATTGATGGCTCGCCCTTTGCTCATGTATCGAGATGACATCCTCGGTTTGCCGGTCTTGAAGAGTCTCGGATGTCCTCCCTTCTCGCTTTCCACCGATGGCCCGGCCAAGAGAGTGAAGGAGGCATTGGGGTCCAATACCCGTCCGGAGATCCCGAGATCCCTATGCGCCCCGCCTGCGGGTACATCTCCTTGGTAAGCGCCTTTTGGTTTCGCCGTTCTTGTATTGTCTTGTTGCCACCATCTTTGCCGCCGGTGGTTCTTACTCCGCCTTCTTGCGGTCGATTGAATTATCACGACTCTCCTCCGCCCGTGCCCAACTGGATGCCGCGCCGGTGGCGAACCGTGCTCTGAACGAGCGGGAGAGAGCGCGGGCGTCCGAAGAAGGAGGAGAAGAAGAAGAAGAATGTGGCCCGTGCCAACCGCCGGCCGAAAGCAAAGAGAGGCGGGGCCGTCGCTGATACCTCGACCACCGAGGGAGGACGAGGATGAGGAGAAGGACGAGTTCGCCGTGAACTCGTCGGACGATGATGATGATGGGGCTCGTGATTGACCGAGCCCCGGGGTTGCCGACCCACTCGGGACTTCGCTATGAGCCCGAGCCCGAGGCGTCTGGGGTTGCCGACCAGCGCCCGAGTTCCTCCGGCCGAGGCCCTAGGACCACCGGTGGCTCGGGGTTTTACCCGACGTGGGTCACCGGCGGGCGCTATGGCGAGGCTCGGCGGGATGAGCCGACGTTTCCGGCGTGGGCTCTCGGCGTCGCAAGGCGTGGTTCGAGAGGCGGTGACCCCGCCCGAACCGGCCCCGTGCGTCACGGAAACTGGAGGAGACGGCCCGCGTCAAGTGCGACGCCAAACGCAGATCTTCCAGCGCCTCGGCCACACCCGGGCGATCCCTCGGGCCTCGTGAGTCCCCTTCGTGTTTTTCGCAGCTAGCTTCTTTTACGGTATTTTTGGCTTCTTTCGACGCGTTCTTGACTTCAGACGGGGGCCCCCACTCTATCCCTTGCATCCCAAGAAGACCACGAAGGCCGGTGCAGAAGCCTCGGCCAGGGCCCCGGTCGGGGGTCGTCTCACCAAGACGTCGTCCCACTGCGTTAGGCTCCCGTGGTGTTAGCCCCCCGAGCCTCGGGAGGGGTCGGGCCCGGCCGGACGGCCGAGATCTCCCGAGGTGGTACAAGCCTATGGCGGTGATGGCGGGTCGTCCACCCGGTCGATGGTGATCGACTCGAGAGGGCTCGGCCAGGCACGCGTGATGCTAGCTCGGCGCCAAGGACTCACGACGAGGCCGCCCTCCCGAGGAGCCAAGCTCCTTTGTCCGGGAGTTTTCTCGGGGAGGAGCTCTTCGAGGCGGCGGAGACGAGGCCCCGCATCTTGCCGGCTCCTGGCGATCCGGGGTTCATGAGGGATACAATCCCGACTTCCCGTTGCTTCATGCGCCCGGTCGACGCGGTCCTTGGCGTGGCATCGCCCTCGGCAATGGTGAGGATCGTGCCCGTGGTCGCCAGCCGGGGACCCCCGGACTTTTTATTGGTCCGGGTTCCCGAAGCCGGGGAGTTGCCGGTGGAGGCGATACTCCCTGAGCCAACCCGCTGGGGTGGTCCTCCTTGACCTTTGGGTGACGTGCGGGGGTCCGCCGCCATGGTGATCGACGATCGCCCCGAGGTCCCGGCGTGGAAAACTCATGGCCGATCGCCCGGTGGGCGGCGAATGACCTTGCGAAGATTGGCGACGCACACGGGCGTCGTGGGAGGCCGACGCGGTGAGTGTCTTGGCTGCTATTCCCCTCGCTTCACCGTCTTTGTGTCGCTAATCCTCGTGGTGTCCCCTCGCTGCGAGTCTCCGCACCCGCCCGGAGAAGTCCGAGCTCCTTCGCCGGAACGTTCGAATCGAACGCCCTTGGGCGCACGGTGAAGCGATCCAAGCCCGGAGCGAGACGTCCCGCTTACTACTCTTGCCGAGGGGAGGGGAGTCCCAGGCCGGACTCCGGAGGCCGAGCTCGTCAAGGCCAGGTCCGAGGCCAACAAGGTTGCGGCCGAGATGGCTCAAATGAGTCAAGATTTTGAGGGACGCTCGGAAGCCGGTCCCTCCCTCCAGCCACTGGAAGAGGCCCATGGCGAAAGGGACCGATCCCGGGAGGAGGCGAGAAAGCGGAGATGTGCGACGCCTTAAACACCCGCATCGGGAGCTGGTGTCCGAGGGGGAAACCTCGAGAAAGGAGAAGGACCGGCTCCACAAGTTGCTCGCGAGGAGCACAACGTGTATTGGCCGGGTAACCTGAAGTGCCAAGGTACGTTTTCTCCTCGGTAAGTTCTCTTGTCTTTGATCCCTTCATCTTGTTGACGCGGCTTTGGTGCCTGCTTACCGTGGGCGGAGAAGGTCCTGGCCGGGGCGTGGAGACCGCGGCCACGCTGCCGGTGGCCCGGAGCCAGAGCGAAGTCATACCGGGGGAGCCGGGAAGAGGCCCCTGTCTAACTTTATCCGCCGCCGGGCGGACAACCTGGAGGTTGGTCCCTCGGCTCGCTTGATCGCTGAGCGCCGTGGGCGGCTTCCTCGTGTCCGAGCTCGAGCGCTTCCGACCGGGCGTGCGGATGTGTATGGCGGTGTTCTGTTCGCATTTCTCGGTGGCGCCCCCGAGCACCGAACAATGTCGCGGTGGCTTCTTCCTTGGCTCCGACGACGACGGGCCGCGGCCGACCTGGCGAAGGCCGCCGCCGATGCCGCCCGGGACCAAGGAGTTGTACGACTCCATGGATGGTCTTTGCAACACGGCCCGGCCTCTCTCTTTGAAGATGAGGTGTGCCCTCCGTATTCCCCCATAGAGTCAAGCTATGAGGCGGACACGGAGATCTTTGGATGCCTTCTCCGAGGGATCTTGGCCGGACGGGCCCGACGTCTGCTTTCGGGAATGCTACTGCCGAGGATGTTGCCTCCGCGGATGTCGCCGGGCGGCCGATCGTGAAGCGCGGGTGGGCCGAGGCTCGTGGCGCCCCCTCATCTCCTCTTGTATGAAAAGATTGAATGTGTGAGAAATGTGTACATAAACAATAGTCTTTGCCCAGGCTGTGACCTCGGCGGTGCGTTTATGATTAAGTTGCGTTTCTTGAATTTCTCGTTTATTGTGTGGCCAGGTCGCTTGCTTTCTCCGCTCGCGAGATATTGAGCATGGATGCCACCGGGGCGGTCCGCGACGGGTGCCACTAGGGGCGGTCCGTTTGACTTCGGCTATCTCACTTAGGATTTGTGCGTCGCGTGACCTTCGCAACTTAAACGATCGATTCAAGTGTGCGCTTGAGGAGAACTTTTTCCTTGAAAAAAAAGTTTCAAAAGAAAGAGGAGGGTCCCCCGAGGGGGTCCCCGTGTAGCCCCCGAGGGAGTTTTAGTCTTGTCTTTGGACGAGGCTAAGACTCCCTTAAGGTATGCACAAGAAGCTTCTCTTCGTAAAAAGATGTAAATCTTTTATTGAGCGAAAAAAGAATATAAGTGTTTGACTTCTAGTGCGAGGTTAAGGGTAGAAGCGGCGTAGGCGTTCTATGTTCCAAGCGTTGGAGTAGACTTCGCCCTTCTCATTCTTCAACTTGTAGGTTCCCGCCTTAGTATTTCGGCGATGAAATATGGCCCTTCCCAAGGTGGTGTGAGTTTGTGGCGCCTCTTGTTATCTGCTTGACTGAGTGCGAGTCGTTGACTTGGAACTCCCGAGGCTTGATCGCTTGGCATGATACTTGCGTAGAGCTTGTTGGTATCTTCTTTGAATTCAAAAGTCGCGACGTCTCGGGCCTCATCGACTTGGTCGATGGAATCTTGCCTTGCTGCTCTTGGTTGCCCCGCTTCGGTGTAGGCTCGCAGCCTTGGGGACCCATATTCAATAATACGTGGGCAAGATAAGCCTTGGCTCCATAGACTAGAAAGAATGGGGTGAAGCCGTGGCTCGGCTTTTCATTGTTCGAAGGCTCCATAGTACCGGCGGTAGTTCCCGTACCATTTACGCGTCTTTGGTTCAGGTGATTAAAGATCCTTGGCTTGAGTCCTTGTAGGATCATGCCATTGGGCACGCTCCACTTGACCGTTGGTCCTTGGGTGGGCTACGGCCGAGTGTCAACCGGATGCCGTAGTCATCACAAAAGTCGAGGAACTTTTTCCCACGAAGTTGGTTCCGTTATCCGTGATGATGGAGTTCGGGACTCCAAAACGGGCAATGATGTTCGTAAAGAACTTCACCGCTTCCTCCGTCCCGGGTTCACCACGGCTCGGGCTTCGATCCACTTGGAGAACTTGTCGATGGCGACTAGGACATGAGTGTGTCCTCCAGGCGCCCTTTTCGGGGGGACCCGATCATGTCGAGCCCCACACCGCAAATGGCCATGTCGGAGGTATGGTCCGCAGGGGCTTGTGCTTTTTAGATGCGTCTTGCGTGCGTAGAACGACACTCCGGGGCGGTGCGCACGACCTCGTTCGCGGCCCGTACCGCCCAGGGCCGGCCGTGAAAGCCTTGTCTCGAAGATTTTACCCGACAAAGAGTCCTGCGGGAGACATGATGGCCACACTCCCCTCGGTGGGTGTCTTTAAGCAAATCTTTGCCCTCGCCCAGGGTATGCATCGCATGTATACTCCCGGAGGCTCCTTTCTTGTAGAGTTCTTTTTTGTCTCCAATTAGCGCAAAGGACTTTGCCCTTCGAATGGCCCGGCGAGCCTCGGTCTTATCCTCGGGTAGTTCTCCACGGGAGGTACTCAATAGAGGTTCTCTCGGTCGGGGTCTTGGTGGATGCCATAGCTTCGGGCGCGGTTTGTTCGAGTTGTTTTTCGTGAGCCCCAGGGTATTTCCAAAGGGGTGTACTTAACAGGGCTCGTTGAGATCTCGGTGAGTACGTTCGGGGGAATGGTACCTCGCGTCGCAGCTACCTTGGCGAGTTCGTCCAGCGGCTTCATTGTAACGTCTTGGTGTGTGCTTGTGCTCAAGCCCGTAGAACTTTCCTCTAGTTTGCGCACTTCTCGGCAATATGCTTCCATCTTGGGGTCGTGGCGCGCCCGAGGCCTTCATGACTTGATCGATAACCGATTCTGAATCCCTACGGTTTCCAACGTCGGATCGAATTCTGGCTGCGTCAGGAGACCATTGACCCGGTGCCTCGTGATTCTGCGACGTTGTTGGAGGCCGGGAAATGCGGCCGGATGGGCGTACCTCGTGTGAACCCAGAGGGGGTGAAATGAAGAGCAAACTGCCCCCTTTTTGTCTTCATCATTGACGGAAGTGAAATACATGGTCCAACACTTCGGCTTGGATGGGTGCGGGGAGTAGTGCGTATCGGTCCATTCGGCTAAAAATGGCCAAGACTTGAGACTTTATCGCGCCTGCGGCGGCGAAATGATATTGTCTCGCCCATGAGCTCCAGCCCACTTTGCCACTCTTCCGTGGCCTCTCGGTTCACGGATGATTTCCCAGGGGGGAATGAGGATACCACGGCAGCCCAGGTGGCGGAGGAAGTAGTGGCGGTTTTTCTTCAGCGTCGATGCGATGGCGTCACCGGCGGTTTTGCATCTGCGAGTACCGAGGTCTTGGTGTCGGAAAGCACCTCCCGATGAAATAAACGGGCGTTGAATTGGCAGCGTGTGCCCCTCTTCCCGGCGGCTCCACTACAACCCGGCGACTACTACCCGAAAGGTAGTGGGCGTAATGTAAAGGAGCAAGGTCTCTCACTGGTTTGGCGGCACGGGGGAGGTGGGCTGGTCGGGGAGCTTCTTGAGGGTTGCCGGGGCTTCCTCGGCCTCGGGGAATCAAGCAAAGCGCTCGGACTTGCGAAGGAGCCGATAGAGGGGAGGCCCCTTTCCCGGGGCGGGAAATGAACCTCGCTTAATGATGCCGGGCAGCCCATGACCTTCGGACTCCTTTAAGGTCTCGGATGGCCCCATCTTGGTGATTGCATCAACCTTGGTCGGGTTTGCTTCGATGCCTCGTTGAGAGGCGATGGAACCCAAAGAAGATCCCTCGGGGGACCCCAAATACACATTTTTCGGGGTTGAGCTTCACTCCCTTCTTGTTTAGACATTCGAAGGTTTCCCGAGGTCTCCCACGAGTCCGCCGTTTTCTTGGATTTGACCACTATGTCGTGCGACATAGGCTTCCACAATGCTTCCGATGAGTTCTCCAGAAGATGATTTGCATGCACCAGCGATACGTTGCCCCGTTCCTCGGCCCAAAGGGCATTGTGAGGTAGCAATACATCCCGGGGTGTTATGAAACAGTCGCCAGTCGGTCGGATTCTTTCATTTTGATCCGGTGGTAACGGAATATCGTCGAGAAAGGACAAAGTTTCGCATCCCCGGTGGAGTCGACAATTTGGTCGATTCGAGGGGCAAAGGAAAGGAACTTTCGGACATGCTTTGTTTAGACTAGTGTAGTCCACACACATCCTCCATTTCCCATTCTTTTCTCTACTAATACGAGAATTAGCTAACCACTTTCGGGGTGGAATACTTCTTTTATAAATCCGGCCTCCTGTAGCTTGTGGATCTCCTCGCCGATGATCTTCGGCTTGGCGTCATCAAAACGGCGCAAGCGGCGCATGGCGGCTTTGAGCCCGGCGGATATCTAGGGAGTGCTCGGCGACATCCCCGGTATGCCTGGCATGTCCAGGGTCCCCCCCCCCACAAACACGTCTTGGCGTTCGCCGCGGAGGAAGTCGGCGAGCGCTATCTTGAGATCCGACTCCGGGCGGTGGTCGGCGACTTCTCCTTCGGTTGCTTGGGATCGAGTGGGATCTTCTTGGTGCAGGAGGGCTCAAAGCCCATTGTAGCGCCCGCTTGGCCTCGTGCTCGATCGTGATCGTCAAAGCTCTTCTTTGCGTGGTAATGAGTGCCTCGGCAATGGCGGCGCCTCGGCGTACTCACGCTCTCTACATCGCACTCATATGCATGATGGTGCGAGGGGGCGATCGTGATGACACCCCTCGGCCCGGCATCTTGAGCTTGAGGTAGGTGTAGTTTGGGACAACCATGAATTTGGCATAGCAAGGCCGCCCAGGAGTGCGTGGTATGTACCTCGGACCCAGAGGATCTCAAAGGTGAGTCTCTTTGCACGAGTTCGGTGGTCCCGAAGCGGGCCGGCGGGTCGATCGCACGGGCTTCGGTTGCTTCTTAGGGGGCGGCCTTGTTGAAAGCCGCCCTCTGGGCGGATCTGGACTTGTCTACCCCGAGGAGGTCAAAGCGTTTCCTCGTAGATGAGGTTGAGGGCTGCTTCCTCCATCCATGAGGACCTTGGTGAGCGGGTATTGGCAATGATGGGATCCACCACCAATGGATAAGCCCGGGTTTGGGATGTGTCGGGGTGATCCGGTGGTCGAAGGTGATGGCTTGATCCGACCACTTTGCGTGGCTTCGGGATCGGCGGTTGCATCGCGCACCTCTCGTCGTTCCTTCTTGCGTTGCCGCCGCGACATATTCTTTGGTGTTGCAGCCGAAGATCATGAAGCGGTTGTTCACCTTCGGAAACCCTTGTTCCCCTCGGCACTACCCTCGGGTGCACCTTCCTCTTCCTCCTCGGGGAATGGCCTTGAGCTTGGCGGCGAAGTGTTTGCGCCCGTTTTGCACTCCTCGAGGGGTGTGCTTGGCCGGTAGGCGTGATTCGCACGGCTTCTTGAGCATCTTTGTCGAAGGTCTCGGTGGCGGGGGCGGGGGCCCTGCGGTCGGCAGCGGCCACCATGTCTTCATCGTCTGCGTTGGGGGTTTGACCCTTGCCCTTGCGGCTCTTGTCCTTTTTCTTCTTCTTCTTGCCCTCCAGAAATTTGGGATCCCTCACGGGTCCTCTTCCTTGCGCTTTCCCTTTCGAGCCACGATTGAGCGAGAGCCAGGCGGCCTCCCTCTCCGCTAGCGAACTTGGTGGCGATGTCCATCGGCTTCGTTCGCCTCGGTTGGAGTCCGGCGCCCTAAACTTCTTCCGCGAATCACGGCAAGAGGTGCGCGGCCAAGAAGGCCCCAATGGCGTCGAGAATTCGTCACGTTAGGGGCTTCGGTCCGTTGCTTGGGCGCCCCGGATGTAGTCGCGCAGGACTCGTCAATTCTGGCGGCGGCGTTTCGAGAGTCCCATGAGTTACGGGGCGCGGTATGTGCCACTGGAAATTCCCTCGGAAGGTCCTCTCCAAGTCTGCCCGGGTTTGATGCTGTGGTCCGGAGGAAGGTGTTCCGGCCAGGCCCCCTGAGCAAAGAGAGTACAGGGGCAAATTTCGATTATTACTTTGTCATCATGTGCCCATGACGGCATGCCCGGTAGATGGTCGGCCAACCACCTCGGGACGAGTCTCCCAGAAGTACTTCGATGTGGGTGGGAGGCTGAGCGGCGCGAGTGGTGCCCTCGATATCCCTTGTGAAGGCTTTGTGGCGGGTGGATCACGGGAGTACCCTCGGTCTTCCGGCGCGCCTAGCGGCGTCGTCGCGGGTCGCCCCGGTGAGCCGGCCTCGCGTGAGCTGGGTTGTCGCTCGATTTCTTCTACGAGGTCGAGGTGCGCCTGATTCTGATCTTGGGGGTCTTCTAAAGCGCTCAGACCCGATGAGTTTATCGCGATTGTCGATAGGCGCTCCGGACCGGCCTTCTCCAGAGGCTCGGCACCGGTGTTGGTCGGACGGGCCCTCTGGGACCGCCGGGACTCCTCCGTCGTTGTGACATCACGGCTCGATCCGGGAGGGGTGGAGCTTTCACTTCTTTGTCTGCTGCCTTGTCGAGGAGTTGTCGAAGGCCCTCCCGAATCGTCTTCCTCGGTGGTAGGGGCTCGGGCATTTCGCGCACCCGGCATGGCGGGGCTTCTTTGCCACGTTGAGGCGCTACATTGAGCGGGGCAGCTATGTCGGGAAGTGGAGGCGCCCCATCGGGTCGCCGCGACCTCGCCGCCGTGACAGGGCGCCCTCGGGGCCTGCCGTTGAGCTTGCTCCGTTGGATGTTCGCTCAGGTCGTCGAGTCGCGTGGACTACCTCGGATGCGATCTGCCCAGATCCCTTGGCTGCGCGTGGCGGCGAAGCGGCCGCGGCTTCTGGGCTGGGCGGGGCGGAAGGCTGCGGGTGCCGTGACCCGTCGTGGCCACCATGTCGCCTCATCTTCGTCGGAGCGCGTCGGTGGTGGCCATCTTACCCCTGGATCTCTATATTGAAGCATTCCGCGTGGGGTCATAATAATCGCCCTCGTTGTCCCGATTCGAGGGCGCCGAGCAACGGAGGAAGTCTGTTCTCCGGGCCGGTAAAGCGGTCGGTCAATTCCGGACCGAGGCCCAATCGTGCCGGATGAGGAGGCCGGGGCGGGGTCGTGCGGCATCCTTTGGCGGATGCGCTCTTCAGCGTAATCGTCTATGGGATAGCATTCGGGTGGGGCGGCGGGTCGTGCGGCCAGCTCTCCCTTGCGGCGGCTTCAGGCGAAGTTTCCGCCCGGCCGGGATGCGGGGATTCCTTCCGGTACCAGCCGGCGTGGGCGCGTTCTCCAGAGCGATTAGGGGTTCATTTATCTGCCGGGCGGGCGCGGAAAAGGATCTTCCACATGCCTAGGGTTCACAGGGACCCTCACGTGAGTTAGCCTTTGGTGGTGCGTCGTCGGATTCGAATCCGTTGCGTGAACAGCGCCTAGTCTTGGCCGGTGGATCGCCTTGCCGCCTTGCGCGGCGGCCGTGATGGCGGACACGCGCATCGGCGACATTGCCCTTCTTTCGCCGTCATATCGGGCAAAAGGATCATCTCATAGTTGTGACCGGCGCCACGAACCCCAGGCCCCGAAGAACAAATGTTCAGCGGGAGCTCGTGCTCCGGCGGCGGTGGTGGAAACGAAGGTGGAAACGCCATGAGGGGGCGATGGAGATGTGGATTGCACACGCCGCGTCCCCTACAGCGCCCAATCGTCGGGCGTTAGAGAACCGGGGTGCCTCGGGTGCGGTAATAAAGAATTTCTAGGCTGCGTGCCTCCTCCCCAATGGCGTGGCGCAAGATGGACCATTTTACACGGCGGGTTTATCTCGGTTCAAAGCCAACGGGGCCCTACGTCCAGTTGGTGGTGTCTGCTCGTGTTACCTCGCGCTCAAAGGAGAGCTTATAGTAGGGGTTACAAGCGGTGTGAGAGGGAGAGATGCCGGTCTCAAGCCCCACGATCGTGGTAGTGGTGGTGGTGGTGAGTTTTCTCGGCCCGATCCCCACTAATGGGGCATTACTCCCCCTTTTATAGGAGGAAGAGGGAGGTAATGTTTACATATGTGGGTGCCTAGGTGGCTAATTCAGAGGCTATATTTGTTGCATGTCTTGCGGCCGAGGGTTGGTTGGCTTGGATGTCGTTTGATGAAGACCACGTCTTGTCCGTTAGCGACGTGTCGTTCCACAGTGTGGCCCAGAGGGTGCGTGGCGTCCCTCACCGGTCCGCATGGCGAGCGACCCGGGGGGCCCCCCGGGTGCGGTGTGTCATGAGCCGGGGTCAGGCCCAACATGGCGTCTTGGCTGTGTTTTAAGGGAAATGAACGGTGTTGTCTGGTTTCCGTCTTTGGGCGGCGTAATATGTCACGGTTCGACTTTGTGTCCCATCGGTCGGTTGGGAAGTGATCGGCGGGCGGTTTATAGGCGTGTCGATGGCCACAGGCGCCTCGTCTGTGCTTGCGGCTACATTAAATCATTTGTTTCCCTTCCTCCCGACGGAACCTCACGCCCCAGGGCCGGCGACCACTGGGTGGTAGGTCGAGACCACCTCGCCCAGAGGATTGAGAGGGGTCTCCCTCGGGCGGGTGGAATTTCGCTTGGGGTGGTGAGCTGGGCCACCCTCGGGCGGGAAATCCATGCGCCAGGGGTGGTGAGCTAGGTCACCCTCGGGCGAGACGGGCGACTGGGTAGAGTCCCGAGCCTTGGGTCGCTTGGTGATGACGTGGAGCGTTACAGTTCTCCCGTCTTGTAAGGTCCCGACCTTGTCCTTCTCGGCGTAGTGAGCTCCTTCGTCGTGGTGACTCACGTGGGCCACTCGTGGGCCAACTCCGTCTTCAATGTATCTTGTAGTGGCTCCTTGGCACAGGTCAGTGCTTTGTTGAAGGTACGTCCTTCTAAGTGGGATGATGGCGAGTTGGTTTTTCTGGCAGCGCGATGGGCGGCCAGTTCTGTTTGGAGGGAATATCTCGGGGCCCAAT